>OW026366.1:228843901-229418901 GCA_932273885.2 Leucozona laternaria
TACCTTCGCTGGAAGAAGTTTCGCTATTTTCATTTTTCTGTGTTTTTGAATTTACTTATAGCTTTCTGAAAACTCGTCGTATCTATCAGATTTGTTCAAGTCGCTCTTTTTATGTCCAGGAAAAAATAGCTGCACTTTTACTGAACTAAAACGTGAACAGGAAACATTCAATTGCTGGTATTTCTTTGAGCATTGGGCCCTTTTTACAAAGAATATAGGAATTTATTGGGATTCGCGTTGTGATTTTTCAAAGGTTTCTTTCAGTCAATATCTGACCTGACAAAGAAATGTAGGAATTTCGGTTAAACTCAAAACTACTAGTCCAAATCTATACCTAACTATGTATAGGGGAGAATTGGCACGAACGTAACAGTGGGTCGGTTGTAACATTCAATTTTTACGAAAAACTAGAACTGTGTGCGTTCATTTTTTAATGCACAATTAGGTCCTGAATGCACCCACAAAAATCCAAAAGTCAGTACAGTCGAATGTACCAACAAAAGCCAAAAATGTGAAATTTTAGTGAAAACGTAATTTTTATGGTCTTGAGTTTTTTCATAATTTTTCTTAAAAAAAAATAAACAATTCATTGAATGGATGCGACCTTACCGTGATCCAATATTTCTGAAATCGAATAGATTCAATATTTTTACGATAGGCATACTGGTTTCTTCTTGGACTGTTGTAACAATTTTTTTTCAAATTACTATATAATTATTTGTGTTACAACCGTCCACACACAGTTTTTGGTGACTTTATTTATCCAACAGCTGATCAAAATATTTTTTTTTTTTAAATAAATTCCAAATAATGTTATACTAAATAAATCCATTTATTATCAGCACTGAATAAGATGTCTTTTTATTGGCATTCATTTATTTTATAATAATACATAATTACTTTATAGTATTGGCTAAGAATTAAATTCTAAATCTTACCACCATTTTAGATTTTTTCTTCAAATATTTATACCGGGTGATTTTTTAAGAGGTTTAGAACTTTTTTAAAAAAAAAAACACAAAAAATTCGAAAAAATGAATGAAATATTTATTTGAATCGATAGTTTGAACCTTGCAATTTAATGTTTAAAGATAATTTCATGCAAATGTTGACCGCGGCTGCGTCTCAGGTAGCCCATCCGCTGAGTCCAATTTTGGCATACTCTTTCACACATATCGGCCGGTATCTCACGAATGAATGCATGGATGTTGGCTTCCAGTGCGTCAATCGAAGCGGGCTTGTCCCTATAGACATTAGCCTTGACATACCCCCACAAAAAATAATCTAATGGTGTCAAATCGCACGATCTAGGCGGCCAATTGACCGGCCCGAAACGTGAAATTAACTGTTCACCAAACTCGCCTCGCAATTGCGCCATTGTTTCGCGTGCTGTGTGGCATGTGGCACCGTCTTTGAAGAAATAGGCCCAATAATGCCGCCGGCCCATAAACCGCACCAAACAGTGGCTTTTTCGGGATGCATTGGTAGCTGTTGCAATGCTTCTGGCTGATCTTCACTCCAAATGCGGCAATTTTGCTTATTTACGTACCCATTCAACCGAAAATGAGCCTCATCGCTGAACACAAGCAGCGCGCGATGAACATTTCGAACCGAGCACGAATTTTGATAATAAAATTCAATAATTTACAAGCGTTGTTCATTTGTAAGACGATCCATGGTTAAATTGCAAACCAAACTGAAGCTGTTTGACAGTGACACAAGGTACTAAACACACGTCAGCTGTCAAAACCAGTGTTGCCAAAACCAAACCAGCTAAAAAATCACCCGTTATATGGTGTTACAATCGTCTTTTCAGCGTGTTACAATCGACACACCGAACAGGACGATTGTAACATTTGAACTTGTCTTCATTTTCAAGTCATACATTTAAATCAAAGACAAAGCTGGACACCAAATTAGTATTTAACGGTAGCTAAATGTTCATTCATTAATATGCTTTATGTTTTGATATGTTTATTGGTTATCAAATTACGGCAGTAAATGTCAAAAATGTTACTTTCGTACCCACTCTCCCCTACTATTTTGTTTTAGAAAGAATAATCAGGTGTAATGATGGGATGTTGATGTTTCAGACAAATTTGGTTTCACACGCACTAAATTCCTTGTGTAGAATTCCTATTTTATCTGTCTATTTCCTTTGTATATTTTGGAATACAAATCTTTTGAGTTATTTATTCTGAAAACATTTTTTCAGAATAAGTGAAATCTAACATCACAAGATTTACGTTGAAGCGGATTCCATTGAAAGATAGGGTGCGGATTATAGTGCAGGATTAGCCACGTGTACTGCTGCGTGGCCTATGCATTTGGGGGTCTATATGCTGGACATGAAAAGACCGCGCCACCTCATAAATGGATTACGTGGGTACGGAATGTTGTTTGGCATATTTTGATTAAACCGTCAGTTTAATATTTCCGTTAGGTAGGTATAGTCGATAGAGATAAAATATCAGCTTCCATAATATTGGTTGGAAAAAGAGTGAGTTATTTAATCAAAACCTTATTGACTTTTTGGTTGAAGAACTTTTCTTTTAGATCAAACGTGCTTAGTTCGTGGAGAGTATGCATTGTTGATGGCCAACTTAATTGCATTAAGGTTGTTGCAAAATAGTTCTGTTGACTTGGGAGAATTTATAAAGAGTTCCCTTTCAAGCATTTTTAGCCAAATGCATTCTTGTATTGCTGTTGCTGCTGTCATAAGCATAATCTCTGCATCTGTCTTTCAGATTGGGACGGTTTTTTGTTGTTGGGTGCACCACAAAATTTCACCAACCTGCATGGTGAACACATAACTAGTAGTAGGCTTGACCATTCCATCACACGTCCTCATCAATGGCCCAACCAGCATCTCAATAACCCCTCAACTTTGGTTGAGAATTATTGTAAAGGGTCCGTTTTTCGTTTTTTTTTAACTAGTGCTTATTTGGTGAATGGTAACACTTAGCTCATATCTGATTTGACAGATAATTAGATTTATACTTCCGCTGAACGAATATGGTTGTGTATACGCTTTGCCAAGTGGGCCTGCGATTGACTTAGAGAAGATGCCGATTTTGCCAAAAAAATCATCTTTTCAGATGAAGCTCATTTTGATCTTGGCGGGTAGTAAACAAGCAAAATTATCGCATTTGGGGCACAGAAAACCCGCACGCATACATTGAAAAGCCAATACACCCAAAACGAGTCACTGTTTGGTGCGGATTTTGGTCCAGAGGCATAATTGGGCCATTTTTCTTCGAAAATGAGCAAGGAGTGGCCGTTACAGTCAATGGCGATCGTTATCGGGCCATGTTGAACGAATTTTTGTTCACAAAAATTGAAGAGGAGGATATTGGAAACATTTGGCTTCAACAGGACGGCCGGCGCTACGTGCGACACAGCCGAAGGTACACTCGATGGTTTGCGCCATTTTCAAAAAAAAGTTATTTGGCGGACCCTATTGTAATCTTCTTATCACTTGAACCCTTGAAAATTTGAACAACGCAACGTTTCAAAAAAAGGTGTCCGAGAGGAAAAAGGTATCTTATACAAATTTCAATTAAAACCCATAACACTATATTAATTCAAATGTAATTATTTGTAATACAACCGAGCATTTACTCAAAGCAGGTGCTCCATAAGAATCAGAGAAGGTGCTAAAAAAAGTACTTGCTCCCGTTTCGTATGAATAAAATTATACTCCAATTATACCAGTGAGCACCTCCTCCTTGACATGGATTTGGTGATCTCATACAACGAGTCAAATTCAATTGTTTTTTTTTGTGTTTGCCACTCATTTCTATGATTTATAAAAAAAAGCCAAAGTAATAGTCCGCTCGTTGGCCGCCATTTCTACCTTCCTATACTTACCTCAGAAGATAGAAAGCTTGCTTTTAACCAGGTTTCAGTTAAAACAATCAAAATATGTATATTCATAAAGGGTTTTCCAATAAGAGGTGTTATTTTGATATTCAAAGAAAAATGGCATTTTTTGAGATAAATGATCAGATGTTTATTTCATTATAAAGAGGAAGGTATGCCGTTAATAATGGAAAACAACATCAGCCAAATGACCGCCACAACCACGCTTACAGAACCATATCCTTTTCATGAAATTTTCCATAACCAAATCGCAAAGTGGCTGCCCTATGTCCTCGATAGCCTCACGAATTCCATCTTTGAGGTCTTGAATCGACGCTGGGCTGTTGGCGTAGACCTTATCTTTCACGTGGCCCCAAAGGAAGAAGTCGCAAGGTGTTAAATCACAAGATCTCGGTGGCCAATTGTGATCACCTCTTCGAGAGATAACACGGTCCGGAAACTTTTCCCGTAAAAGATCGATGGTTTCATTGCTTGTGTGGCACGTAGCGCCGTCTTGTTGAAAGTCAACGTTGTCGAGATCAATACCATCCAATTCCGGCCATAAAAAATCATTAATCATCTCTCGATAGCGCAATCCATTGACCGTAACTGTTGCTCCAGCCTCATTTTCGAAAAAGTAAGGTCCAATGACCCCGCCGGACTATAAACCGCACCAAACAGTCACGCGTTGAGGATGGAGAGGCTTTTCAACAATAACTCTTGGGTTTTCCGAGCCCTTGCTTGTTGACGTAGCCTCCGAGGTGGAAATGTGCCTCATCAGTCAAGATGATTTTTCGATGAACTTCCGGATCATTTTCATGCATTTCAAGGACCCAATCAGCAAAGACACGACGTTGTTGATGATCAGCCGGCTTGAGTTCTTGTGTTAACTAAACTTTACAAGCCTTAAGACCCAAGTCTTTATGGAAAATACGGTGTAATGACGTTTGTGGAATGCCTAATTCCAAAGAACGACGAGGAATGGACAAACCTGGGTTTTTTTCAACACTTTGGGCTACAACAGCAATATTCTCAGTTGTTCTTTAGCGACGTGCACGGGTTTTATTCTTCACATCACTAACTTGTCCCAACAGCTCGAATTTGTCCACCAATTTCTGTATTGCGGTCCGACAAGGAACCGTCTCTGCCAAATTTTCACCATTTTTATAGTGAATTTTAATAATTTCAATGCGTTGTTGAAGCGTGTATCGTTCTATTTTTATTAATGGCGTAGTTTCTACTTGTCAAATGTTAAAAAATGACAGCTTCAAAAGTGACAGCTACCGAAATAGCGGGCTATTCAAAATAACACCTCTTATTGGAAAACCCTTTACAACGAATCATATTCAACAACTCCAGTTTTTTACCAAACTCGACAAACGTTTTCAACCAATCCGATCATAATTTTTGAAGCTTCGGCATCATGTACCTATCTATAAATGCCATATATTCCTGGAGTTACCTCGCTTTTCTGGAAAACCATATGTAGTAACTACATGTATACACACATATAAATAAGTACAAAATTTCCACCAAAATATAAAAATGATGCAAGAGTATAGGTACAATGACAAGCGTTCAAACTAAAGAGGATTAACGGTGTGGTTAGGTGACGAGGCAACGGCAAGGGTGCTGTTGCTGGTGCAGAGTGTGGCAGAGTCTTTTAAATTAATAAAATAAAACGTGGTCCTGACAAATTGCAGCCAAGTGAATCATAAATTGCAGTATAGCCGCCTTTACCAAGGATACATCACGTTTTTAAATATCGGCATTGTAATGTGTGTGGTGGCAGAGGAGCTTTTTTTTCCAACTTTTTTTTTTTTTGTAAATATTTCCGAAAGTGGTTTATATCCAAAACCTGATTAAAAAGGACATAACATTGTTTGGGTTGATATTTTCAGAGCTTGAGCATGGATTAAATTTATCACATAATTTAAACGAGATAACCGAATGAAACACTCATTCAAAGTGCTTATTTTTTGTGTTCTATAATGACAGCTTTTACGAGTATACAAGGCATAAAAGGGTTTTTCCGGCCTTGATTAAATCGAACAGTTGTTGTTTAAACTTTAAAGTAGTTGTTGAAAGTGGAAGACCGCAGTTGTTCCTGTGTAGCAGAATATTAATTGGTTTGGGTTTAATACAGATATCGTTTGAGTTATAATAAAATGCACCACTGAATTGAACGAACTTGTTTTTGTAGTTCAAAGCTTAAATGTGGCTGGACAAGGACATTGATGATGTTGATGTGTGTTCATGGTTCGATAATTTGTGGAATTCTGATTGAGAAAATGTTAACAAAAAATTCAAAAGTACTAAAAAATGGACTTTTCTTCAAAAGAACTAGTTTATAAAATTAATAAATGTAGTAATATTTGAACTTCTTATGGAAAAATGAAACTGCATTGTCTCAAAAACTCAGTTGACAGTTGCCAAAAAACGTCAAAACCATTATTTCAATTAGGTATTGGAACTCTTAGCAAAAATTTGAAACGTATGGATTTTAATCGATACCTTTCGACGGAGTAATAGTTTTCGAGAAAATTAAAATAAAATAAACGTCACCCACACTTTTTTTATATTAAAACTCATAGTAAGACGCAAGTAGTAGGTAAGTCTATCGAAAAAAACATTTACTATATTCGATTCAAGACACAATGGATCACTTGAAGATCACTTCCATTTAATGAATTGTTTGTTTATTTAAGAAAAATACGGAAAAACTCAAAACCAAAAAAACCCTATAGGGCAAGTTAAATTGGAAACGAATTTCAATAAATCAATAATTGTGCAAACAAAAACGAAGTAAGAAGTAATAACTTTTCATGATAGAATTGCTGATGAAAAATCAGCACACTATAGAAAACATAAAGACTGATTCAGTGCAATGGATGGATAAAAACACGGTATCGGAGTTACATAATTGCAAATGATTTCAACTCCCCACCTTCGTAAATCAATTCCAAATTTAGTTATGTATAAAATGGCAAGTGTCAAATTGAAATGTCACTGTGTTGTCAAGTGGATCTAAGCTTTGAACTGAGGTTTAAACAACAGAATACTGTCGTTTGAATTAAGGATGAGACTAGAGACATGCCAATTTATAACAGTTATAACAGTTTTTCGCCATTAAAAGTGAGCGTGCGTTAACGCGCTTCACGCGACTTCAAAGAAAACTCTGGACGCCTGAAGTATGCCCACCGGCGGAGGGCCAGGGCCCTGCGGGGCCGCATAAACAAACCCAAACTGTTATAATTGCCATGTCTAGAGTCACTTTCTTAAATTAAACTACAGAATTAACTCAGTTCAATGTTTAAACGAAACTGTGAAACTGAAGTATTTGTCAAACTGAAGTTTTAACCAAAAGTGGAGTTTAAACTTCCACTTTGAAACTGAGGGTAAGGGTAAAGGATGACAATAGTTAATATCCAATCGTGCATCGTACTAAAGAAAGGTCCACAAGAATGACGTTATTAAATATCAAAAAAGCATTTTATTCTGTCTAGCACAATGGAATTTTGTCTTAAAAATGCTATCTTTCAACTTTCCTTCTTATATTTGTGTATAAGATTGTTTCCATGCAAAGTGCGTTAAATTAGAAAAACGTGACATTAAAAATCTCGCAAAGAGCTCCCAGGGCTTTAAATGTGAAAATTGCCTTATAAGCCAGCTAAGTATCTCTCTAAATCAAAATGCTCTTGCTTCATATGGTTCCCAGTCTCTTTCCGTGCATGTGCCAAATAACCTCGTTTCACCTGTTCATGTACATGACACTCCACCGCATTCCTCTGCTCCAGTTGTAACAATTAATCCATCCTCTGCCACTTCCTCATCGATAAATGGAGAGCAAACAATAACTTTGTCAATGCTCTATGCTGAAAGTATTAAACTACACACCGAAATTCTTAAGCTTCAAACTGTCAACAGTGATGCACTTGAAAAAATTCGGTTTCTTGAAGAGCGCAATGTTACTCTGTCTATAACACGGTCAATATTTTTGAGTCAAAATTAAACTCATTGGAACAAAGAGATAAGCATTGTGATGTTGACATGATGTTCTTCAACTTATTAATACCGGTGTAGGTGACATCGAATCATTCTACGTTAAGACGTTGAAGAGAAGGAGTGATAATTCAAATGATGCTCTGTCTAATATTGTTTGCGTCAAGTTTCTAAAGCTCTTTCAGAAATTAAAAATATTGAACAAGCTGCGGAAAGACAAAGTCAAATTGTCAGCTTATATACATATTTGGTGTCCAATACAACAACAAAGGAAAAGAAAAAAATAAAATATTCATAAACGATAGTCTTAAGGGGCCAACCCATAGAATCCGTCACATGCGTTGCGTTGACGTATACAACTGACAGCTTGATTAAATACACACGTACTTATGAAAAGTGACCCATAAGCAACGCATGCGCCGAACGCAACGCAAAAAGTAGCTGAACTTTTAACTTTTCTCCCCGGCAGATCCGTTGACATCAGTTGTCAAATCGACAAAAAGAGGGTAGCTGCTGTTGTTTGTTTGTTGTTCATCGACGAGCTTCAGTGGAGAATGCCTGGTTTGTGCAAAAACCTAAAAACAATTGATATGAGTCCACTTTTAAACTTATAACTTTGGTGTTAAATGTTGGAATATTAATATTAAGGTAATTAATTAAAGCCAAAATGCCAGGCTACAATTATGCATCAAAATTACTTTAAAAGCGCACAAAATATTATACTAAAAACGAAATTGAGCTCATTTTACAACCAATTTCATTCAACGCAAATGGCGTAACTTCACACAAAATAGAGAAAATAAACAACCACAAGCACAAGGAAATAAATTCACAGACAAAGGAAAGAACGTATTCATTGGGTCACTCTTATCCGTTCCATCCGTCCGCTTCAACGGATCCTTTGCCGCAACGCAATCGACGGATTCTATGGGTCGGGGCCTTTACTGCTTACACACGTTCGCTTCTTCAGAGGGCCAAACAGCTGAAGCTACAGGGTAAATGTGATTATATCTGGGTTCGGAGTTCATCAGTGTTCATCAGAAAAAAGGAAGGCGAAAAAGTCATTAAAATGAAAAATGTGGAGGATTTTTTTAAAAACAATTTTGCATTTTGTTAATTTTGTAAATAATGATATTTAATAATAATAATATTAGTTTTTCAGAAGATCCTCCTCATGATATGCATAGTAATAGTATCTTTTCTTGTATGAATAACGATGAAGTTAATTGTCTCTGTATTGATCATCCTAACGTAGATTTTTAAGGTAGAACTAGAATAGGCGGAAGCTGTCGGAAGCTAATGTCAAAACCGACCGAAAAGTAGCTTTCCGAAACGTCAATTTAACAAGTTACCCATAATGCTCTTAAGTGGTTGAAAGAGAGAAAACAAATTAAATAATTGTTTGCTTAAACCTTAGGAGAGTCAAGCAAAATAACTCGACATTAACACCATAGAACTCAAATAATTAACGCCATTTATAACTGTCAGAAATAATTTCCCTTTCATCAATAAAAATCCCTTACTGTCAGACGAAAATAAAATAATTACAGTAGACGCTCGATAGCTATATGTAGGTAGTGAAGTAATTATAAAACCAGACATGTTATGCTGGACATACATATGTAGGTTAATTTATTTTTTCAAACTTTAGATAAATTAACAAAAAATATAAAAAAACTAATTTAGGAGCGATTTTTTTTTAAATTTCTGTTAAACAAAAATGAAATATATTTCTGCAAAAGTTTTGGAGACAGTAGTCAAGTTTTAGGTGATACCCAAGGCATTTTTTGACAATAAATGCATTAAGGCCCGGTTTTCCAATGGTGAGTCAAACCAGTGTTTACTAACTTAGGACCTATACAAGTTATCCCAAAAATAGTTTTTAAGTGGAGAATGCACGCGGAATGACTTAACAAAATCTGATAATAAAGCATCGAAAGCATCTGTTCAGCAAATTCAAAGTAAATTAACCGAATTAACTCGGGTTTAACTTTTATATCGCATTGAAGAACTGCGCCCAAAAGGTCTAATGAAAGTTTTATTCTATAAAGCAAGAACTGAAGTAGGTTGAAACCAAGAAAAGAGTACCTATTTTAATAACAAAAAAGTAGCTTAAATAAAGGGTCCGCCAAATAACTTTTTTTTTTTGAAAATGGAGCAAAACATCGAGTGTAGCTTCGGCTGTGTGGCACGTAGCGCCGTCCTGTTGAAACCAAATGTTGCCAATATCATCCTCTTCAATTTTTGTGAACAAAAATTCGTTCAACATGGCCCGATAGCGATCGCCACTCCTTGCTCATTTTCGAATAAAAATGGCCCAATTATGCCTCTGGACCAAAATCCGCACCAAACAGTACTCGTTTTGGGTGTATCGGCTTTTCAATGTATGCGTGCGGGTTTTCTGTGCCCAAATGCGACAATTTTGCTTGTTTACTACCCGCCAAGATCAAAATGAGCTTCATCTGAAAAGATGATTTTTTTGGCAAAATCGGAATCTTCTCTAAGTCGATCGCAGGCCCACTTAGCGAAGCGTATACACAACCATATTAGTTCAGCGTTACCTAAGTGTTACCATTCACGAAATAAGCACCAGTTGAAAAAAAAAACGTTAGATGGCGAACCCTTTATTTATTTATATATTTTGTTTGTAATTTTTTGCGATGCTCTGGTTTTTTCTTCCCGTGCAAAGCCAGGTGGGCCAGCTAGTAAACTCCTAAAAATGATGCTTGAGTTATATTCCGATGTGTATGAAATTAACAATTAAGTTTTTTAATCGGCTTGATCTTGCTGAGAATATTATCATAACCCAACTTTATAATAAGATCAATCCTAGAATAATTATACAAGTAAATATCAGCGCCACTAGACTACCAATTTGAAGGTCCTAGCTAATACCGAGTCCTAAATTGTACTCGGTACCAACTTGACAGAACTAGGGCTTAGAACTTATGTGAAGAAATCAGTTGATACCGATTTGAGTACCTACTAAATTTAAGGACTAGTACCGGTACTAGCATTAGGACTCTGTGAAGAAATTGGCCGTTATAAAATCAAATAAATATAAAAATATACAAAAAGTGTGGACTCACTCTTGTCTAGTATTATCATTTATCCAAATGTCAGGTTAAATTAAATGCGATTTCCATTAATACGAAAGCAAATCTTGCCCTTTAGCCCAGAGTTATGATTATCAGAAGTAAAGCTCACCAAAAGCAGTAGAGCTGCAACAAAAATATGCAAATTTAAAAATTTAAATTTGAAGTTCAAAATACTTCTTCCTAACAAAGAATTGCTTGATTTAATCAATAATACAAATTATCGACAGGAAATGATGTTTTGAGTTTTCTTATACCATTTTAATCGGAGATATACGACTTTGGAACTGTAATAATATTTTAATACGATTTTTTTATTATACATTTAAATTACGGCCTTGGAAAAATTGCGCCATTTACTGCTACATCTTCCAAAGATGATTCCATTCAGAATACCTATAGAACCTATATTCTATCATTTTATAAGATACAAAGCTCATTTGTAAAAACATAGAATCCACTTGATACTCTAGGGCCTGCCGAAGGACGCATGATTAAGCTTTTTTCTATGAAAAATTTCTCTTACATAATTTTGTTCTCTAAAGAAAACAAATAGGTTGGTCATATTGTTGTGGTGCTCTTAAATGATTTATATAGCTGGAGAGCTTGGTATTGCTATTTTTAACCACCAAAAACACGCGTGCCGCAGGTGCACTGTATATAGTATATGTTGGCTAAATTGCGGAAGAGTTAATTCATGCAATTTACCCTTAGAGAAAAACATGTGTCCACACTCCACTGACGTTCTTTGGCAATGAGAAGAGAACTTTTCAAAAAAATTTCAACAGGTAAGGGTACATTCAAGTAATATATAGGTAAGGTATCCATATAACAATAAAATATATGAATTAATAAAAAAAATTGAATTGAATTGAAATTTTAATAAAATATGAGCCTATAGTTTATAGAGAGGACGAAATAGTAGGAACTATGACCCGCAATGCAGGATGTCTAAATGGCTGTCTGTATAAGTATCGCTGCAGCTTAAGCGGTAAATTTTATTTTTTGCTACCTAACGTCTCTTTGAAATTCTGTAGAATTCTATTTAAATCCAAAAATAGCGGAACGGAAGCGTGTCTGTACAAATATTTGTGAGCTCTGTCAAATGTATTCTCCGAAAATTAACGTTGGAGTTCTTGTGAACCCAGATATCTATTTAAAATATTTATCTTTCGCATAAGCAGAAATATTTACATCATTTAAGTCGTTTGAAATATCCCCGTTTAAGGAACTGACAGGCCAATTCTTAAGGATTTTTTAAAGACTTAGGGTTGGTTTCACAATGTCTCAGTAAAGTTGTGATAACTTACTCAACATTTAAATTATACGAAAATTAAATCCTTACAGTAAAAAACTTTGCGTTTCACAATTTATCTTAAAATTAATTATAACGGGTGATTTTTTAGCTGGTTTGGTTTTGGCAACACTGGTTTTGACAGCTGACGTGTGTTTAGTACCTTGTGTCACTGTCAAACAGCTTCAGTTTGGTTTGCAATTTAACCATGGATCGTCTTACAAATGAACAACGCTTGCAAATTATTGAATTTTACTATCAAAATTCGTGCTCGGTTCGAAATGTTCATCGCGCGCTGCTTGTGTTCAGCGATGAGGCTCATTTTTGGTTGAATGGGTACGTAAATAAGCAAAATTGCCGCATTTGGAGTGAAGATCAGCTAGAAGCATTGCAACAGCTACCAATGCATCCCGAAAAAGCCACTGTTTGGTGCGGTTTATGGGCCGGCGGCATTATTGGGCCTATTTCTTCAAAGATGATGCGAATCGCAGCGTTACTGTCAATGGTGAACGCTACCGAGCGATGATAACAAACTTTTTTTTGCCCGAAATGGAAGTTCTTGACTTGCATGATATGTGGTTTCAACAAGACGGTGCCACATGCCACACAGCACGCGAAACAATGGCGCAATTGCGAGGCGAGTTTGGTGAACAGTTAATTTCACGTTTCGGGCCGGTCAATTGGCCGCCTAGATCGTGCGATTTGACACCATTAGATTATTTTTTGTGGGGGTATGTCAAGGGACAAGCCCGCTTCGATTGACGCACTGGAAGCCAACATCCATGCATTCATTCGTGAGATACCGGCCGATATGTGTGAAAGAGTATGCCAAAATTGGACTCAGCGGATGGGCTACCTGAGACGCAGCCGCGGTCAACATTTGCATGAAATTATCTTTAAACATTAAATTGCAAGGTTCAAACTATTGATTCAAATAAATATTTCATTCATTTTTTTGAATTTTTTGTGTTTTTTTTTAAAAAAAGTTCTAAACCTCTTAAAAATCAATTAGAATAAGTCTTTGCGACCATGGAAGAAGTCGAAGGCAGAAACGCAACAATCTTCTCTGCACCGCTTCTAATCTAGTTATATGGACAGAGTAGTAAGGGGCCCATATGACACATCCTTTCTCGAGAATTGGTCTCACAAGAGAAAAGTAAAGAAGCTTCAAAACGTAGGGATTCCGAAATTCATGCGAAAAACGTTTTACAAATCTAGCTAAATTGCACCACTCCCAAAATCTGTCAAGGTCATCTTGTAAAAGTATACGGTCAGTGGAAGATTTTATTCGTTTGTAAAGTTTAATGTCATCAGCATAAATAAGAATGATAATGATCGAGACTATGTCATTTATAAATAAAATAAATAAAACTGGGTCCAGGTGGCTACCCTGAGGAACTCTTGAGTAAACGAAAAACTGAGCCGACCGCTCATTTCTAAAAGAAACACTATAGTATCTATTTTTTAAATACAACGATCCATTTTACAAAACTATAATTAAATTCCTGGTTCCTGAGTTTTAGTAATAGTGTTTTATGACATAACTTGACAAACAGTTTGCTAATTTCAGTGAATACACAGTCAACTTGCTCTCTATCTTCAAAAGCATCAAGACAAAAGGACTTGAAATGGAACAAATTTGTAGTAGTTGATTTTTGTTTAACAAAACCATGCTGATTATTGTAAATAATTGAGCCGCAGTTGAAAGAGAGAACATTACATATGATTGACTCAAATAATTATGGAATCATAGACAGTTTAGCAATAGTTCAGTAATTAGTTAATTCGCTGTTTGATCCTTTCTTATGGATGGGCGTTATAAATGCACTCTTCCAAAATTTGGGGAAAATTGAGCTTTTTAAAGATTCATTTAAAAGAATACATAACGGATATAGGAGATAAGAAACATATTTCTTCAACATAAAGTATGACACGCCGCCATCAGGCCCTGGGCTATAGCAATCATCAAGTGTCTGAGTGTCTGTACTAAATGATTTTTTCATTGGTTATGTCTTACAAAAACAGTCAAATAGTATGTTTTAAAATCTATAACACACATCATTAATATCACAGTTAAGAAAATCAATAAATCAAATCAATAATACATAGTAAATTAAACAGTTCAGCAAAATTAAACTTATGGAAGTTAATTCTAGTGTGTTCGTTAAGTTATACACATATTGAGACTCAATGATATATCTGAGGCTGGATTATGACGATCTTCATCAAATAATGTTACAGTGGAGGGCATAACTGCAGCATCGGCGTTTAAAGTGTCGGAGAAAAATACCAGATCCAAGACTTTTCCAAATCGGTTGGAAACTCCGTTAAATTGATTCCAGCCACAAGAATACATGTCATCTATTATCGATAGCTCATTGGGACTTAAAACGCATTATTCGAAACATAGTAGTTGTTATAATCCGTAGAATTAGTCCAAACCAAGTTAGGAAGGTTAAAATCAAGAAAGAAAATTTGAAGATTTATGTTTTCTAGACTTTGGCGGGATATACAGATAACGAAGAGATATTCGTACTCCATTTTAATTTGTATACATATAACTTCAACGTCGCAAAAATTTTCAATAGCTATTGAATTTTAAAAAATTATGAAAGAATTGTTGGACTTTGGAAAACCACTCTAATTGTCAACTTTTATAAGGTACTTATAGGGAAAAAAATCGTAAAATCATAAGTTCCATCATAAAATGTATGGGTGTTTTCACGATCTTGTTATTGATTTTTATTTTTATTTTTGTTAAGTTCACATGAAAAAAATAGCAAAAGGTTATGTTTATTACGCATTTTCTCGAGAAAATCGACCTCAACGTCAAAAAATTAGCATTGGCAGGAAAAATGGAACACACTAGAAACTGGATATCTAAAGACTGAGACGAGATATCAACTTTATTTAAACGCAGTTTTAAAGGCTGGTAATTCTTCTAAAAACTAAGTCCTTAATGAAGTTCTACCACTAGAATTAGCAGAGAAATTTTTGTTAACATGGACTAGGGTACACCAAAGTAAGGGTTTTCTTAAATCCACGATAAATGATGTCAAAATTAGAGATAGACTTTTACTGTAGAACGATTTTTTTCTCAGAATATACCCCAAAACCACACATCTTAAATAATTCACACAAGGTGCGGGACACTTTATATACCTATATAAAATAAAGGGTTTTCCAATAAGAGGTGTTATTTTGAATAGCCAGCTATTTCGGTAGCTGTCACTTTTGAAACTGTCATTTTTTGACATTTGACAAGGAGAAACTACGCCATTAATAAATGGAACGATACACGCTTCAACAACGCATTGAAATTATTAAAATTCACTATAAAAATGGTGAAAATTTGGCAGATACGGTTCGTAAAACTAAAACAGTTTTGGGTCGTCGTGAAGCACCTTGTCGGACCGCAATACAGAAATTGGTGGACAAATTCGAGCTGTTGGGACAAGTTAATGATGTGAAGAATAAAACCCGTGCACGTCGCTCAAGAACAACTGAGAATATTGCTGTTGTAGCCCAAAGTGTTGAAGAAAACCCAGGTTTGTCCATTCCTCGTCGTTCTTTGGAATTAGGCATTCCACAAACGTCATTACACCGTATTTTGCATAAAGACTTGGGTCTTAAGGCTTATAAAGTTCAGTTAACACAAGAACTCAAGCCGGCTGATCATCAACAAATGAGCAATGAAACCATCGATCTTTTACGGGAAAAGTTTCCGAACCGTGTTATCTCTCGAAGAGGTGATCACAATTGGCCACCGAGATCTTGTGATTTAACACCTTGCGACTTCTTCCTTTGGGGCCACGTGAAAGATAAGGTCTACGCCAACAGCCCAGCGTCGATTCACGACCTCAAAGATGGAATTCGTGAGGCTATCGAGGACATAGGGCAGCCACTTTGCGATTTGGTTATGGAAAATTTCATGAAAAGGATATGGTCCTGTAAGCGTGGTCGTGGCGGCCATTTGGCTGATGTTGTGTTCCATTATTAACGGCATACCTTCCTCTTTATAATGAAACAAACATCCGATCATTTATCTGAAAAAATTTTTCTTTGAATATCAAAATAACACCTCTTATTGGAAAACCCTTTATAACTTATTTAAATATTTCTTTTAAAATCAATTGAATAGTCATACAATATTCAGACCTTATAACCACATTGTGATCACAAATAAGAAACAAATTCGTGCGACCTAGTGGTTTATTCTGTTTTTAACAATATTCAACCATGACAAAAATGTTCAATCCTTATATGCTACACAGACTCATATTCTATTTTAAACTCCTGTGCTTAATAGTTAAAAGGTATTCAAAATCAATTAGATACCTACTGAATGTAGTTATAATAAAATCAATGTTTCCTTTCCCTGTGACCTTTAACTAATTTCACTCGCCAAAAAAAAAAAAAAAAAAAAAAACCACTACCCTGAAAATGAACCCCACTTGATGAACTTAGCTTTTATTAATACCTAGTTCTTAAAATAAATTTCAACATCTTATGCGCTAAATGTTAAATTGTTGTCAGTTCAGAAATTGACAGAGGATGAAGGATGGAGGAGTGAGGAGTGTTTAGGTGTAAGTATACCTATAAAGCCTATACCTATTAGCTATCTTCAAATTCTTGAGAGAACTAATTCGATTCACATATGTATATATAAGATCTCACTGTATTCCTTATCGTGATGTAACGCTTTTAATTCTATTGTTGTCACTTAATCTATCCGACCTTGACACAATACAAATACAACAACACACAAAAAAAAGAACAAAAACCTGATGCAATAACAATCTCCGTGACTTCCTTTTTAGAGAAAAGGACTTAATATCAAAGCTTCCATATAATTTTTGTAGCCTTAAGTTCATACCCTTACTCAATCCGCAGACTTTTTACTCTTAGACTTGCCAAAGTAACTCATTTTTTTTCCTGAAATCACTCAAAATCGAGTGATTTTCTTCGGACGTTGAACTTTTCCACATGCTCTTCCCAAGTTTCAAAGAACATTTTCTCTTAATAAATGAATCAACTCATTTGGGGGTGGAAATTCAATGATTCACAAAATCACACCATAAGCACAACAAGCCTTGGAAGTCATATCTCTACGAAGAAGCTCCTGCAGGCCACCCAAAAAGGCCCAAAAGCTCTACCCCTCGATAAGGACTCTTTAAATACTACAAATTTTCCGAATTTCACTAGTCTCACATTGAATGCACACCGCAGTGGTACAGATATTTGCGCGCATGATATTTTCATAACGGTTTTCTAATAAAAACAAGGATTAGCAAATCAAAAAAAAATAATAAAATAAAATAAAACAGAACCGAAAACGAAAACGAAAGAAAGAATATCGGTCAGATATTTTACGCGTGGCATAGGTTCATCCCCGTTTCGGTCTGGATTTTTTTCATTTGAACTTTATTTTGTTAAATCCTTCGCTGATGCGGTCAGTCGGTCCATCGAATTTCTCTTTATTGTTACGTAGGAGATACAAGAGGTATCATTTTTTGTGTTGTTCCTTAAATTTTTAACTCGTCCCGCAATTTTGTGCAAGTTGTAATTAAAATTTCATTCAGTGATGGGGGATGTCAGATGAAAAGCAAAATAAAAATTGGAAAATTCCCCAGTGTCAGTGTCATCTATAAAAAAAGTGATTTGTCACTAGAGATAGTGTGACATCTATCGAAAGTGTGCACATACATAAAACAACAACAACAAAAAAAAAATATATAAAAAATAATTGGAAAAGTTGCAAAGTTCGTTCGTTCGTTCGTTTATTTTAGTTGTTGTTATTGTTGTGGGTTTGGTTTGTTCGGAAACCTTCAACTCTCTTGGGAGTTGGTTAAATAATAAGAAGGATATAAAAATACTCGTGAATATACGCATTGTTGCCATACTCATACCATTGAAAGCAACCTTTTGTGGATACAAACTAATACACCTGCTGGAACAAGGAACGCCGAATACAAAAAAAAAAGGTTTTCCCTCAACAAACGTCCTGCCGCTGTCTCTATTAATCCCGGGCATAATACACAATCCTTATAGGAGGAATACAAAACAACAAAAAAAACAAAAAAAAAATAAGGGCAAAAGGTACAAATGGGTTGAACAAACAAAACAATTTTTCTGCAAAAGATTTGAGTGAATAATTTATTGAGCCTAATCATTAATCGAACAACGGACGGAATTCTTTTGAGATTATATTACTCTGTGTTGTGGCACTCCTTTCCATTTTTTCATTTTTCAGTTTATGTTATGTAGCTAGGTACCTACCTATTTGTGGGCGGTTGTGGGGGGGTGGGGAGGAGGGTGGAGGTCTGAAGTTAAAGAATGATGTTTCGAAGAAATCCTTTCAGGGACTCCTTCCAACCCTTTCGGTCGGAAATACAATACTTATTTTTATTAATGTCCATTAGGTTAGTCCATTGGTGCTTGCTGGAATAACAAGCTGCAATCTTTGGATATTGACACGCTACCTTTCAATTTTGAATTTGCCAATTTTTCACTTAGTTTTTTTATGTGAATATAAATGGGTGATGGTGCGGTTGCCTGTTTTTCGTGCACACCACTATATTTTTGGTTGGTTTCAAGAGCTAATAGTGTGATTGCGTTTATTTTAGCCAGGGGTTCCTTATCTGGGCTTTTTGGGTCGTGTGTCGAGGAACAGAGTTATTAGATTGTATTTATTGTTTATTTTGGGCATGTAATTAAATTAATTGTTTTTTTTTCTATATATAAGTATTTATAGCTATAATGGATATAAGAGTATTACATTTAATGAGCGCAAATCCGATTTAGAATTTTGATAAAAATATAATTTTACTCGGAAAAGTAAGAATTATATAGCGGAAAATAGGTATAATCAGAAAAAATTTTCAATTCACTTCAAAAAGACATCATTTGATGCAATCCTCGGATTAATATCGTTTTATTTAAATTTACGAAATCATGAAGTTTGTAAATAAAAGATATTAACAGCCAAATCAGGTTAATTTAAAACTTTGATCTAAAATGCTTGATTTTTAAATGATGGCGTTACTGTTAATGCTTTTATATTTCCTTATTTTATTTAAATTTAATAAAATTTCCATAATAATAAATAAATAAATAATTCAAATTCTTAAAAAAACTGAACACTGAGTACGCTCTGTACCAACAAGTTTATAGGCTGAAGGCATTTATATAGTTATTCCATGGTTGCCAGGGCCCAGGGCGGTCATCAGACAATTCTTTAGTGGTGTTCATTTTAACGCTGTAACTCCACTCTTAAAACTTGGTGGGGTTGGTCATTCAAAATCTTTAATATTTATTATTATGGCGAGTATTTGTTGTCATAGAAAAAAAAAAAAAAAACAACTTTAAAACAAAACTAATGCCTCAAAAATGGATATGAAAATTTAACTTGGTGAAGTACCTACCCACAGGAAAAAAATATGACCCTTATTACTGAATATATTGGCAATACAGGGAGAGTTTTCGTGTTAAAAATTGAAATTGAAATCTTAGTAAAACATTACACATATTGTTACAGGATAGAAAAGATCAAATAAGTTGGCTTCGTGATTTTGGTATACTGATACTCTGTTCGTGCGTGTAAATAACGAGAGTCTTAACAGTTGGGTTCATTTCCTTTAAATTAAAGTAATGCTTTTGTGTATTTTGAGCATATTCTGAAGAGGATTTGAATATTATTTAACCAATTTTGATTTATTTTTACTTGCGATTGTATAGATAAGAATAAGTGCATTTTTTTTTTTTTAAATAACAAATTATTATTTTCTTCCATATCTGTACCGAAAGTCGTTTTGGGGTATAAAAACTGTTCATTTCGCAGTTGGAGTCAAAATTCTGAAAAAAAAATGAGTAATTAAAACTAAGTGTTGTTTTGTAGCTCTAGGGTCATTAATTTTTCGGTTTCGAAAGTAAAGCTAAATAAAACACACACAGCGATACATTTCTGATGAAAATTTTATTTCATTATAAAGTTTGGACTTTTCCATTAAGTGTGAAAAACAAGATCATTCAAATAGCCGCCTGGGAAGGATTCGCAACATGCGATTCTTTTGAGGGGATTTTTAACCACTTTTTCGCACATTTCGAACGGTATCTTGGCCAAAACTTGAGTAATGATGGTTTTTAATGCGTCTGGAGTTCGGTAATTTTTCGAGTAAATACGGTATTTCGAAAACCCCACAGAAAAAAACCGAACGGTGCCAAATCACATGACCTTGGTGGCCAATTGACGTCGCCAAAACGTGAAATTACGCGACCAGGAAACTTCTCACGTAATTCAGCCATAATTGGTGGTGTTGTTTGACTTTTTGCCCCGTGTTGTTGGAACCACATATCGTCCAAGTCATGATTTTCAATCACCGGCCAAAAAAATCTGTCAATTGCTGCGAACTCCGAGAAATCGATAAATTCGGATCATCAGCAACACTTTTACTTGCAGGAGCAATATTTTCGACTGAGCGAGCATGACGATGATGCATAGGCCTTTTACGACATCAGTAACGCGTCCACTCTCTTCAAATTTTTTCACAATTTTACCGATTGCTTGCGTATATTCGGTGGATTATGACGACCATAATCATCGTGTAATGTTCGAAAAGTGGCTACGTTTGAATCACCACTTTTAAATAATGAGTTTAAATAATTTTAGCGCGTTGTTCGATTGTTAATCGATCTATTATCGTAAATGAAAATTATTCAGCTAATATTATGACACTTCAAATGACAGCTGAGTTTGGCAGGTGTCAAATGCCAGCACTATCAACTTTTAACCCAGAAATGAATGAGCCTGTAATAAATATAGGGCAAGTTAAGAATTCGTAAAAAAAAAACTCTAGATTTTGATCAAACTTGACACTACGATGATAGGGAAGATACAAAATATGCATGAATTGATAGCACGAACTTGCTCTTGTGGTTAAATACTGTGTGTAACCCAATATTGAAGATGCATGATGTATGTATATTATATTTAACGAATAAATATTAAAAGAGTCAAAAGCACTAAAAAATTGATTTTTCGTTTGATTTTTTTTTTGTTTATAAAATAATGTTTTTCAAATTTTTAACATTATTGTTTAAATTATTGAGAATATATACCCACAAATAAAACCATTTTCTCAAAAAACTTTGAATACCTAATTCCTTAGTGTGATTTTTTTGAGAAAAACCTGAAATGCAGTTTTCTAACAATTGACTTGGTTATTACAGGTACGAAAGTTTAATCAAAATCGTTAGAGCAGTTTTCGAGAAAATTTGAAGAAACCAAAATATTTGTATGGCAGAAATCCGTTATAGATGAGCTAAAACAAAAATTCGAATTTTCCTCTAGGGAATCATATTAAAATGTTCTGTACCAAATTTCATGCAAATCGGTCCACCCGTTTAGGCTCTAGCTCAAATTACAATGGACGCACCGACGGACACACAGACCAACGGACGGCATGACGAAACCCACTTTTTCTTACTTCTCGATTATCGAAGTGTAAGTTTTGATTATAACCTCGAAATTTTTTGTACACGAAACCAATACTTATACAATACAATAGAGCAAGTAAAAATGGTTATTAACCCATAGCACCATATTTTGATTTTCGCTTTTCTCGAAATCGGTTCAACTGATTTTGATCATTTTTTTATGAAGAGTGATTGAGGTAATTTAAATAGTATTGCGTACCAAAAATTCTAAAACTATATTTTTGTATTTAAAAAAAATATGTTTTTTTTTTAAGTTATAAAATTAAAAATAAAAGGCAGTTTTTTAACACTTATCTAGAAGATTTAAACAAAACATATTCTTATAACCAAAACTAACGGTACCTCCCAAATAAAAATGTTTGAAAAAATCACATTTTCTCACAAACGTGTGTGTGTCAAAATAAGTAGATACATATAATTTATTCTTAAATTAATTATAAAATTTAATATTTCACCATAATTAACAGAAGGCTAGGTATCTACCTCTCATGAAATGGTTTTTTTTTGGTTTCAATATTTCTATTCCTATTTCATTATCTGATTAAAATTAAATTTTTGATACAAAAGGTTGTAATACCTAAGTTTATATAATATTGCATTTTTAAATTTTCAAAAAAATTCTTTTCGGGCTTAAAAATAAATTTACAATTTTTTTTTTTTTTAAATTCGATATTTCAAAAACGAATGGATGCCTTTTTTTAAATTCAATTTTTAACTCAAGTTTTTAATAAATGCTTAAAATTGACTTACAATTTTTACTTGCGATATAGGTACTATATGGGAAGTTATGGATTCGTACAAAAAATCGAACTCGAGATTTTGATCAAACTTTACATTACGATGATAGAGAAGTCAAAAAAAGTGGGTCTCGCAAAAACGTCCGTCTGTCTGTCTGTCTGCCGGTTCGACTACAGCTTAAACGGATGGGTCGATTTTCTTTAAACTTGGTACCTAGCGTTTTTTGGACATTCCCCCCACCCGTTTTTTTCTCTTTTTTTAGGACCAAAATTAACAGTAGCTGTCATACAAAATTTCTTGGCCAAAAAGGAAAAACTTATTTTTCTCAAATCCAGCGCTACAGAATTTGTTTTTAAGAACTCAATAGTTAAATAGTTATAAGTTGCTGTTTAATAAAAAAAATGGTTCCGAAAAATGGTTATTAATGGTACCTCCCAAAGAACCATTTTTGTTGATTTTCGCTTTTCTCAAAAACGGTTAAACAGATTCTGATCAATTTTTTTATGAAGAAGTATTGACACATTCTAAATAATATTGTGTACAAAAATTTTCAAAAAAAAATATTTTTTAGATTTTTAAAAAAGTTTTAATATTTTTTTTTGAAAACTCAATATTTCAAAAACGACTTGGTCGATTTTCATTAAACTTGGTAAATAACAGGTTTTTAACTTTATCTAGAAGATTTTTGACAAAAATTATTCTAATACCCAAAAATAACGGTGCCTCCCATACAAATGTTAAAAAACCGTTATGAAAAATATTTTGTTTCTCAAAAACGACTCCTACGATTTTCATAAAAGTTTTTTTGTGTGTTAAAATTAGTACGATCTACCATTTAAAATTTTTAAAGTTAATATTTTACGTTTGTTAACAGTACCTCTCATAGAACGGTTTCTTTGATTTTCGACTATCTCAACATCTGATCTACCGAATAAAATTAGATTGTGTATACAGAAGCTTGTAACAAATATAAATAAAAGTGCGTATCAAAATTTTCTAAAAAATGATTTTTGGATTTTTTAAAAAAAAATCAATATTATTTTTTGAAAATTCGATATTTCGAAAACTGGTAGCAGATTTTTTTGTGAAGTTCATTTTTTAACGCAACATTAATAAATGCTTTAAATTGGCGTACCAATTATTTTTCTCAAAAATGTTAACGAAATTTTATATATAAAAAATTAATTATTTTTAAAACCGCTCCTACGATTTTCAAAATTTTTTTCTCATAAATAAAGATTTATATAAGAAATCAGATGGTGTACATCGCGTTGGGTTAAAACGGATTCAAAGTATTTTAATCAATTTCTTTCTAATTTTATTTATTTAAAATAATTTATCAGTTTAAATAGTATAATTTCCTTTTATGCATATTGCATATGTGCAACACTAGCCTATATTGTTAATTTTTGTATACTCACATAATACCACCTGCAACTTAACTAAGATTTGGAAAATGGATAACATTTATACTCCTATAGCTTATTTATTTCAGACTATAGAACCACAATGTGATCGCGCATAAGAGCAAGTTCGTGCGACCCAGTCGTGCATATTTTTTTCTTTAACAATGTTTACAAAATTGAGCTTATACAAAATTAGATATTTTTAAAACCGAGAGTTGGGTTCAAAACTGTTTCAGAAGTATTTTCATTAATTTATTTCTAATTTTGTTGATTTAAAACAATTTTCCAGTTCAAATAATAATTATAATTCTAATGGTGCTATATTGTTCATTTTTTGTATCATCACATATATGTAATTCTACAATCCTTCAACTAAACTATGTTTTTGTCAAGTGGATAAAATATATCATAATGAATTTATTTCAGACTTTAGAACAACAGTGTAATCGCACATAAAGAGCAATTTCATGCGACGCAGTTGTGTATTTTATTTTTCAAATAAATTTCTGCGGTTTTAGAATTTTTTAACGTCTAAAAATTCAAGGATTAACGATTCGCGTACATTTTGTTGACATTTTGTAAGAAAAATTTATTTATTATTGTTCGGTGATAGATTGACGGATGACTCTATCAGTCATGATACTCAATTGCACCAGTGGGAGTCTGTGACTCATTGTGAACAAAAGGTCAAACTGTTATTTTGTGCTTGTCTATGAGATATTTCAAGCAGACAAGCAGTCTATGAGATATTTCACAATATTTCTAATAATAGATTTTGTATTCATTATTTTCCCTTCTTCCCATTTGCCAATTTTTTTTTTTTGTCTTCAAAGCTTTAAATTGTAAAAATAATGATGCAAATACGAGGGCGCACGCATTATTTACATTAGGGGAGGGGATATAGGAAGATATCGGTCGGTTCAAAAATCTAGCACTTATGGTGCCTTTAATAATAATTAGAGCATACGATTTCCAAAAGGCATAAATATTCAAATGAAACGATAAATGTCAACATTTCATGGCATTCTGACAGTAAGCCTAGAAAAAAAAAGGGGCTTTAAAAAAATATAAAACTAAACGAATTATTTGTTCTTAACGTTGCAGTTAAATAAGGCCCTCTACCAACAAATAAACGCACTTTAACTGAAAAGGATCTAGGTCTATAGAAATTTAACGCCAGTTGCTAAATTAAAGAGACTTTAGACATTACATTTACCATCTTGTATCACCTAAGCTATTAAGAAATTTTCGACTTATAATTTCTTAGGAAAGAAACAAATATCGAAGCGGTTAAAAATTAATTTTGAAAGGAAGAAACGTAAGGGAACTGTATTTAGTGTTAACTGTTAAACTCAAATACCAATAGCGAACAAATTTTTGTCTGCACTTTAAGATTGAAAACGCTAATAGGAAAAAATATCATGTCCTTTTTAAGTGAAAACAATTTTTTTTTTTGTGTGAACTCGATGAACGTATTGTTAAAATATCGATTTTATAAAATGTAGCTCCGATTTTAATGTTCAATAAATCAATGTATTCAAACTCAGAAACATTCTGGAGGGGGCTCGAAATTTGTATTCTTATAATCTTGAAATATAGATTTTTATAAATAAACAAATTTTTTTAAAAATAACTAAAAAAAAAAACAAATACTATCACATCAGCTTTTAACTCCCCAAGCAACACATAAACTCTTGAAGTGTTCTCCAAACAAATTTATCAGCTCTTAACAAACTGTTAGTTCAATCTTCTTAATACCACTACACTTTATGATCTGTTACTTTGCTCTAGAAAAGTGTTGTTTGTTTTAACTATTACAAAAACGTCTTTTAAACATCTTGAATATCTTCATGGCAAATGTGTTTATATTGACTCTCTGTAGATCCTCTTTACAACCTTTTTAAAAGGAGTATGTTTAAATTGCGCAAGAGTACTCTTTCAAATACATTTCGAAGATATTTTGCAGATGTTATTCCTAAAATGTCTTTATGAAGGCTTAAAATTGTGTCTTTAAGTAGAATTAATATTCTCTTTTGTTTGAAAAAAATTTTTTTGTTTCATCTGACATTTGTGAATTGCGCTTTTTTTTATTTTCGTATTTATTGTACATATGTTGGTACTATTAATTTGAAAATTGAAAAAGAGTTTAGGGAGCTGCAAGAGACTTAACACCAAAAATTGTTCATCAATTATTTTAGTACGCGAATGAACATAGTAATAGATAATTGCTTATAGTTTTTTTTTTCTTTAACTCTTTGTTGACACTCAGTTGACACTTTCATTGTCTCTCTCTTCTTTCAAGTTCATTCGTTTGATATCTTATCATGAAGTCGTTAAGAGGTTTCTGACTCTAGAAAAATGTGATTATAACACAGATGTTTTGACGACATCTTAAGAAACTCTTTAAACGGTAGTTAGTTTATACAAAGTTACACATATTTTTTGTAAAGGGTGACATAGTTAAACGTATATTTTTAATACAGTTTTTGTATGTTTTATTATTTATTTCAATAAAAAATTTTAATGTGCAATTGTACATAGGTAGACATATTATGTAGGTAGTGAAATTTTTGTGTTTGGACAGATTTGGATCAAAAAAATATTGTTTATACCATTGGATAACCCCCGTCTGTCTGCCCAAACCAGGGTAATAGGGAATTAAGCTAATTTTTCAACCATCTGTTACTGTCATAAAACTGACGATGAAAATATGGCAAAGCGAAAATATAAGGCAATATTTTTTCTTAAAAAAAAAATAACTGCTACATTTTCATTTTTAATGTGAAATTTTAACCATGCAACGTCAAAACTTTTTAAGGCCTCAATGTTAACCAAACGCTCATTTTATTAATATGAGAATAATTTATCCAAGTAGTACCTACATTTCATGAGGCACCCTGTAGGAAGGAATATCTTGATACATGCCCAACAAAATACGTTCGCCATATTTATTTCGTTCAATTGCGAAAAAAAATATTTATTAAATACATAATATTGAATAAAGTACAGTTACATGTATAATGCCTGCACTTTTATTTGTTTAGTAACACTGTGGGAGATAATAATTCATAAAAACATTTGTTTTCTTTTGTTGTCAGTGAATTTTGTATTATTTTTCTTGATTTTAACTTGTAAATACTTTTTTATTTCAAGGCGCGTTTATTCTATGTGGGGTAGAGTATGCGATTTTTAAGTAAACCTTTTCTTGCAATACAAAATACACATCGTTAAGGACTTTATAAAATTAATTGTAAATCTAACCCTACATGAACATAAAGAATTGTCATGGCTTTACTTTTTAGTTTAAAATCATTCTATTTCATTTAAATTGTTATAAAATTGTATTTGTGTAAAAGAGAAAGAAATTATTCGTTATATTATTTTCTCCCTCCAAGTTTACACTTTTGACTACAAAAAAAATCTTCAAAACCGCTTGAGAGCATCTTTAAAGATGCGTCAAAAAAATGATCTCTATAAATACTTTATTTAGAACTCTTCGCTCCAACGACCTCTTCAAGATTTTGTAAAGAGTTGAAAGATCTTCGAAAATAGCCTTTAGAGATATCTTGAAGACTCAATTGTGTTGCTTGGGTCAGGTCCAAAAGAGAACAAAATCGTATAGGCTGGGGGTCTATTTCCTCCCATTGAAGTGCAAAGGGTTTTTTTATGAAATTGAATCAAAATGAATAAAAATATCATTAAAAAAAAAGTCGCAAGTTATATAATACCACAAAAAAAATTACACAACAAAAGGCCAAACTTCGAAAAAATTCAAACAAATCTGAATTTTCGCGGAGTCCTTCGTCCTAAAACATACCCTTTAAAAAGGACTCGAGAAAACGACGAAATGGGATTTTAGAGCTCCAAAAGTCGGGTTTATATTAATTAGTGCAGGTTGGCGCAAGACAAAAAAATCGCAATTGAGGGGGGGGGGGGGGTATATTTCCTCCCGTTTGGGTGGGAGGGGCAATTTAAAAAAAATGACTTAAAATAGAAAAAAAAATATTAAAAAAACAACTTTAAGCCTCATAACGTTATGGAAATTTTCTGTTTTAAAACCAGAATGCCATTCTTCCATTTGCTTTTGAAACCAAGTTGTTTGACCAAATAGTTTAAGAAAAATTATTTTTCAAACTCAAAATAAAAAAAAAAAACAAATACTTTTTTTTTTTCAAAACTTAAAAAACTGGATACGTTTCGATTCCTGTTGCTCGGAGAAAATAAGTTTCTGATCTTCAGATGTTATTCGGAAAACACTTTTTCGGGCGGTACTGTTGCAATTCTCCCTCAGTGTATCATAAATAATGCAGTTTTTTTTTTTTTGATTTGCCGCCATTTTGTTATACATACTGTACCTTTATATGCATACTTCTTAATATAACTTGCAGATGGCAGCACTTTACTGTTGTTTATTTAAATACTTGTAACAAAGATGGTAGCATTTACCTGTCCAGTGTCCACATGTGACATTGAAAACTATTTTTCACTTATTAATACTTTTACTGTTAACAAAATGAATTGAATGAATTGAAAAAAAAATATTAATCACTTATAACAAAATCATTTACAAAATTTCAAAAAAACTAGGCACTGAAGAAGCACTTCCTGTTACAAAGTAGAAAGTAGGTATACCCGCGGCTAGTGTTTGTTGAGGTAAACAATTAGGCGAATATCGTTTAAATCTGCTAGTATCTGCGAATGAATTTTTTTCTAAATGGCATCTACTATAAAGATTAACGAACTTAATAGAAGTAAAAGTTTAAGGTTGCAAGAGGTTGCGTGTTTTTGGCAGACACTTAAAAAAAATTGTGGATATTTGTCTCCATCATATTATTTTAATTATTGATAATTATTATATATATTGTTTATTTTGATCAATTTTAATAATAGTATGTAGGAAAAAAGTGCTCTTACCAATTTTGAAAAATAGGACAATAAGAACTAAAATTAAATATATTCATACTCGTCTAAGAAACGATGAATAACAAAAATATGCATCAAGTTTTACAAAAACCGTTTTTGGAATTATTGAGAGTCAAGTACTAAGAGTCATTTCAGCAAATTTCGTGCATATCGGAGACCATTTTCAAAAAGACTTTTGGCACGCGCTAAAATCCCATTTCGTCCTATAGAGTGCAAAGTGTGCTAAAATTTGTTGGGGACTAAAACTAAGTTTCTTGTACATTATGTATTTTGAAATCTAGCAATTTTTATTTTTCAAGTGGCTTTCGGAAAATGGCCGGTCAATAATTAACACAAATTATCACATAATATGGTGTTCAAAATGTCCTAAAGGCTGCGACAATTCGTCATGTGGCAACCAAATTTGAGCGATATGGGAACATTAGAAATGTGAGAAGTACGTGCAGACCTCGTTATAGACGATTGACCGAAAACATCCAGGCCAAGCAAATAACACGCATACAGGAAAAGTTAAGAGTTGTAAGTCATTAGACACTGTTTCTACACGAGCTGTCACACTACATTCTTCTGTTTTTAAATATCTTTTGTACATAATGTCTTAAATATAAGAAAGGCAGTTGGTGATTTTAGCTTTGATAATTTAATGAAACTTACTGTCACACAACAATGTTTTAACATCGAGTTGAATTGACTAAAATGTTGTGGTAATATATGTATTTTTTATTTTTATCAAAAAAAACAAAAAAAAAAAAAACAGCCATGTCAATTTATTCTACCCGCGTATAGGTTGTGTTAGAGTGTAGTTACAGGCTTATACGGGTACAAGTGTGAAGCACAAACTTTTCATAGCCGTAACAGTTTGAAGATATGAATTCACATATCCCAAAAAATTTACCAATTTATTAAACAATTATCCTGAATTTGGTTCAAAATCAATAGTAAATACCTTTGTATAGCTACTCAAATTTTTATTTTACCGTAAAATCTATATATATGTATATATTTGAATGTTCTATATATTTACACCACAGCTCATGCCTACAAAAAAAAAAACAATCATCCGAATTCATCTGAATTTTGAAACACACAAAACCAACGCAAACAGAAAAACAAGCATATAGTGTAGGGAGAATTGGTATATGTAAGTTAAA
Source organism: Leucozona laternaria (assembly GCA_932273885.2). Taxonomy (NCBI): domain Eukaryota; kingdom Metazoa; phylum Arthropoda; class Insecta; order Diptera; family Syrphidae; genus Leucozona; species Leucozona laternaria. The sequence goes on from OW026366.1 coordinate 228,873,867, forward strand.
AAAATACAATAAATTCTAGTGAGCCTTCATGACAGGTAAAATGGTATACACAATTATATTCGAAAGAGAAACTATCTAAAAAAGATTAAATTAAATTTATACACAAAATGCCATGTTTGTAATCCTCTTTACACAATGTAGATTTTAGATTGTATAAGTGCATTAGGGTGAGTTTTTTGATGTGTAAACATCTATGCTGGCGGTAGGGTGAAAAAAAAAACGTGAATGTTCGTGTGCAACGTTACGTCGTGCACTTTACCTTGTAGCACGTTACGTTACGAAATTTGGTTTGCCCCGACCAAAACAAATTGATTTTAACGCGAGCGACAATTAGATTATTCTTTATCGCGACCACTCATTTATATTGTTTTTGCCAACGACGAAAGCAAATTGTTTTTAGCGCGACCGACGATTTTATCATTTTAACACTTATATTTTTATATTTGTTTCTTTAATTTTTAATTATTGCCCGAACAAAATGGACGCGAAAACAAAAATAATAATAGTCAGCTGTAGGGATTGACAATTGACTGTAGGCATGGTAGGCCAATGGCTGTAGGTATTGTAGGATATTGGGTGCGTCCAGTGATACAAATCTGAACATAAATTCTACGTTTACATTATACTGCTTTTAAACGATGCAATTTCTTCTTGCAATTTTTAAGCACGATGGCGAGGGAAGTAGGTGGCTGGGACATACAAAATAGCTGAGGTTGAACAAATTGCAAAGTAATCGACTACTTTTGTACTTGCGCAAAGTTAACATTCATTAAAAATCACAGCGTCCAATTCCATAGGCGATTGGTGGTGGTGTCAATCGATTGAAACTGCGATTTTAGTGATTTCCACTGACAACAACTGCAACTAAATATTCTAAAAACTCAAGATATATAATTCGCCGGCTATCTCATAGTGACATTCATTTGAGGTTCATTCAGTATAAAATTAAGACTGAACTTTTTGTAAGTTTTACTCGATGGAAAGATGGAGTTTCATAAGGGTTGCAAGTTCGTTGACAGTTTGGGTACGGGGTCATTTAATTGAAACCACGATTTAAGTGCTCTCCGCTGACAGTTGTTGTTTGTCGATGCTCAGAGAGTGATTACCATAAACAATAACCATGTGTGTAATGTGAAGTTATCTTAAAGTTGAGAGTGAACTACATAGCAGGATCTTTCAGTACCGAAGCTTCACCGTTCGTTGGACACTTCACCACCAGCCTTTTAGTGCTTGGAAATTTCGTTACAGCGGTTCCCCCACTGGGTATTTCGCTGCCGTTCTTTCAACACTAAGCTTTTTAAGCACTGCCTACAGATAGGTAATGTAGTGTTAATTATTCAATATGTTTCTTTTGATGACGTTCAGTAACAAATATTGGGCACTTGGACAAACATTGATGTTTACACATATTTAACCGTGAGTCCCGGCACTCACATATTTTTACATATAAGTTGGTGTACTAAAATTAAAATCATTTAAAAACATGCCTCTTTTTAAGGTTAAGGCCCAAAGGTTTTCAATGCAAGATCATCCTCATAGTTTCGGAGTAGATACTTACCAAATTTGGGCTTCTCTTAACTAAGCCAGAAATTCTTTTGTAGATTACTTAATTTCCTTTAAAAATGCATTAAGAGACGTTTGCTGATACGATACTTAAGTACTTATGTTCAACTTAAACGCTTATGTTCTACTTTTTCCTCTGCGTAAATTGTCTCTATGTTGAACTGAAATATTTAAGTTTCGTTTCAGCAAATCGAAGTAAGTAAAGTAATCTTTTTTCATAAAGAACCAGAGGCTATAGTGACTCACAACTCTCAACCAATCCTGTGTGCGAGTCTACAGAAATGAAGGGGACCTACAATACAATGGCTTAGGTATGAGGCACTTATTTATGACAAGAGATACTCTTGGAGGCTTTGTCACTTCCTCGCAAGAGGCAGTAGGTAACTTTAAAAAAAAAACTTTTTGTTTTTAGGTGGAAGAGGCTGGGAATCAAACCCAGACCTCCGGACGGCGGCGGTGCGGAGGCGGGCGTGACAGTTCTTCGCACTAACCACGGGCTACTAAAATTTAGACATTTAAAGGTTTTAATACTAAGGGATCTTAATTTAGAGGCTTTTTCTAAGGCCCCAAGGTTTCTAGTGTTTTAAGAAGGACAAAGCATTTTCTTTTATTTGACCCACCCTAAGGTACATAATAAGCTGCATTGTATTGAGTTTGATTGAAAGCACGTTTCCAACTAACATTTTTTTCTATAAATTCATTTATAAATTTATATAAATACAAAATAATTAACAAAAAAATTATCTGAATACCCCATTTCCATTTTTACTTATTGCGATATAATAACGGGTGATTTTTTAGCTGGTTTGGTTTTGGCAATACTGGTTTTGACAGCTGACGTGTGTTTAGTACCTTGTGTCACTGTCAAACAGCTTCAGTTTGGTTTGCAATTTAACCATGGATCGTCTTACAAATGAACAACGCTTGCAAATTATTGAATTTTACTATCAAAATTCGTGCTCGGTTCGAAATGTTCATCGCGCGCTGCTTGTGTTCAGCGATGAGGCTCATTTTTGGTTGAATGGGTACGTAAATAAGCAAAATTGCCGCATTTGGAGTGAAGATCAGCCAGAAGCATTGCAACAGCTACCAATGCATCCCGAAAAAGCCACTGTTTGGTGCGGTTTATGGGCCGGCGGCATTATTGGGCCTATTTCTTCAAAGATGATGCGAATCGCAGCGTTACTGTCAATGGTGAACGCTACCAAGCGATGATAACAAACTTTTTTTTGCCCGAAATGGAAGTTCTTGACTTGCATGATATGTGGTTTCAACAAGACGGTGCCACATGCCACACAGCACGCGAAACAATGGCGCAATTGCGAGGCGAGTTTGGTGAACAGTTAATTTCACGTTTCGGGCCGGTCAATTGGCCGCCTAGATCGTGCGATTTGACACCATTAGATTATTTTTTGTGGGGGTATGTCAAGGCTAATGTCTATAGGGACAAGCCCGCTTCGATTGACGCACTGGAAGCCAACATCCATGCATTCATTCGTGAGATACCGGCCGATATGTGTGAAAGAGTATGCCAAAATTGGACTCAGCGGATGGGCTACCTGAGACGCAGCCGCGGTCAACATTTGCATGAAATTATCTTTAAACATTAAATTGCAAGGTTCAAACTATCGATTCAAATAAATATTTCATTCATTTTTTCGAATTTTTTGTGTTTTTTTTTTTAAAAAAGTTCTAAACCTCTTAAAAAATCACCCATTATATGAACATTATGTATAATATATGGCAGGTTATGGATTCGTACAAAAATCTAACTCGAAATTTTGATTAACCCTCCACCGCATAAGAACCCATATATGGTTTACCATATTCAACATGACTTATTCCCGTATATAAAGGGTATTTTTTTTTAGAGGATAGAACTTTGAAATGGAATAAAACAAAGATGATTTTTTTTAATTGTTTTTTTTTTAAATTGACATTAAATTTACTTTATTCGAAAGATAATTTTCTGGCATTATAATTTAAATGTGATTTTTGGCATATGACGTAGTCCAATCTGGAGGTCCAATTTTCGATGACTTTTTCTTACATTTGTGGCCGTATATCGGCAATAACGCGGCGAATGTTGTCTTCAATCATTTTGGGCTTATCGGCGTAGACTAGCGACTTCACATAGCCCCACAGAAAATAGTCAAGCGGCGTTAAATCGCACGATCTTGGAGGCCAATTCACGGGTCCGTAACGTGAAACTTTGCGGTTACCAAACGTTTCCTTCAATAAAATAATTGTGGCATGAGCTGTGTGACATGTTGCGCAGTTTGGATCAACAACGGCAGTCTTGTTTTGGGTAAATTTGGGCACAGTTTGTGAAGTGTTGTTTGACAGCTGACTAAATGGCCGCCAGTTAAAAAAGTGTTGCCACATTAAATTTCTATACCACTAAAAAAAAAAACAATCTTTATGAATTATCGAGTTCAGTCCAACTCGAGTGAAAAAAATACACAGTTGTTGATGGTTGATTAAAAAGTGAAACTTTATTTTATTTTCCTCTCCTATTTATAACAAAACAATAATTGCTTAATCAATAATATTTTTCTATTTGCAATAGTTGCTTATTATCAATTTAACAAAAGTAGAAATAATGTTTTGGTTTCCAAGAAATGCAACGCATATGGCTTTGACATTTCAAATTATGTTGCATAAAAATGAGTTTATAAAATTAATTCAAACAATTCGTGGAATTGTGAGTTAGGTTGGGAATTATATTGGGAATAAGGTGGGCGATAAGGTACAAGGCATAGGAAAAAAGGTGTCGTGTTAACTTATATATGCACAAAAAAAAAATTTGTATGTAGGTACTCCCTTTTTCCAACCCCTATACAATAAAAAAAAAATAAATATTTAAAAAAATTGTTCATATTTCATGCAGTAAAGGGTGGTTAAACTTGAATTTACGAATATATCGGGAGGACGAAAAAACGTCCGTCTGTCTGTAAACTTAGTACTTACCTATCGTTTGTTGGACACTCCCGAAGCAGGTTTTTTTTTTCATTTTTACTTGCTCTATAGAGCAAGTATTGGTTTCATATACAAACATTTCGGGGTTGTTATAAAAACTAACACTACGATGATCGAAAAGTCCGAAAAAGTGGGTTTCGTCATGCCGTCCGTCAGTCTGTACGTCTGTGCGACCACTGTAATTTGAGCTAGAGCCTAAACATACATGTAATTTGGAACATATCATTTTTATGTGATTCCCTAGATAGAAAATTTGAAGTTTGGTTTTAGCTCATCAGGAACCGGTTTAGCTGCCATACCAAAATTATTTTTTTTTTAATTTTCTCAAAAACGGTTGTAACAATAAACTTCGTATGCCATGTATTATAGCAATAATTATTTGTTATTCTGTTTTTTTTTTTGTATACTCTTAGTTCACATAAACGGAGAGGTTTATGGCCACTAACTAATCGGAATTGTTGTTGTATTTTACATGGAAATTATTAAGCGGGTAAATAGATAGAAGAACTAAAAAATTGTGTGAGTGCCGGGACTCACGGTTAATATGTGTAAACATCAACGTGCGCGGATCCAAAACGGACTTGTTTTTGCTTGAAGGGGATCTTAAGATTTTCTTCACTGAACGCACCCATCCTAGTATGCAGATCGTAACGTTGCACACCGTAACGTTGCACGACGTAACGTTGCACGACGTAACGTTGCACATGAACGTTCACGTTTTTGTTTTTTTACTCTACCGCCAGCATAGATGTTTACACATCAAAACACCTATTTTTTAACAATTAACATCTATCTTAACGGTTTATCTACATTACAGTTGTTAATAACAAGAGCAAGTGTGTGCGATCCAATCGTGCATATTTGTTTTAAGACCTAAACTAACGGTACCTGTCATATACCTACATATATTTTTGGTCAAAAATAAAAATCTTATTTTCCTCAAAATCGGCTGTACAGATTTTTTCTTTAATTTAATAAATTTTAATAGGCATAAGCTGCGTTTCAATAAAAGAAAAATTGGTTATTAATGGCAACTGTCAAATGGCCATTCTACTCAATCGATTTTTATTCTCGGCAAAAGTCAGTTTTTTAACAATATCTAGAGGATTTTAAACGAAAATTATTCTTATAGACAAAAATAACGCTGCCTCCCATAAAAATGTTTAAAAACCGTTAAGGAAAATCTTTTGATAAAAATGTATTGTGTATTCAAATTAGTACGATCTAACATTTAAAATTAAATTACTAAATTTTACATTTTAATACTAGCTATCAACAGTACCTCTTATAGAACTGGATTAAAACTACATTTCAATACAGAAACTTGTAATAAGTTCAAATAATATTTCATATCAAAATTTTTGGATTTTTTTTGTAAAATTGAGTTTTTAACTCCACATTAATAAATACTTAAAAATGGCGTACACATTTTTTTTCTTAAAAATGTGAACGAAGTTTTATATATTCAAAAACTTATTTATTTTTAAAACCGCTCCTACGATTATTAAATCATAAATTAAGATTTATAAAGAGTCATTAATTTCCTGGTTTCAAGTTGGTAACGCTGGCATTTGACACCTGTCAAACTCAGCTGTCGTTTGAAGTATCATAATATTAGTTGAATGTTTGCAATTTACGATAATGGATCGCTTTACAATCGAACAATTCGTTGGTGATTCAAACGTAGCCACTTTTCAGGCACTACGCGATGATTATGGTCCTCATAATCGACCGACTACTCAAGAAATTAGTAAAATTGTGAAGAAATTTGAAGAGAGTGAAAGCGTAACTGATATGATGTCGTAATGCACGTTCAGTCGAAAATATTGCTGCTGCACGTGCAAGTGTTACTGATGACCCGAATTTATTGATTTACCGGCTTTCGCAGCAATTTTTTCGAATGATAACCGGTTTTTTTGGCCTGCGATTGAAGATCATAACTTGGAAGATATGTGGTTCCAATAAGACGGAGCAACAAGCCACACAACACGACCAATTATGGCTTTATTGCGTGAGAAGTTTCAAACTATGGGCGTGTAATTTCACCTTTTGGCGATGTCAATTATCCACCAAGGTAATGCGATTTGACACTGTTAGATTTTTGTCTGTGAAGCTATGCAAAAGACTGTGCTTACGCGAATAATCCCCGAACTCTAGACGCATTAAAAACCAACATTACTCAAGTTATGGCCGAGATACCACCCGAAATATGCGAAAAAGTGGTTAAAAAGTTGGTTCATTTCATACAACTTGAGCTCCCATAACAAATTTAATGCAGACTTTAAAACCACATTGTGATGGCACTTAAGAGCAAGTTCGTGCGACCCAGTCATGCATATTTATTTTTTTAATTAAAAGCCTTTGACAGTTAAATTGTAAATTAAAAATTCCACATATAGCTAGCACCCGTACTGATGCCATATTGGTATCACAGTTCTTACTCCCAGATGATGGCCTTTTTATCCTGCGTTTCCACTCTCCAATTGGGTAATATTTTCAAATTCACGTCCTTCGATTGATTTTCAGTTTGTAAATCTATGCGAACCTCCATTTTTCCACCCCAAAAAGTGTCTGTGCCTTCATTATTCAGGGCATTTTTTTATGTTTTTTTCTGGTGTGACATACAAGAGATACCAAAAAAATTTTGAGCTGGAAAAAACCTTCAAAAAGAGATATGCTCTTAAATCGTATACATAGAAAGTGTGCATAGAGAGAAAAAAAAAAAAATCAAAATACGGCCCTCAGATCAGCTTTCAGAATAAAGTGGTGCGCGGTGGGCGAGTGTACCAAGTACCTACATAACGATAGCAGGCCACTTTTGAAACAGCAATAAATTTAAATCCATCCATAAAATTCATTTCACATACATATGTACATACATATGTGTCGATCCAATAAATCCTCAATAAATATGTATTTTTGCCCAGAATCCTTGTGGCTGGTTAAAGTACCATCAGTACCAACTGATTATTATTATTTTACCTGTGAATTGATGGCGACGAAGGTGTTTGGATTGCACAAATCGAATTATTGACAATGTGGTTTGCGTTGCGTTGTGTTTATTTTTTTTTTTTTTTATTTTCTTGAATATTAATATTGTCCAATCATTTATTTTATGATTTACGTGTGTCGTCCGCACTGTGTACGTGTGTAGGTATATTTGTGTTATTGAGGTAGGCTCCGCCACTGCCGTAGTGCCGTGTCAGTGTCAGGACTAGATTCAAAACAAGTAGTTGTAGCGAGAGATAGGAAAGAGAAAAAAAAGACAAAATTGCCTGTCATTTATTATTGACATAGGATTTCTAGGGAATTGAATTAAATCCGATTGGTTGAGTGAAAATGTTTTATAAATTGAAAGCTAATATTATGTTCTTGTGTGTCTTTCATTAAATAACAAAAACATTGAATTTTTGTTATTTTTTTTGTTTTCATTAAATGAATATAGGCAAGTACCTGTATGCTGCTTTAAATTGAAAATGTTTGATTTTTGTTTGGTTTAACAATTTGTTTTCTTAATTTTTAATTCCAATATTGTTGGAACTATTTAGAAGCACCAGATTGAAAAATTATAAAAAATTGGCCTACCATTTAAAAATATACCTATGTATGTACCTACATATATATATATGAGAATAATCCAACAGTATGAGCATTTTCTGAAAAAAATTAAAATTAATTTTACGTGAAGTTTAAGTGTTTCGAACAATGCGGAGTTTGAACCAGCGTCATATTCACCAACGTACATGAAGAGGATTCAACATACAACTTTTTTGAAAGGAAGATACTTCGGAGCTGTACAGGGCTCCACAGAAACCCAGTAAGGAGGAAATATGTCCCAAACAAGAAGCCTTATGAAGAGCCTTTATGAAATGAACATTCTTAATAAACTGATATCACAAAAAAATTCTGATTTTCGTAACATCAAATCTAGCTTTATGGAGCAAAATTCAAAGTCATTTTGAAGCATTTATAAAATTATGAAAAAGAAAAACCTCCCAATACCACATCTTGAGGATTCTGGTAGTCTTATAAATATAGTTTCGAAGCTAAGATTGAATTGGTCGCTAGCACTTTTGCTCAAAACCATACTGTTTCGCAACATTTTAATATTGAGGTGTAACGTCGTATCAATCACAATGTTGATGATTTTAATCAAAGATCAATAGTATTTCCTCGAAATGAAATGTTCTCAATCGATGAAATTGAGTACATTGTCAGTAATTTTCAAAATAAAAAGTCTCCTGGCATTGATAGAATGAAAAATCAAGATATATACAACAGCTGCCCAGAAGTGGTTTTTCTTATTTAACATGTTTGATGAACTCTCGTCTAAAGTTACAGAAATTTCTTCTAAAATGGAAATCTGCAAAAGAAGTGCCAATTTTGAAGCCTGGAAAACCCCGTGTTGCTAAGCAACGTTAGTGATATACTAGAAAAAATTATTCTACAAAAGATATTAAATTTTATTAACGATAAATGTATTATTCCCTCTCAACAGTTTGAGTTCCGAAAGAACCACAAGACATGTTACCAGACATTAAGAATATGTCATCATGTCAAACTAAATTTCGATATAATGATTCCACTGGCCTTTTAATGTTATGGCCAAGAATTTAGCTTTTTTATAAAGATAAGGGTTTGCCATTGTGTTTTAAAAATTATTTTGGGCAAGTGGCCGCCGCGGCTATAGCTCGAATAAATTCCAGCCGAGAGGCCCAATTTTCGACCACTTTTTGCAGCAATTGGGACCGTATATCAGCAATAACGCGCCGAATAATCTCTTCCAAGGTGTCAATCGTCTTGGGCTTATCTGCGTAGACAAGCGACTTCACATAACACCACAAAAAATAGTCCAGCGGTGTTGAATCGCACGATCTTGGAGGCCACGCCACAAGCCCACGACGCGAGATAATGCGCTCACCAAAAGTTTCCTTCAATAAATTGATTGTTTCGTTGACTGTATGGCATGTAGCGCCGTCTTGTTGGAACCAAACCTCCAATTCAGTCACGAAAAGGTTATTAATCAAGTCTCTATAGCGTTCCCCATTGACTGTAACATTATGGCCGGCTTAATTTTTGAAGAAATATGGACCAATGATTCCCTCTGACCATAGAGCACACCAAATAGTGACTTTTTGAGGATGTAACGGTGGCGTCTCAACAATGGCTTGTGGATTATGATCACTCCAAATACGACAACTTTGCTTCTTAACTTGCCCATTCAACCAAAAATGAGCTTCATCGCTGAACGAAATTCGCTTATGAAAATTGAGAGCAATGCCAATCTTGTTTTGGGCCCATTTGGGCACAATTTGGAAGCGTTGTTCAGGAGTAAATCTTTTCATTATGATAAATCAAGTGACAGCTGTCAAAAAGACCAACTCCTAAAAAAATATTGCCAGATTGAAAACCACACGTCCAAAAAAAAAACAACTTTTATATAAAACCAATTGATAAATAAAAATGTTATTCTAAAAAAAAATCTAAAACCAGCGGCTCCAGGCACTCCCTTTAAAAACAATCGTAGAAGTATTTTTATCTTTTCGTATTGTTTATAACCCCAAACTTGAGCTCCATACAACATGATCCACTTGTAAATTGTCTGAAATATCTGATTTTTTATTTGCTTCTCTCCCTTCTCTTGCTTCCATGCACTTATGGCCGATTAAGCAAATGTCGGTTTTTCTTCATATGTTTTATATGTATTCATATTATACTGGAAACGCAAATATTGTTTCCCAAATGTGTATGTATCTAGGTACTTGTAAAGATTTAACTGTTTTAATGTTCCTGTCACTCGAAAAACTATTATTCATTTCTGACACACCTTCCTTCATCTTTTCGGGATACCAATATCAAAGGCTTAGATATTTGACATTTACAACCATATCGTTCACTCGCTTAATCCAGATTACAAATTTAATCCACATTTAAATTCATTTAAATCAAAACATTAATCAAATTCACGTGTTAAATTCACATTTAAATCTAATCTTGATAAATCCGATTGCACTTAAACTACTCTCAAGAGATCAGTTTAAGTATACTTACATGCAGATTATTTAGTTCAAATTAGTCCATTTAAATCAAACGATAGCCTCGCCACTCCTACCAATATATCCGCAGCTGAATGATGATTCTTTGTAAATTCTCCAGAGTTAATCTGCAAAAAAGACCAAGTCATCTGCGGAATGTACAATACAACTAAACTTTGAAGTGAATCCCAACGGTTTTTCAAAAATTTTCAATAATCACTAAATAAAACATTTGATTTAAAATAGAATTAGGAAATGAATTAGGTACTGTTTAAAGCCAGTGACACTTTAAAAAAAAGGGTATAGTATAGGGTATTGTAAGTGTTGCCGTAGTTTTTCATTGATTTTTTTTCAATTCGAAGCCAATTTTTTTTTAGAAAATAGACCCTTGTTAGATTTTGAACTGGGAATTTTTTTTTTTTTTTTTTTATTTCCGCGCACTCAAGGGGTTATGACTACCCTTATAATGATAAACATAGTGCGAGCGTTTAGGAAAACAGGGTAGGGTTTAATAGGAGATACCGATGCACATTGGTTTTGAATTTCTGGATTTTAAAATGGGAGGGAAAAATAGAGCTAGGCAAAGCATTCCACATTCGAGTTGTGCGGCTAAAGAAAGAATCTCTGTACTTGACTGTACGTCGGAAATTGGGCTCAAGGGTAAGCTGATGTGCATTCCTAGAAGCGCGAGTATTACGGTGGAATTGTTTTAGGGGAAGAATGCAACTGGCTATTTCGCTAGAACACTGTTTGTAGAAATAGCGATAGAATAAAGAAAGACATGAAACACTGCGGCGGTGTTCCAGAGTAGTAATTGTATCTGTTATATTTCTATCACCTAACATTTTAAAAGCTCTATTTTGAATTCTGTCCAAGAGATTCAAGTGAGTTATAGGAGCACCTGCCCAGATGTGGGAGTTATACTCAAGCTTCGGACGGATTAAGGCTTTGTAGATTATAGCCAGATCAGAAGGAGAGAAAAATATCTTGCATCGCCGAAGAAAACCTAAACATTTAGCAGCGTTTTTGGCAACGTAAAATATGTGGTCATTCCACAAGAGGTGGTCTGTGAGAATATCTACAAAACTCATTTGAAGAATTCAAAAACAATGAGAATTCTAAGGCCTTAAGCCTAAAGTCACTTTGATTTCATTAAATTTAAAGTGAATACGAATTTCACATCATGAAGTCGGAATTAGTTTTGAAAGAGAATTCAAGACTTCAAGTGATTGCATTCCGATTGATTTAATTCTTTTACAACTCTACCGCCTCTCTCCGTACGTTAATTCTTAATCATTTGATTTTTAATAAAATATAATAGTTTATAAGGGAAATTCTTTAAGTTATATTTGAGGAGCTGTAGGGACCATAAGCAGATTTTACCATAGCGTTTTTTCTTGTTTTTGTTTTTCTGCTACTTATACAACAGGTTGTGGATAACCCTTCAACTGGGTTATCACCTTAATTTATATGTATGATATGTATGTAGTGTAGATACCTATAGATTTGTTTTAGATTTAAAAATTAATAACTTTGCACATTAATTTCCTATAAATAAAATAACTGAATCTAAATTACAAACCTTTTAACTAAGGTTAAAAGGTGAGCCTGCCACCCATTCTTGAACTTTTCCTTAACATTCAATTCAAATCGTTCATACCACCACCGCTTTTTGCGTCTAACCAACAATTATAGATGATATCATTTTATGAATAGAAAAATATGTTATCATTTGACACCTACTGCCGACATAATTGATTCACATTGCATGTAATTTTGAACAAAAAAGTAATTATTATAACCTAATTAGATCTTCTATCTCTATATAGGTACCTACACCCACCATCGCGCAGTTATTGACTCTCAATCAAACCACAAAATTATAATCAGAAAGTGTAATTAATTTCTGTATACCATAATTTGTTAACCATATTCGATCTCTCAGCCTTACTGACATACATCTCTACCCCTGTCACTCTGCGCTGAGGATGGAAAGGACTCCTTTTCACACTGCTAAAATATTTTTGAGCCTGCTGTGCTCTGATGGCTCGTGCTATATATACCTACTCCTTTATTGCCTATTCGTATAACTTCCTGTTCCTATTGATGATTGATATACATTTTCCAATATCCATACACAAATGTATACGACCGACACGACGAACGACGAGCAGCATGCATTGGCCATCGTAAATTGTATTTTGTATTTCCTTCCTTTTTCCAAAATCAATATTTATCCATTAAATTTCCATTAGGTCTCTTTATACATTTGTGTCTGCAAGAAGATATCCTAATACACAGGCTCGGAGTTTCAATGACAAAATACAGAGTGTCCCATATTTTTTGATGTGTCTTCCAGTCGATATTACTTATTTTCTATTTATTTTCATAAATAATATTTTGGTTTTTAAAAGCTTAGTTCTGTTGGAAAATTCTGTTAAAGATTTATCTATATAGGTAGGGTACACAGATAGACACAAACACTCAAATAGATGGCAACATGCAGAATTTTTGAATATTTTTTTTATACCTACAGAATGAAACGTGGTTTGTAACGTGTCATTTTGGAATCTATAGAAAATGGTTCGGAATTGACCCTGGAAATTTTGAAAAGCAATAAACTGACAGCATTCAACATTTTACTATTCAATTCTGGCAAAACAACCTAACAAGCTGAGGTGAACTTGATTTTGTGAGGTTTTCGTATTCTGGCATCACCCCCACAATTTGTGAACCTCAAAAAAACTAAAATTGTGATCTCCTTCATAGCAGGTAATAACTCACAAATTTTTCCACTTTATTATACAAAAATGTAAGGAAACTCTTTTAAATGGCCTAATTGAATTATGACACTACAACATTCACCTTTACAGTGGTTAGTTTCGTTGTGAGGTTTCTCGGGTGGTTTTTCGGAAAAACCGGAAATTGTTATCGAAACAGAATAACCTCCCAAGAAAACAACCTTACGTTACAAGAGAAGAGACAGGATAGGGCTCTTAGTTTAAAGAGAAAAACACAAACAAAATATCGCGTTCTTCAATAAGAACGGTACAAAAGTTATTTTAAATAAAACAAAAACGGTTTTGGATATTAATGAAATTCTTTATTCCTGTGAAAGTACGTTTGATGCCATTATGTATGGATTTCGATTTCTTTAGAATGGCCACCACGGGCACGCTTCCAGAAGTCCAGACGCTGAACCCAATTCACTGCCGCAATTTCACTTTCGATATTCGTACAAAGTAAATCAATCGTCGCTGGCTTGTTGGCATAGACCGTAGACTTGACGTAGCCCCACAGGAAATAGTCTAACGGCGTCAAATCGCACTACCGAATCAGCCAAGCGACCTTTCCATTTCGTGAGATAAAACGTTCTCCAAACTTGGTTTCCAATAAATTGATTGTGACATTCGCTGTGTGGCTTGTGGCGCCGTCCTGTTGGAACCACATGTCCTCCAAGTCCATATCATCCAATTGGGGCCAAAAATATTCGGTTATCATTGGCGATCGCCCATTCACAGTAACGTGCCGGTCTTGATCATCACGGAAGAAGAACGGCCCAATGACACCGCCGGCCATAAACCACACCAAACCGTATTTTTTTGGGAATGCAATGATGACTCATGGAGTACGTGTGGATTGCTGCCTGACCAATACCACATAATTTGTTTATTGACGAAGCCATTCAGCCAGAAATGAGCCTCATCGCAAAAGATGATTTTTCGATGAAAATCCGAATCATTTTCAAGTTGTTGCTCAGCCCAATTCACGAACATACGACGCTTCTGGTGGTCAAACGGCTTCAGTTCTTGCTTCAATTTAATCTTGTAAGGATGTAGGCCAAGATATTTTCTCAAACGACGTCACAGAGATGCCCAACGCTTGAGAACGACGTGTGAGAGAAACATTTGGGCTTTCTCCAACTGAAGCCTCAGCGCCAGCAATATTCTCGACACTACGGGCACTTCTTTGTCTCACTGGCACGGGAACATTTTGTACTTAGCCTGTCGATTCAAATTTGTTCACTAGACGCTCAATTTTTGATCTGCTAGGACGATTATGACGACCATAAATTGGAAGTAGCGCTCTTAACGTTGAGGCCACTGACTCCAAATTTCGGTAGTAAATTTTAATAATTTTGACTAGTTGTTGGCTCATATATTTTTCCATCATGAAATGGCAAACCTTACTGAAGAGAAATGTCAAAAGAGCGGAAAGAAATATGGCGTCGTTTGCTGTCCCTGTTGCTCTACTTTTGTAGCGTCCCTGTTGAAAAACTCTTTATATGAACTTTTTTTCTAACAAACCGTAATAATTGTAGGTTTCTCTAATTAATTCAGTAATTCAGTGCGAGATTAAATTCAAACTCGAGATAACTCATCAAATTTGTTGAGTTAACTCAGGATTAACTGAACAGATTCTTCTGATGTTTAATCCACCGAGTTTGCCACCGAGTTTGTTTAATAGTTCCGCATGCTTTCTCCACCGAAAAACTGCTTCCTCCAATTCACTGTGAGGGTTAATCTACTTCTATAGAGTTAGCTTTATTGTGTTTTAACTCACCACTGAAAAACTGGGCCTTAGTCGGTGTTCACATTGGACTGTCTCTTCCAATTTTTTGCCAAAAAAGGAAGGATTGTTTAGTTTTTAAAAACTGGTGGATTATTTAGGCGTTTTGTCTTGTGACATCTGTTTTCTCTGTCTGTACTATTTCCCTGGCTCTTAAACAATACCAAATATAATTTTTTTTTTTGAAAACATATTTATTTAATGAAATTTTAAGTTTTTAATCAAAAACTTTCTAATTAATCCTTCAACAAGCACAGGCTTGTGTTTTGTTTCAACATCACACATGAGTTTGTACCTGAACAATAGAAGTTGGATTCACGTCAAAAAAAATATCAGAGTAATGAGTCCAATGTGAACACCGTCTTAAGTCAGAACCACTCATGTCTTTTGTTGTATGTTGTGGACTGTGGAGTGATCGGTTGTTTTGGCGATTGTGCGCTCTTTCTTTTCGCTAGCAGTGTAAAAAAAATGTATGTGACAGAGCGAGGTATGACATTGGGAACATGATGTATTCTGACACGTCACACTTCTCCACAACATATCACAAGAAACAAATATGGTTTCACGCATGTGAAATACAATTGAAGCGATAGCAACACATCACTCCACGATACACAACACACCAGACAAATGTTGGTTTCGGCTTTACTTCGAAAGCATATACTGAACTTATGGAGAATTTACACGACTGACAACAGTTTTCTGTCAATAAACTTCAAAAAGAATGAATTTGTCCATTCTTCTTCCAGTTTTTTTTTATTATGTAAATATTGCCAATTTGTCATTTTTTGTGTAATTCCAGCATTGAGGTAAAACGTCACAATTGAAATATGATAGTAGATTGCACTGACAAAAAATTATAAGTTTTTTCTTATTTTGTTGACTACTTCTTTTTTTTGAGTCATTTGCAACTACAGTTAAATAAACAGGTTAAATGCCGTAGTAATAAATGTTCAAAAAAATATCTCAAAAATATCAGTAAAACCTATAGGCTTTATCCGAAACAAAACAAATTCAGAACTATTTTTGGCCAAAACTGTTTTTTTTTTTTTTGCAAACACTGTTTTATAATATGTAGGTAGTTTAAGATCGACTTTAGAAAGAAAGAGATTTATCTGACGACACAACTCCATAAAGTTCGTCATTGAATATTCTCTTCAACACTCCTTCGGAAAACACTGGACCAAAAATCTACTAACCATAAGCAAATTCGTCTTCGTTTTTGACAAGGTCCATGCTTATTCTGCCTAAGGCCGGCCACAAGACGAGAAAAGTCATAGGAACGGTTTTTTTTGAGGAAAATGATCTTCGACGACGACGACGACGTTCCGGGAAAAAAAGATTAAAACTAAAAAAATATATATTTTTAAATAAACATAATATTCAATTTTTTAATGTAAATATTAACAGCTTCTAGATTTCAATTTTAGCCTGTCTGTTAATAAATAGGGAACAACAGCATGAAAGCGCTTACACATCTTTCATCTTGTAATTCATATTAATAAATGTCTTATGGTCTTTGACATGTGATGGCAAGGGGATAACTCACCAAATTTGGCGTTTAAGAGACGGACAAGTCCTTATCATACACATGCATACAATGTCATAGAACCGTGTGGGTACTGTAGTGATCTGGTATCACTCAACCACTGTCATAGAAACATTCAACGACTTTCGTCGAATCACGACGAAACAGAACGAAAGAAATATGGTTGCCTTTCCGGCAAGGAGTGAATAAGTTTTCCATAACGAGTCCGCACCGCCGTCGTCCGCCATTAATTAACTTAATAATTTAAATTATTCATTAGTTTAAAAAGTGTTAGCCGAATAAGTGAATAAATTAAATTAAATAATAAAAGTGTAAAGGCTTTTGTTTTATCTTATTTCGGAAGCTACAGTACTGCTAAAATCATAGCATGTATTCATAAATCAGTGCTTGCATGTGACACACGTATTGGAATATTGCTACATTTTGATGAAATGTTCCCGTACTTTTAGTTATATAAAATGGAAATATATCATAAAGCAAAAATATGTTTATTGATAAGAAAAGTTATCAAGCAGACAAGTTCCCCATGCGTGTCCCAGATAACACTTGTTTTAAGCCGAGGATTGTATTTTGTTTTTATTAATAGGGTTGTAGTTCTATATTTTTTCCGAAAAAAATTACAAAGAACGAGACGGAACCGAGACCGATAACAGACCAAGACGAGATCGAGATGAGATACTTATGTAACTATTTGAGACTGATGGCAAGACTAATATGAAATATTTCGATTTGAATGAGACCGAGACGAGACATCAGCCACTTTGTATGCCCAATACAGAAAGAATGGGATGATCAAAGTCTTGTATAGGATTTCCTTGTTTTTCTGAGAAAGAGTTTTAGGTACTACTTAAATACCTTTTAAGCCCGTAGAAACAGCGATTGGCAAGATAGATTCTTCGTTTGATCTCTGCACTGATGTAATTTTACCAATGGTAATAGTAGAGTACAGGTAGACAAAGGCCTTAACTATTTCGAAATTATAGGACATCGGGGATAAGCAACGCTATCACAGACAAACAAAGGAGTTTTCACACAGAATATCGATATCAAGTATGTATTTCAAGCCGGTAACACAGTTTTTCTGCGTGCTTAAGTAAAGCCTCGAGAATGCGTAAGTAAAGCCTCGGGGATTAGTTATTTTTCCTTTTAAAACTTAAATTGCTTAACTCCGACGTCATTTTTTTTTTGAACAAAAAAACACGCCTTTTATCTATTCAAGACGTTTCGCACGAAGTTGGCGTTGTTGAGATTCCATTCTCGACTTTGTCTTATCCTCATTAAAAGTCAACCCAGTCACTTTGCGGATTGTCGCTCACTGCGTGGCTGATCGCTAAAATAATGACATTTTGGCTATCTTCGTTTAGCTCTCTAGAAAATTTTTTTTTCACAGATCTTCAGCACCAACTCTATCTACTCCCACTACCATATTTCCACACCAATCTTGGTAAGCTTCTGTTTTTTCTGTGCTTTAAGCCTGGAACGATCGTTTCACCCTTTTAATCATTTTTGGAATATCATAACTCAGGCAGATCTTTCAGCGGTTCTGTACATACAATACTCTGAACTTGATGCTGGGTGGCGGGCTTTCTGAAAGATTAAGAAGGACATGGTTATCAAAAGTTCTGGCGAGCTTTTGCGATTGTAACTTCGCGAAATCAAATCTATTTACAGAATTTTCTTGGCTTTGTTGCTTCATGGAAACCCGCCACAAACGTACTTGAGCTACTACCATCAATTTGTGTTCCGAGTCTATAGTTTCCCCTCGGAAAGTTTGAATATCCAAATACTGGAAGCCTTATTAGCATCTATCGCAACATGCTCAATTTGGCTGATGGTTCGTAAATCTGGAGATGATCAGCTTCTATTGTGATGTATAACGTTTATTGAGTGTTAGAATCGAGTTCTACGATATGATGAAATTTCAGGACGCGATGTCCAAGTTACCGGTGAAGTGTCGCCTTGTTCTTTGAGTATCAAATCATGGCAATTTTCACGTTGAAGCCGCTAAGAAGAATCTTGACGTCGTATTTTGGGCCCATTTATCATTTGTGTACTCTGAAGTAATATAAAACGATTTCATTCTTCGCAAGCCCTCCTTGTTCCATAGTACTTCCTGGATGGCTGTTATATCAGCCTTTTAACCTCAATAACGTTCAGTTGCTCATGGTCTGTTAAAGGTCTGGACATTCAGCTAAAAAAATATGCACGACTTGATCGCACGAACTTGCTCTTGTGATTAAGAACTGTATGTAAACACACATTGAATACGCATGATGTCAAATGTCAAATATTAAAAGAATCAAAAGTACTATGAAATTTATTATTTGTTTGATTTTTTTTTTGTTTATAAAAAAATATTTTAAAAAATTTTTAAATTCATTCTTGTTTAAAATATTGAGAAGCATCATCAGATTGCAAAATTATAACAAAACCGGTCTAACCGTAGCAAAGATATACGCAAATAACAAAAAAATAAGACCATTTTCTCAAAAAACGGTAATGTGAATTTTTTGAGAAAAACCGTAAATGCAGTTTTCTTACAATTGACTTGGTTATTACAGGTACGAAGTTTAATCGAAATCGTTAGAGCCCTTTTTGAGAAAATTTGAAGAATCCAAAATATTTGTATGGCAGCTACCCGTTTTGGATGTGCTAAAACAAATTTTCGAATTTCACCTCTAGGGAATCACATACAAATGCTCTGTATCAAATTTCATGTAAATCGGTCCAGCCTTTTAGGCTCTAGCTCAAATTACAGTGGACGCACCGACGACGCACAGACGCACAGACGCACAGACCGACAGACGGCATGACGAAACCCACTTTTTCTCCCTCAAATCTGCTCAATTATGCTTCATAATGTCTGAAAATAAAGGGTTTTCCAGTAAGAGGTGTTATTTTGATATTCAAAGAAAAATGGCATTTTTTGAGATAAATGATCGGATGTTTATTTCATTATAAAGAGGAAGGTATGCCGTTAATAATGGAATACAACATCAGCCAAATGGCCGCCACAACCACGCTTACAGAACCATATCCTTTTCATGAAATTTTCCATAACCAAATCGCAAAGTGGCTGCCCTATGTCCTCGATAGCCTCACGAATTCCATCTTTGAGGTCTTGAATCGACGCTGGGCTGTTGGCGTAGACCTTATCTTTCACGTGGCCCCAAAGGAAGATGTCGCAAGGTGTTAAATCACAAGATCTCGGTGGCCAATTGTGATCACCTCTTCGAGAGATAACACGGTCCGGTAACTTTTCCCGTAAAAGATCGATGGTTTCATTGCTTGTGTGGCACGTAGCGCCGTCTTGTTGAAAGTCAACGTTGTCGAGATCAATACCATCCAATTCCGGCCATAAAAAATCATTAATCATCTCTCGATAGCGCAATCCATTGACCGTAACTGTTGCTCCAGCCTCATTTTCGAAAAAGTAAGGTCCCATGACCCCGCCGGACCATAAACCGCACCAAACAGTCACGCGTTGAGGATGGAGAGGCTTTTCAACAATAACTCTTGGTTTTTCCGAGCCCCAGATGCGACAGTTTTGCTTGTTGACGTAGCCTCCGAGGTGGAAATGGGCCTCATCAGTCAAGATGATTTTTCGATGAAATTCCGGATCACTTTCATGCATTTCAAGGACCCAATCAGAAAAGACACGACGTTGTTGTTGATCAGCCGGCTTGAGTTCTTGCGTTAACTGAACTTTATAAGCCTTAAGACCCAAGTCTTTATGCAAAATACGGTGTAATGACGTTTGTGGAATGCCTAATTCCAAAGAACGACGAGGAATGGACAAACCTGGGTTTTCTTCAACACTTTGGGCTACAACAGCAATATTCTCAGTTGTTCTTGAGCGACGTGCACGGGTTTTATTCTTCACATCACTAACTTGTCCCAACAGCTCGAATTTGTCCACCAATTTCTGTATTGCGGTCCGACAAGGCGCTTCACGACGACCCAAAAATATTTTAGTTTTACGAACCGTCTCTGCCAAATTTTCACCATTTTTATAGTGAATTTTAATAATTTCAATGCGTTGTTGGAGCGTGTATCGTTCCATTTCTATGGCGTATGTAGTTTCTACTTGTCAAATGTAAAAAAATGACAGCTTCAAAAGTGACAGCTACCGAAATAGCGGGCTATTCAAAATAACACCTCTTATTGGAAAACCCTGTATGATCATTGATCGATTCTTGATGATTCTTCTTTAAAAACTGTACGTAACTATACATAAATGTCGATGAACTGTCAAAAGTTGTTTTTTGTTATGCAAACTGATTTCTAGTACAGTACAGCACGGGACAGTACGTGAATTGTAAAAAAAACTGTTTTATTCCAAACTTCTCACGTCATCGAGATTCTATATTTTGGGCAATAGGAACATGAACAGACCTATTAGAAGAACCACCTATTTTAGAAATATTATAAAGACTGATTATGATACGTATTCAATAGAAAATCACCCTGTAATGTTTGAATTTTACCAACTGTCAAAAAATAGAGATACTGTAAATATATTGTTCATGCACTAGTTGATAGTTTATTCTTGTCAATATATGTACACAACGCGAAGAAATCAATTTTAATGTAGTTTTGATTGACCTGCTATGCCTGAACACCACATAATACATACACATAAATGTGCTAACGTTACATAATAATATTTCCTACTCCTATTGATGGTACTGATTGCCCGCCCTCCATAAGTGTCCATTGTCCGTTCATCATCGTGTCGATGTCGATGTCGAATTCGTAGCATTGTTTTCCAATTTTCTTTATTAATATTATGCCGCCCCTTTGATTAACAAGTAGGCACTCGAGTTCCGAAATCTATTTTCAAGTAGTAGAAGGTCAAATCGTCCAATGCCAATATGCAATTGTGTGGGGACTGTGGAGTGGTAGCTGGAAGGGCTTGAGGCAATCTACTCTTCATTATATCAACGTCGAAGCGACACGCCGACGCTGACGCACGTAGGGAATAGGGATATAGGGACATAAATTTGAGCGTCGAAAATATATTAAATATAATTAGGTATTCATGGGAGGCTTGTCAATATTTGTGTACAACATTGTTGATAAGCAATGTGGGTAAATAGACTCTGGCGATTGTAGAAAATGTATACGAGATGGTAGACAGTTCGTTTGCCCCTATAGAGCTTTGAAGCAGGGTTTTTTGAACAAAGTTACTTGATGTCTTTAGAAATAAGGCGTTTCCCAAATTACTGTAATGAGAGTGGTAACATAAAAAGTCAATCAAAATGAGGAAAATTAAATGATATGGTATTTTATCTACTACAAGACAAGACAAGCAGTATAAATACAGAGTTAAAACGTTTTGACAGATGCAACAAAAAAGATTCTGTGACAACGCCAACAGTCTTTCAACTTTTGTAGCTTTATACTTTCGGATATATGTAACATATAATTGACCTTTTAATATTCAAGTAGCCTCAGGTCATAATGAAACAATATTTTACTATCACTAAGCGCTTCATCCATGCATGTATGTGACCATCTTCAGTTTTAATGTATTTAATTACAAATGATAAAAATATTATCTACCTACATAAAGTGCGTCAACAAGCAAACAATAAATATAATCGTTCAATAAATTGTTATATACAGGGTCATTTATTTCTTGTTTTCAAGTTGGTAGCGCTGGCATTTGACACCTTTCAAACTCAGCTGTCATTTGAAGTGTCACAGTATTGGGTGAATGTTTGCCATTTACGTTAATGGATTGCTTTACAATCGAACAACGCGTTAAAATTATTAAAACTTTCTACAAAAGTGTTGATTCAAACGTAGCCAATTTTCGGACATTACGCGATGATTACTGTCGTCATAATCGACCGACTACGCAAGCAATCGGTAAAATTGTGAAGAAATTTGAAGAGAGTGGAAGCGTTACTGATGTTGTAAGGCCTATGCATCATCGTCATGCTCGACTGAGCATGAAAATATTGTGGCTGCAAGTGTTGCTGATGACCCGAATTTATCGATTTCCCGGAGTTCGCAGCGATTGATTGATTTTTTGGGCCGGTGATTGAAAATCATGACTTGGACGATATGTGGTTCCAACAACACGGGGCAACAAGTCAAACAACACCACCAATTATGGCTGAATTACGTGAGAAGTTTCCTAGTCGTGTAATTTCACGTTTTGGCCACCAAGATCATCTGATTTGACACGTTCGATTTCTTTCTGTGGGGCTTCGCAAAATACCGTATTTACGCGAAAAATTCCCGAACTCCAAACGCATTAAAAACCATCATTACTCAAGTTTTGGCCGAGATACCGTCCGAAATGTGCGAAAAAGTGGTTAAGAATCACCTCAAAAGAATCGCATGCTGCGAATCTTCCCCAGGCGGCACACTTAATTTTCAAAGTTCAATCTTTATAATAAAGTAAAATCTTCATCAAAAATGTATCGGTTTAAGAGTTTTATTTAGCTTTAATTTCTAAACCGAAAAATTAACGACTCTTTATAATGTATGTGCCGCTACCATAAACCACACCAAACCGGAAGGCCTCGGAGTGCGAACAGAAATCATCTTCGTTGCACAGGTTCAATTCTTCGGGAGTGAGAGTTCTGATATGGCAATAACCAAACTTGGCTAGCGTATTCAAGGAAGGACTTAACGAATTTAATGTAAACAGACTTATGACGGATTTCATAAGGCCCTTTTAACTATTTACCAGGCTTTCAAATCTTAAAATGACGTTTGTTCCATACAAAATACGTCATTTAACAATTTCAAAGCCTAGTGAAGTAAATGTTCGAGAATTCTTTAGACCAACGTAATTATTTGATCGAAATGAGAGCTTAAGTTAAGCTCACTGTAACAAATAATTCCAAGGTCTCGAATTCCACACACAATAGGAATAGCTTCATTACAATAGTAATAAGTTCTGGTGGGTGTGGGGAACCGTTTTGCGGGAGAAGGTTAAAGATTGACATTTAGCAACTTTGAGTTCTATAAAATTCTTATGCCACCAAGTTTGGGATAAGTTTAAGTCGTTTTAGAGTTAGCGAAGGTCAGTGGGGGATGAAATGACCTTAATAATTTTCATATCATCTGTCACTACTTATAAATACTTCGTGACAGATTTTGTTTGGTGACAGATTTTGTCAAAAGCTTCACTAAAATCTGTGGTTATGACATCAATTTCTTTTTCTTACTCTAATGCATTAAGTGTTTTATTGTTAGAGACAAATTCGGTTCGGTTAGCTGTAGTCGATCTGCCCTTCAGGAAACCATGCTGCTGGGGGAAAAAGATAGACTTACAGTGAAAGTAAAGGGAGTCATAAGCAATGCTTTCGAAGAGCTTGGTGATAGAAGAAAGTTTGGCTATAGGCCGGTGGATACATCGTTCTTAGCACCTTTTTGTGGATAGGGAAAATAAAGGAGCCCTACCATAATATTGGAAAGCTAACTTGAGAGAGTGTAGCGCTGCACTAAGATGGGGATTTTTGAAATTCCAATTACAAATAGGGTAAAATAGGGTTTAATTAGATAAGCTTAAAAATAATATATTCTAAATGAGGAGAGGTAGAGTATATATTTAAACTTGCTCTATAGGCAAGGTGAACAAAAAAATCGAGGTTATGCGGTTGTAAACAGAACTGTGCGTCTGTGTGTCCACTT
This sequence comes from Leucozona laternaria, assembly GCA_932273885.2. Taxonomy (NCBI): domain Eukaryota; kingdom Metazoa; phylum Arthropoda; class Insecta; order Diptera; family Syrphidae; genus Leucozona; species Leucozona laternaria. Next base: position 228,898,215 of record OW026366.1, read on the forward strand.
TAATTTGGGCTACAGCGTTAACGGGTGAACGGATTTGATTTAAATTAGGTAAAGGCCATTTTTATGTTATTCTTTGCAGGGAAAAATCAAAATTTGGCTCATCTATAGCCTGATTATCTACCATCCTTAGTATTAGCCGTGAATTTTTGCAAGCCCCGAGGAAATCGATGGAAAAAAACGACTTCCTGTCCTGCAATTTACATGTTTAACTTAAGCACGGAGAAAAACTGTGTTAGCGGCGTGAATTGCATACTTGTTATCGATAGTTTGTATGGAAACTCCATTTTCTTTCTGTAATTTGAGTCGACCGATTCAGTGAACTGCCAGCAAACGCCCTTGCTTCAACGAAACGCAAGATCATGCGAAAACATCCTCGCTGTCAGTGAAAACCCCATTAAACGAAGATGTCATTGCCATCAGCTTCAGCATCAAAGAAAAGCACTACCGATACCGAACGCCACAAAATGTACCATTTTAACATATGTATATCCGCCCTTATTGAAAAACCCTATTTAAAAATGCAAATGGAAAGAGGTTGGCTATAATAGCCAATCCCAGCACCACTGGTCCCAAAGACAGTCCATCCCCGACGGTTCATCAAATGCAGTGCGTGCCTTTAGAAACCAATAACTTCAGTTTTAATAAAACGATCTGTATAAGGTTGAGATCTTAAAACGTAGGTTAACTGTCAAGCTACATTTAGAACAAGGTCTGCAAAGTGATCTTGAAGGCTTAGTGAAGTCAGCGAAGTGATTGTTACAGGTAAATAGCGAATATTTATAATTTGTGTGTTAGCGGTTGGATTTTCTAGGTTGAAGTTTTAAAATTAAAGTATAATATGAATACACCGTGTATCTTTAGTCGGAGAAGCTACTATAACACGGGTAAAAATAGCTGAACCTAACGTAGAATTATGTCAACGGAACAACTGACATGCGCATCTCGAATAGTAGGGTCAATGTGGGTAAATGTAAACAGAGTTCAAAATCCGTACAAATAATGCAGTCTTGAACGCACCCACTGAATAAACCTTCGGATACATTCATTATCTGTCACAAACATGTCACTCATTCATGTGCTTACAGTTTTCAGTTGGAAGTTGTTTTTTTTTTTAAATGTTCAATTTAAAAGTTCTTTACAAGTCTGAAGGCTTAAGCAAAATTCAGAGATAAGTGTTTTTATATACTTTTTTAGTTATAAAATTTGATTGACATTAAATTAAAAGAAAAAAAATGTCCAAAATTTCGAATGGGTTTATCTCATTTGTCTTGTTTCAATTCCCCCAGAAAATGTTGTGATGAGGTTAAATGTTAAAAAAATTTTTGGGGTAGTTGCAAACATAATAATTTGGTTGAAAATTAAAATTGGTAAAAATTTAAGTGGGTTATTTTAAATTATTTGTTGTGACATACATTTCATTAGGAAATATCCTTCAAAATTACTATTCATACTCGCTGGATGACGTTTCCAAACCTAACAATTCTGAGAGTAACAAAATCATGAACTTCAAATCATATGCATTTTGTTTAACTATAATCGAATGCGGTAGCCCCTGAAATAAAGAAGATTTACGATTTTTGAAAGCCCAAAACGTTGTTTATAACAACACCTCTGTTCCAAAACTTTAAGATGATTAACATTGCTGTTTACATTTACCCCATAAATTAGAATACAAATAAAAACAGAACTGGGTAAATGTAAGCATGATAATATTAGCCGTTATTTTAAAATCTAGTAGTATTTTTTAATATATTTATATAGAAATATTGTATTTTCATGTTATCATTAATAGTTTTTCGTAAAATTTTCAATTACAAAAATTAAAAAAGTTTTAAATAATTTTCTCAAAAAAAAAAATATGAAATTGTTAACAACTATACCCACATTAACCCTACAGTATAATTGGAGTTCATAAGCTTTTTAAGATTGTATTCTTAGACCGAACAATACAACATAATAATAGTAGATTAGATTAAGATTAGATTGATTTTTATTTTCTTTAAAGATTAACACAATTTATATACAATCAATCATCCCAAATAAATTGACACGACTATGTAGGTTAACCATGACCAACGTAACAAGCCAAGTAAAAATAGCCGGATTGCTATCCAAACCAATCAACATCTTTAATGGACTCCGACAAGGGGATGGTTTGGCCTGCCTCCTCTTCAACCTGGCGTTGGAGAAAGCAATCCGTGACTCTGGCACGGCAACAAGAGGGACCATCGTCAACAGATCCAGCCAGATACTGGCTTACGCAGACGACATCGACATCATCGGAAGAACCGAGCAAGCTGTACATGATTCCTTCATCCAGATCGAGCAGGCGGCACAAAATCTGGGGCTGCACATTAGTGAAGGTAAAACAAAGTACATGGTGGCGTCGAATGCGAGAGGAACAGTTGGTCAAACAATCAAGGTAGCGGAGCACGAATTTGAAGTGGTGCAATCCTTTAAATACCTTGGGTCAATAGTAGCAGCCGATAACAATATAGAAGAAGAAATACGCGGGCGGCTTCTCAAATCCAACAGAGCCTACTATAGTCTGTCAAAGCTCTTCAAATCCAGAAATCTCACCATAACTTCAAAACTGCTGCTGTACAGGACCATGGTCCTGCCAGTACTCACATATGGATCCGAGACTTGGGTGCTTAGCAAAAGGCACTCCGACCTTTTAGCCGCGTTCGAGAGAAAAGTCTTAAGGAGAATTGTTGGCCCCATATGTGAGGAAGGACGATTCCGGAGACGGTACAATCATGAATTGTACGCAATCTACCTTGAAGCTGATATCGTGACAAAAATTAAGCTCGGTAGACTCCGGTGGGCAGGGCACCTAGCTCGCATGAGCGAAGAGGAACCTGCTCGGAAAGTTCTTTGTGGTACATTCTATGGTAGACGACAGCGTGGTAGACCATGCTTGCGCTGGAGAGATGGCGTAGACCAGGACGCCCGGAGCCGAGAGGACGATGATGATGATGATATACAATCAATAAAGCATGGCTTTGCCGTCTGCCTGATTGAAACAGTTTAAATGACTTATACAGTTAGCTACATAAAGTTACAGTAAATGTAGTTATCTAAAAATATTCCTCTTGTATTCTTTTTCGATAATTAAGTGCGGTTTTGCAATATGCTAACATCTTTCCTACATCAGCTTCGTTAAGAAGAACCATAGTTTCGTTTCGTTCGTTAAAAAGTCGCTGCCTAATATATGTCTTCTTGTTTCCCTTAGAACGGGACACCTGCCAACAAAATGAAAAACGTCCTCACGTTCTGCCATATTGCACATGTCGCAAAGCAACGGTAAATCTTCCCGATGGGGTATGAAGTTTATATTCAGCAGTTCTCCTCTCAGCCGGAACATGTTTGAAATTTGTTCGATGGAATAATCGTCTCTAAAATAGTTTCTCTCATTAAGATTATGATTCAGCCTACTGTAAATCATCCTGTATGGAGCGAATTTGATGCCTCTTCCATATACATTTGTCGAGAATTGTCATCCAAGCGAGTAATTACCTGGTAAATTGTTACTTTTCATGTATTTTGTTCGTTTATATTTAAAGGAACATTGAGCTCTTGTGCAAGTTAATCCACTCTCTAACCCATCCTGACTTGCTTCGTATAGCTTGTACCGCCGCTTTCTTAGGAAGACGATCACTTGGCATATTCATCACGCGTTCAATATGTAATCTATTTGTAGTTTCAACGTCTTCATGATAAATGGTGATAAGCCTGTTTCCAACATTAACATGTAGTTCGGTGTGCATGTGGGAAGGCAAAATGTTCTTTTTATATAAAATCTAAGCAATTTTTCTACAGTTTCGTATTTTTTTGTTCCCCAGACTTGCGCTGCGTAAAACAGAAATGATTGAGATACAGATTCAAACACTTTGTATTTGCTGCTAAGGACGATGTAATTGTTGTTGAAACACTCTCTCCATGCTACATTAATAGAAGTTTTTGCCTTTGACAATTTTTCCGTGAGATGCCTTTCCATATTTAGATTCTGAGTTAAATAAACTCCCAAGTACTTGTATTCCTTAACTACTTCTATTCTTTCGTTGTTGAAATTCTAGCGTTCATTTGAACTGGATCTTCCTCCTCCTCATCTCTTGAACACCATTACCTTAGACTTATTCAAGTTGACCACCAAATTCCAACGCACGCAATATTCCGACAACCTATTTATCATGAGTTGGAGCGATTGCGGTGTGTATGCCAGCAGGACAATATCATCTGCAAAGAGTAGGGCTTTAACAACAATTCCCGCATAGCTTACACCTCCTGGCAATGCCTCTATAATGTCATTGATGAACAATGCAAATAAACTTGGACTAAGTGCACATCCCTGTCGCACGCCTGAGTTTGTCTTGAACCACTCTGATACATTCATACCATTCCATACGGCTGCTCTGGTCCCCATGTACAAATTATGGATAACTCGTCCAAACTTAAGTGACATTCCGGCTCCAAACAACTTGAACATTAACGCATTTCTTTCGACCGTGTCAAAGGCCGCTTTTAAATCAACAAAGAAAGTGTATAGTTTTTTGTTTCCTAAAAGGACTGAGTCTGCGATGCTCCTTAGTACAAAGATGTGATCTATGGTTGAGTATCCTGACCTGAACCCAGCTTGAAACTCACTCAGCAGCTTATTTGTTTCAATCCACGAATTTAATCTTTTTAGTAATATTGCAGTAAAAATTTTGTATGAAGAGTTTAGAAATAAGATTCCTCTATAGTTGGCTGGATCTTCGATGTTGCCTTTTTTATGAATTAGAAAAATTAGAGATTGGGATGGTTTCATGTTCAAAAATTTGGTTAAATGTACTTGTAAGATTTTTAAAATGTTCCTCTGTGCCATATCTGCAAAACTCCGCTGGTATTCTATCAGAACCCACAGCTTTTCCATCTGCAAGCGAATTCACTGCTGCTAACGGGTGATTTTTTAGCTGGTTTGGTTTTGGCAACACTGGTTTTGACAGCTGACGTGTGTTTAGTACCTTGTGTCACTGTCAAACAGCTTCAGTTTGGTTTGCAATTTAACCATGGATCGTCTTACAAATGAACAACGCTTGCAAATTATTGAATTTTACTATCAAAATTCGTGCTCGGTTCGAAATGTTCATCGCGCGCTGCTTGTGTTCAGCGATGAGGCTCATTTTTGGTTGAATGGGTACGTAAATAAGCAAAATTGCCGCATTTGGAGTGAAGATCAGCTAGAAGCATTGCAACAGCTACCAATGCATCCCGAAAAAGCCACTGTTTGGTGCGGTTTATGGGCCGGCGGCATTATTGGGCCTATTTCTTCAAAGATGATGCGAATCGCAGCGTTACTGTCAATGGTGAACGCTACCGAGCGATGATAACAAACTTTTTTTTGCCCGAAATGGAAGTTCTTGACTTGCATGATATGTGGTTTCAACAAGACGGTGCCACATGCCACACAGCACGCGAAACAATGGCGCAATTGCGAGGCGAGTTTGGTGAACAGTTAATTTCACGTTTCGGGCCGATCAATTGGCCGCCTAGATCGTGCGATTTGACACCATTAGATTATTTTTTGTGGGGGTATGTCAAGGCTAATGTCTATAGGGACAAGCCCGCTTCGATTGACGCACTGGAAGTCAACATCCATGCATTCATTCGTGAGATACCGGCCGATATGTGTGAAAGAGTATGCCAAAATTGGACTCAGCGGATGGGCTACCTGAGACGCAGCGGCGGTCAACATTTGCATGAAATTATCTTTAAACATTAAATTGCAAGGTTCAAACTATCGATTTAAATAAATATTTCATTCATTTTTTCGAATTTTTTGTGTTTTTTTTTTAAAAAAAGTTCTAAACCTCTTAAAAAATCACCCATTACAACTTCCCCTTGGTTTATTGTTATGTCCAAAATTTCGACAATGAAGCCCGGTTCAGCATATTGGCACATGCATGGGTTTAACGTTTGTTGGGTTCAACAGTTGATTGAAATGACTTTGTAGTCGTCTGGAATCTAAACTACGACTGATAATACACTTCGATCCATTCAATTTTCTCGCCAGGTTCCAGAATTCGGATGAATTACTGCATCGAGGTAGTTTGGCCGCTTCTGTTTCATAATAGGTTTTCTTTTTCTTTTTGCACAGTGCTTTATATACTTGGTTGTGTTTCATATAAAATTTTTTAGCGAAGCATTCATTGGACCGTCTAAACTTATTAAGCCAAGCATATGATAGGTTTCTTGCTTGCATACAGTCTTTATAAAACCAAGCTTCTCTGTACGTCTTTTTTTTTAACTGATGAGTGTGTGGTCTATGATGAGCATGCTTTATACATCTTTCAATTCTGCTTAAACTCGTATCATTAACCTCAGACAGCAGAAGTCTATCGAGCTTTCCTCTATAGTTGGTTGCCTCAACATTCCTCCAATGAAGTTTAGGCATGAGTTCCAGGTTCACACTCACTTCGTTCTCTGTTACTCCACATTTTACCGACACAACAATAGGCATATGATCCGAAAATATTTTTTTTTCTGCTATACAAGAACTCCATTCACCACTTTCTAGGCTGTAATCGATTACAGAACTCCCTTGTTTTCCTACAAATGTAAATTCCCCAAGCTCGTCATAGTATACATACATATATTATGTACATACCTATATGAGAGTATTTAACTTGCTTAATTGCATATGGAATATGTATGCTTTTGATAGACGAAGATTCAGACTCAGAGAATAAAAATCGAGAAGGTTATGTTTAGTTGTAAAATCATTTTGTTAATAATGAATTTAATGAATAATTTTAATAAATAAGTTTTAAGTGATATAAATAAGACAAAACGTATATATATGTAGAGCAAAATAGAGCTTCACAACACTTTATAACATTTTATAAAGAATTTCCTAAGTACTTAGACATTTATTTTTATAGAAGAAATGCAAAAATCATAGTCATTTGTTTTTTTTTTTCGAGCACGATTAATTTTCAATGAAAATATGTACTCGTAAGACGTAACTCTATAAATAGCGAATTAAATTTTTAGTAAACATAACACAATTAGGATCATCAATTATCATACAACAGCATTTATCCTTAATTACTAAATTCCTCGCCTTTAATTAAATTTTTCACAAAAAAATACCGAGGGTAAAAAATTCCTAGTTTACGGTAATATCTCAAAATTATTTTCGTTTGCATTTAAACACCCTTCAAGACCGCAATTATTTTCTTTTCCTTTTAATTTCAAGGTAGGTATAAATATCTTCTGAGGAGACTTCGTGTCTGATGTAAGGGAGAGACAGAAGAAAAAAAAAAAAAAAATTATTCGAAATAAATTTTTCAGTTATTAATAAAAATATTCCCGGAAGAGAAAATATTCCTCGCACCTCGCCCATTATTTAATTTTTATTTGACACGAGTTAGTCATTAGCCATTAAGTTTAACACTACCTATAATATATATACCTACCACCCACCAGATTTGTTGTAGGGCAGTCCTCTGGAACCCCGCGCACTGCTCTCACCTGTTTCCCTATTTTGGAAGAAAAGAATGAAATGAAAATTTAATAGCCACTTGCCTCTAATTTCATCCAGCAAAAGAATTTAATTTAATTTTCCACCAACCGTCCTAGAACGGTCTAGTATCTGTGCGAAACTCCCATCGTGCGCTGCCCACCCTTTTCACTTTTAATAGCTTGTCTTCCTTTTTTTTTTCATTCGGATTTCCTGCACAGTATGCGCGACACAATAAATTTTCGCGCCTTTGCGGAAATACGACAACCACCCCAAAATACTATCACAGGGAGCAGATACCCAAAGCAGTATCGGGTCGGGGCAGAACGCTCGTCTGTCGGGTCGGGTCGGGTAGGGTCGGTCGGCTCAAAGCAATTGCAACATAACTTTTACTTCACGACGGGAATTATTCGATGGCCTTTTATTCAGTTTTTTTTTTTTTGAATGTTTCGGAGCTGGAATATAGACATAAAGATTTTTTTTGTTTTGTTTTTGCACAATCGATGTTTATGATTTCAACTCAAAGGATCAAATACCGGATTTTATTTATTGGGGTTCAGAAAGGGTCGGCTGAAATATGTGTTTTTAAAGAATTTTTTTTTCTGTTGTGATAAATATATTGTTTGTGATATCAGAATTAGCAACCGGAAAACAATAAATAAGGTTAGATTTCATTTAGATTGTCAACAAAATGCCAACGGTAGGTACACATCCTTTTTTTTGTTAATAGAATCCTGTATCCTGGTGTCGCGTCGGTCCTAACAATTGTATAGGTAGGTATAGGTATGAAATTTATTTGGAAATGAGTTTATTATAATTTTGTTGAAATAAATGGATCCAGTATTTTTGCCAACAACAGTTAACCTGATCAGTTAATTTATTCATGATTCATATTTCGCTAAGCTTTGTTTAAGTGTGGGGTTTTATCCTGACCTTTAGATGGAGCTCGGCAATGATTCAGCCATCAGGCGCGTCTATTTTGCAGGTTTTCTTGTGTCAGTGAGGTTCTTATCTTTTTTTTTATTACAACTGGAACTTAATTTTAAGATTGAGGTTAAACATTTGTCATTCTTATGAAATGGATCAAATAGATCCCCGTGTAGTTATTAAGTATATCCTTTTGAAAGACTTAACCTTAACAGCTATCAAAAATTAGGTCGATTAATACCTGCCTAACTGTAACTTAGGTTCCCCATTTTTGGCGGCTCAGAAGTGAGTAGCGGAATTAACATGGGCTTGAGCGCATTCGAAAGCCAACTGCAGTTAATATTCTACAATTTGTTTTGTTTGTTAAAATTTCCGTTTAGCTACATCAAAATCACTGTCATTGAACACAAAAACTGAATTCAGTATGAATTCGTCTTCTTTTTTCATTTAATGAGCCTTCAACCAAAATTTCAAGCCAACCGGGATGTAGGTATGCAGTCGCTGCCTGTCTCTATTTGTCCCCTTTCTGTCAAACCATCAAATGTAAAATTCCATTGAAGGATGCTTACGATGACGATGGATAAAAAAAACTTCTGATAATTTCGAAAAATTTTCCAATTTATTTCATGCTCCGGAAAAATGCATTTTCAGGGCAATCCGTTGACATTTTTAACGAAATATTCTCGATACAGTCAAATATATTTTGTTCCCTATCTGGCAAGCCATCTACTGTCAAATTCCATTGAAGGATGGCTACGATGAGGATGGATTAAAAAACCTCTGAAAAATTCGAAAATTTTGAGATTTTATTTTTTTGAAAAGGGTAATTTTAGAGCTTTCTGGTCCATTTTTATTTTCGAAATAAAATACCTTAACGCATGTCTGAGAAAAAAGTATATACAGCCGACTTTTTTTTACCTGGGATGCATTTAAGAACACATCCCATTGTAAGTCAAATAATCTATGCCTTCCAACCATTCGGAGACTAATATTTTCCTCCAACCGAATTAAGCGCCACCTAAACATCTCAACAATTTATATCCACTCTATGTTCACTCTGATTACTGACCAAAATGTCACTCTTAATTCTGTTGTTGTTTGTGTGTAAAAATCTGCTGAGCTGCCTATTCACTCTTTCAAAAAACACGACTACTATAAGAAACAAAGATAAAAGAAAGAAAATAATTTACATAGAAAGGAAAACAGAGAGAAAATCAAGCAACAACACACCAAATGCAAATGCCGTAATATTGACAGATTATTCGACGTTTGTCCTGAAAAGTTGGAAGTTGTCATTCAAGGTGGAAACATATTAAGCGCGTACGCGTATTAGTCCGAAACTGCCCAAAAAAAATGATTCTACCAGTTTCAGTCCAATCCTGTTCGCTTGCTTCCATATCGTGTAGTGTTGGGCAGAAGAGAGTGCTCGCGAGAGAGAAAATTATTTCCCCTACTTGACAATTTATAGAGATGGCGGCCCAGAGCAAACTCGCTCCGTGACCCAATTAGCGCTAGAGTGCGCCGTTTTGACAATTTATACCCGAGAAATTACTTGGGGCAAAAACTGGTAAATCCTGTTCCTGTGTTCTGTCAAAAGCCAGCCAAAGAACAACAAAAAAAATAGAAAAAGGCTAGTGTTCAATTTATTTTACTTAAGGTTATATTTGTATGTGTAGAAGTGAATTTTGTTTAAAATTAATGAAATAATTCACAAAAAAAATTGCTTAAATGAAGAATATCTATTCAAAACTTGTATTTTTTGTGTATTGTGCAGTGCTTTTTGTTTGAAAAAATACTGGCGCAAAATTTTAAACAGCCTGATGTTAAGATGGTGTTAGCATGATACTAAAGTTAATTGAAAATATTAACTTACTTTAATGCGCTTTACTAAAATGTTCTTAGTTTAAAACAATTTTTATCTAGCCTGTTTTCTTATTAAACTCCAGCTGAACACACACCTAAAACAATGACAGTTCGTGCACAAAAGTATGCACATTTTTATCGTTAAAAAACATATAGAGATAGTATGATACTAAAAAGATCAAATAACCATTTAGTAGCAAAAACACTCTATATGAAGAGGCCAATCTTTCGTACGTATCACCCTCCAAAACCCATTTGTTTACATTGTTGTTTTTGTAATTTCGTTTTGTGTCCATGAATAGATGTGAATTGCAACAACAATTTAACGGGGTGGGATTGTTCTGTTTTCCCAGAACAACCATTTTGTATGTGCAAATAACGCAGCCATCTTTAAAAAAATTTCAACTCACCAGCTTTTCACCATGAAAATGGCGGTTGTTGGGTGGGATATCGGGATGTGTTGAAAAAAAACACCAATTTAATGGTGCTAAGTCTGCTATTACACTACGAATTTCGCGTGATGAAACTTCTTTAAATTTTTCTTTGAAAATTCATCCTGTGAGTAGTTCGCTGTTACACAATGATTTTTAAATCTTTGGCATTTCACAGAAAAGTCTGTAATAAAATAAATAACGTGATAAGTTAGAATTTATACAATGAAATTTCGGTCATCGATAGTTTTCAATTGGTTTCGCATATACATAGCATAAAGGCTGTCCCAAACCAAAGCGAAACATTCGCGCGAATATGCGACGACTGAATAATGTTCGAAGATTCGCATCGCGCCAGTGGGGGTGCTCCCATTTATCTCCATGGAAATAAATTAAGACAGCGGAAAGTTTCGTCGTCGTTCTGAAGTACTCGCTTTGGTTTTGGAGAGCCTTAATGCTCTTAAAAGCCTTGTTTTTTTGCAAGCCCAGAGGGATTTGGTTATAAAAAGAAATTATATTGGGGATTATCTATCGACGCCATCACAGAAAAAAAATGGAGTTTCCATAAAAACCATTGATTAGAAGTACATATCGTCGGCCTCATAAGCAGACCTTGTAACTCCACCTTTTAGCGAAAATGACTTTTGAATGCCATTTTATAGAAAATTGGTCAGCGCAGCAACCTAGAAAATTTCTTATCCCTCTTAAAACTCTATATAAACTTAAATTTAAATTTTGCATAGCACGTAACTCCATTGCTACTCTGATGTCTGGCAGACCTCGTAACTTCAACAAAAAGTTTTCTCAGAAAACCTCGTATCTTTTATTCGTGGTTATCAAAACTCGTAACTCCATTTAACTCATGTTAAATTGCCACCGCGTTGGAAAACCGCCAAAAAACTTTTAAAAGGGGAATCAATTTCAAATCATTTCTGTCGACTTTTCTAATTATCTAAATTCCATAACATTCATTTTGTCCGCGGAGAAGGTGGTATCCCAGAATAATCTGTTGTTGAACAGCATGCCAAGATTTCGCGCGTTTGGTACATAGGTGAGTGGGAAATTATTTAGATACAGGTTAGGAAAATAATCTAAGCTTAAGGCATTCTTAGCTTCTTCGAGGTCTTTGTTAATCATGTATGCGCATTGCGCAGTCCTCGATCAGGCCTAGAGCACAACTTTTATTGAGTTCAACATCATCGGCGTACATTTGAATGGATGATCTACTCACTGTTTCAGGTAGTTCGTTTATATGTAATGAGAAAAGTAAAGATCCTAAAATCGAGCCTTGGGGTACACCTCTTGAAATTGGCAGAAGGCAAGATGTTTGATTGCCAACACTCACACATTTCTTTTGATCACGGAGATACGATGAAATTAGAGTCACTGCAGCAGGTGCTAGACCATATATATTTGCAAGTTTGTAACACAAATTCTCATAATAAACGGTTTCAAACGCTTTGGAAAAGTCAAGTAGAACCATAAAGGTAACTTGATCATCATAAAGAGCTCGTCTGACGTCTTCAACAATGTTTGTAACAGCAGTGGTGCAGCTGTGCTCCTAACGGAAGCCAAATTGATTATTTGACAGGATTTTTCGAGAAACTAAGTGAACATTTAATTGTTTTTGGATTACTCTTTCGAAAACCTTAGATAGAAATGGAAGGACTGAGATAGGTCTAAGCTCACTGTTAATACCACTTTTAGGGTACTTTAGCGAAATTCCACTGATTTGGATATAAACCCGTCATAATGATAGTAATAAATATATGAGTGAGAGTATGTAAGACAATCGGTAAATTTATCTTTAGAAATTTTGGGTAAACTCCATCAATACCTGCAGCATTGGATTTAATTGCTAACAGGCTTTGCACTATGTCAGTACTTTCAACACGAGAAAACTCAAACAATTGCGATAAGCATCCATAGCGGCTGTTCTCTGAGATCTCAGATACCCTTGGTAGGGTTGGAAGAGGTAAGGGGATAAAACTCTGGTTGATTGAGTTGACATCAACTTTTTCTTGAATTTTGGGTTGTTTGCCTATACCTTAAGCTTTCAGGTTATTCCAGTGTTCGTCCGTTTATCGTGGGACTAGGCTTTTTCTTGTATAAGTTAGTTTTTGCAGCTCTTATTTTCTTCACTAGAAGGTTTCGAAGGCTCCGGAAAATCTGATGGTGAATTTCCAATCTAAACCGTTTCCAGATCTTTCTGCTTAAAACAATAAAAACCTATTAAAAAGATATCTGTGGTGTAACTTAGTTTTAATTTAATTTATTTACAAAGGCTGACTATTAAGTTTTTCAGAAAACCTCGTAACATGAGATGAAACTAGAAAGAATACCTCGTAACTCCAATAAAATAAAAATTATAGTTATTTTCGTTTTGAAAATGTTCTTTTATTAAGCACGTTATTTTTTTAAATATATAAGGAAAAAAAAACATTAAGATATGCTTAAAATAAGCTGCGTGAGACATTTTCGTGGTTTCGTAAAATTTGAAATTTGTGAGTTACGAGATCTGCTTATGAGGCCGACGATATGCAATTCACGCCGTTAAAACAGTTTAGCCCCGAAAATTATGTGCTCTTAGCTATGCCTGGAGGGGATAAGTTGTTGTTGCATTTAACATGTAAATTCCTTAGCCCCGACGCTACATAGTTTTTTTCGATCAATTGCCTCCAGGAGACTAGAGACATGCCAATTTATAACAGTTATAACAATTTGTGGCCATTAAAAGCGGTCGTACGTTTACGCGCTTGTGCAAATAAAGCGTGATGGATGTACGCTTACTGCATATGTGTGTGCGTGTTTCTCCTGAATTTCCCCTATATGAGCTTGGAGGCAAACTCGGATGATAGCCGAGATTGGTATCTTCATATAGAGTGTTTTTGTTTAGTATTTTTAACTTTAGTAAAATGTTAAAAAGTACAATGCTAACTCATTTTACTAAAAACTCATTTTAAAAAAAAATCTTTACGAAGGCCAAGTTCTTCAATGGTGAGTTAATCCCAGAGTTACCTAACTAGAACTTAATTAACCCACATTGAACTGAGGAAGCAGTTTTTCGGTGGAGAGTGCATGTGGATCGACTAAACAAACTGGGTAAGGATAAAACATCGAAAGCATCTGTTCAGTAAATCCTGATTAAAATCACCAAATTTGATGAGTTAACTCGGGCTTACCTTTAATCTCGCACTCACAACCATGACCTTAATCGTTTAAAATTTTGCGGCATTGAATTTAAAATATTTAGTTAAAAAAATGTTTGTTTAGTAAAATTTCAATGAGTGCTTTTTAATTTAATTTTGTTTAAATTACGATTTTTAAAATTGAATTGAATTGCTTTCACTTCTGTTGTTTTTTTTTTTTTTTTTCATTATAAAATTCAATAAAGGATGTAAAATTTCAATAATAGCTAATTCCAATTTGTCAGTTTTTTGCTATGGGGCTCTTTTTTGTTTACTTTTTTGACGTTTAAAAAGTGGACAACATTTTTGTTTCAAGGCGTTCGTGTAGGGACTTTTGGGCAGTTTCAATTCCTTCTGAGAGAATTTCATCCCCATTCTCCAAAATTTAACAAATTGCCATTTTTATACCAGAAAACACATACTTAGGTACAAAAAAAATTTGATAAATATCAATAGCCAAATGCTTAAATAAATTGCTTATGAAGTATAGAACTTATGTACACACATTTTTAGTGTTGAAACTAATTTTTTTTTTTATACATAATGCGATGTTTGTGAAGGTTTATAGGTACGTTTAAATTTAAAAACAAATTGAAAGAAAAGACATGGTATATAGGTATGTATGTTTTACATAGTACCTAAATAAAACAACTTTTGTACCTTGTAATAACCAATGGCTTCAAAAATAAAGACTAAACCAAGTACAAGCATTTTATATTATTTATTTTCATTTTCTTAAATTTTTCTTTCAATATTATTTATTTACAAAGCACTAAAACACTTCAAATCTCCGAGCAATGATTGTTCAGGGTACAGAGGGGGGTTTCGTTTCTGAGAAACCAGCCCCTTACATGCATGAACGTATTTTTCACGTGCCAATATCATTTTTCATTTTTTTTTTTTTCTGGTGCTATAGCTCTCTGTCACGTTCCCAGAGTGAAAAGCTTAATCCTCGCACGTAGCCCAATGAATGATGTGTTGTGTTTACGTTTGACGAAATCCTTGAAGGAACAACTCGCTTTACAAGAGTTAATATGTAGCAGCAAAGCAACATCAACAACAACTGATATGTGTCTTTGCGGGCGGCCAGAAAAAAAAAGAAGAAAATTGAAGAAATAAAATATATTGCTTTCGAAAAAAAATTCAATAAATCAAGGGCCCAACATTATCCTAAACAACAACTTGACAGTGTTCACAACTCTGCACTGACATGAGGCAAACAAGATTAAAATCTAAATCCACAAACGGTGCATAATAAAATATTCATCAGAAGTCAAACATAAAGATACAATTACGATGATAGAATAAAACCGCGCGTACCGCGTATAAACAAAACCATCGACATCGAAAGCCACCGACAGAGAAAACACAATACAAGAAAGAAAAAGTATCTTTTCTTTATAGGCTATAAGGAGAAAAAGCATTTCGTTTCTCTAATATACAACCTTATTGTTGGCTGAAAGTGCTTTTATCGATTCAATTTGATTGATTGTCCTGGCAACACTTGCAGAAAGTTTGTGTTGTACTTTTTATTCAGCTTAAGCGGCTTCTTGTTCTTTTATTTGTTTTCCTCTGTTTTCTGTTGTTGCTGTTGGTATTGAGAAAAATGCCTTTACCTTTCCATCACACTCTCGCCACTCTTTCCAGTTTCAGCTCCAGTCATCGATATCTTTTAATAATTGGAAAATCAAGAAGAGAATGTGAACAGAGACATCCTTGAACAAAAAAAAAAAAATAGGAACAAAATATGAACTTTGCTCTAGGAGCTCTCCTGCATTTAGATTGATTGATGTTTCACATAAAAAAGGTCATCATTCAATTTTAAAGTGTGTCAGGATTTTACTTTTAACAAATTTTGAAGGCAACTTTTTGGGGCGAACATTAATAGTAGAGACAAAAACGACTCAACTGCAACTCATTATATAAAGGGCATAAGTACACTACACATATTGGCTTAGATTTTTTTTTTTTTTAGAAAATGTGTTATAATTTTTGGGTGTGGAATATGAAATTTATGTAGATAAACAGATAAACACCGAATACAGGCCATGCGATATTTTTATTTTGACATGTGTGATGTGTTTATGTTTATACTCTGGGAGTGTTGGAAGGACTGATGTGTGTGTTTCGGTTTATGTTAATATTGGGGGAGAGTTCGATACCAATAACTACGAAAGGCGGCGAAAAATAACAACTTATTCTTCTAGAAGGGTTAAATGCAACCGTTTTTAACTTTACTTTTAGTTTTCGAAAACATTACTTCCAAACTCAACATTTTTGAAAAAAAAAACTTAAAAAAAATGAGTGTACCGAATGATTATTTTTCGAAATTTTGAGGGCGGGTACCTTAATTTTGTTTACTATTTACTGCTCCTTATAATTCTTAATAATATATTGAAAACCAAATGATTCTGTGGGTGATATGAATATAACGGAGCACGTACTCAGAGCAGGTGCTCCATAAGAATCAAAGAAGGTGCTAAAAAAAAGTACCTGCTTCCTTTTCGTATGATTATAATTATACTCAAACCAGTGAGCACCTCCTCCATCACACGGAGTAGGTGCTCTCATACAACGAGTCAAATTCAATTGTGTTTTTTTATTTGCAACTCATTTCTGTGATTTATAAAAAAAGCAAACGTAAACTTTTATATCATTCGGTATCGTTTTTGATTGAAAATCAGTTTTCCATCCTTCAGAGATGGAAATTTTTCTGTTTTTACTCGCATTTTATTATGAAGAATGGGAAAATATTGCTTGGCTTCTGCAAAACAACGTTCAATTAGGTACCTATAACTCGTTCACGAGTTAGGCACTCATTGAAAGAATTTTTCTGAGGAGAAGGTATCTGGATTTTGATACGGAGTTGAAAGCCATCAGGGAGTAAGTCCGAACACTGAATCACCAAGTAAAATGGCACAAGCTTCATTCCATTCCATGATCTTAAATACGCGAGAATTTTTCCAAATACGTGAATCATGCACTGTTCCTGGCCACGAAAGGTCAATACCTTCTCGTAAATTATTCATCTCTAGAATTGGATGTTGCCTGATCATTAATGCTGTAAAATCCTTTTCTGTTAACGTACTCGTCCTTATGGACAACTGGTTTGATGATAGGATCATGAGTACCTACAATCAAATTGCTGAAGGAAAGTTGTATTTTCCTTGTCATTCGCGTTTTGCATTCTGCAGTTCGTCAGTAGCTCTAGGGAAATTGATCCAATGGTATGACTTCTGGGTTATTGCCGCACTTACAAGGGAAACAATTTTAGAGACCTTGGAGTGGTCTATACTCCAATATGTCTTCTCCATCCCCAGTTTGAAAATCTGGATCACCTATGTAGCCAAGGAAAATTTTTATTTTTTCAATGCTTGTTAAGGCAATACCCCTTGTTTCTGAACTACTCCCAAGAAAATGATTCGCCAAGATATCATTTGAAAATCCTTCTCTTCTTCTTTTATAAAATTTGACCTTGCGGTATAAAATTGGCATGAACTCCCCATTTATGGAAGAAAAAAAATATAAAGAGCTATTTATTTCAACGTTGATCAGAGCAATCAAATGAGTTTACTCACAAATCGGAGCAGGTGCTCCTCTCGATAGAGTACGTGCTTTGCTTAATTCATATACCTTTTAATGCAGCAGGTGATTATATTGAGGAGGTGCTCATCAAAAACGTAGATGCTCAATCCTTGAGCATCTTCTCAACTGTTTTATCCATACCAAATGGAGCACCTGCTCTTAAAAGTTGAGTTTTGAGCACGTGCTCCTTTTTATTCATATACCACCCTAAATGCGTATTGGCCTTCGAGAAAATTGAAAACTACGAAATCTACTTTCTTATTAGATATCGATTTTTTTGGTTACACATATGTATATATCATGTATTATAATATGTAAGTGAAGTTATAGGTTGAATGAATCCTTTGAACCCGCGAAGCTACCCAAGTTCAGTTTTTCAAAGAAACTGTTAGCATTGGTGCCTACCTGGCGCCTGCTTTGCCTGGCGACTGAACAGAACATACCCTAAGCGCAAGCAACGGAGTTGCATGAGCGGGATAAGCACCCGAAAAAGGGAGTTAAAATCCTTCTAACCCGCGAAGCGGTCCACCCAAGGTACAGTTATTTAAGGAAACTTTTTATATAAGCGTCTGATTTTATAAGGATGTATTTATATTCAGTTATAAATCTTGAAGTATATGATTACGTAAATAGCCAACAAAAAATAAAATAAAAATGTATTTTTTTTGTATTTTTTAATTTTTTTAAGAACAAGCTAGAGAATATAAAACTTTCTGGTTTTCAGTCGTCGATACAAAATTATAAGGGGCAGTAAATTAATAATGAAGCCATTTCAGGACTTAGGTTCAAAAACTTGAAAACAAATCAATAAAAAAAATTTTTTTTTTACTTTTTTTTCTAGATTTTGACTTTGAAAGAAATTTATTCGAAAAATATTCATAGCAATAACTTGATTTTAAAACTTAATAGGAAAATGGACTTCTGGCTTTGAAAACGCGTACAGAAATATATTTTATGTGCTGCCGTTGTTTTTAAATATTTTTTTTTTTCCATTTTTAGTTTTTTTTTTTTGAAAATTGCTCTCGTGCCTAAACGGAGGGAGATAGGCCGCCCCTCTTGTAGTAAAATTGCTTGTTTGTTACCTCTATAATCAAAGGAAGTGACTCTAGACATGCCACTTATAACAGTTTTAGTTTATAAAAGTACTGTTTTTGCGGCCCCGCAGGGGCAGGGAACTCCGCCGGTGGACATACTTCAGGCACCCAGAGTTTTTTTTTCAAGTCGCGCGAAGCGCCTTAACGCACGCCCGCTTTTAATGGCGAAAAATTTGTATAACTGTTATAAATTGGCATGTCTCTAGTCGCGTCCATAACAAAAACGAGACTAAAGAGTAAAGACATGCCAATTTATAACAGTTATAACAGTTTTTCTCCATTAAAAGTAATCAACTTTCACCGCCGCCGCCGTAGTTTTCGTACTCGTCTCCTACATTAATTTATCTCGTTGGCAGTGGAGAAGCAAATTATGAAAATAATTTCCTAACTTTCGAAATTTGAAATTTGCATGGAATTTCATATCATTTTCATGTGGTAATATCAACATTTTGAAATTGATTATTGGGCTGTAGGTTTATTCATGTGGTAATATACAAGCTTTATCATTTAAGACCCATTTTCAGCAGCTAACTGATTCCCCATAAACATAAAATTATATACCTGGAAAAGGTGAAAGAAAAATTAGAATATACATACCTACTTCTTGTAAATAGTTTCCCGGAAAATTCACGTTGCGCTTTTGCAACGTTTACTGAAAAAAGGGGTATCCAAAATGTTTGAAGTGAGATTTCCCTTACATATGGAATTTCAAACACTCATCGAAAATGTCGACTTTTTTTGCATTCATAGGCTTTTGCGTGCTAAGAGCAAATATGTAAATGACATCAGACGTTTTGAGTAACGACTTTTAAGTAAACAGAGAACAAGTATCTATAAACACTGCTGAACAAAATTTTATTTAAAGTTATTGAGTGTTTTTTAATGTCAGATATCTGACAAAAGTCTTCACACAAAAGACCAAAAAAATACAAAATTAAAGTTGAATAAACAAGTTAAGTGACTAAAGTTAGTTAGTTAGTTAGTCATTCATTTATTTATTCATTTGATACATTATTTTACAATTTATGAATATTAAAGCTATAGCATTGCCGTCAGCTCGGTTGGCAATTTTAATTTTTAAACAATATTGGCGCAAAATTTTAAACATTTAAAACCTACTCTAAATCATTTTTAAATTGGACGCCGACTCTAAAAATGAGTTTTAGAGTGAGAGTCGACTCTTTGATAATTTTAAACGATATAAAGTATACTTTAACGCTGAAGCACTCGTCTAACTTTAAAAGCAGCAAAATGCTTCTCTTTAAGTATACTTTAAGTATACTTTATCCATTCAACGTTTGTAATTTCAAAAGAAAAATTTAAAGGAAAATGTTTGATCAAGATTTTGAGCTTGTAAATCAACAATCACGAAAACTGTCTTAGCTTTAATTTGTGGTGCATGCACCCAGTAACCATAACCACGACTAAACAACACCATCTCCACCCGCGATTCAATAGACTACGTTACCAAACAATATACAATACAAACTTGTATACGGTCGACCACCCCAACAAAAAGAAAAAAAAATGTGGTACATAGTGTTGGACTACCATATCGCGGCAAATTATTTTCTGCTCACAAAATCGCCCGTGATCTCAGCTGGAAAGGTGAAATAGCTATAGAAAAAAAAATTACAAACAAATTTAATTTTCAAAGGGGACACCCGGATTTGAACCGGAGACCTCTCGATCTGCAGTTGAATGCTCTACCAAAAATCATAACAAAACCCTACAAATGCGCTTAAAACCCTACAAATGCCCTAAAAACACTTCATTAGTTAGAAGAGTTGTTTAAAGTGTTTAAAATTAAGAAAAGGTTAGACAAGGGCTCGCAACTAAACGACTGCGTTAACTAGAGTTGGTTTTATTCCTTAAACGAGGACTGTTTAAAAATTTGCGCCATTGTGTTTGAGTCATTATGTGTCGTCTGGCGCTATGATGTATGTATTTGGGTTTAGGTATTGAATTAATTTATTTATTTTTGATGACTACTGGTATGGTCCCTTCACCTTATTATTATTTTTTCTCTTTTTTATTACTTTATAAAGATATAGCTAAACATAATGGCGCAAATTTTTAAACAGTCCTCGTTTAAGGAATAAAACCAACTCTAGTTAACGCAGTCGTTTAGTTGCGAGCCCTTGTCTAACCTTTTCTTAATTTTAAACACTTTAAACAACTCTTCTAACTAATGAAGTGTTTTTAGGGCATTTGTAGGGTTTTAAGCGCATTTGTAGGGTTTTGTTATGATTTTTGGTAGAGCATTCAACTGCAGATCGAGAGGTCTCCGGTTCAAATCCGGGTGTCCCCTTTGGAAATTAAATTTGTTTGTAATTTTTTTTTCTATAGCTATTTCACCTTTCCAGCTAAGATCACGGGCGATTTTGTGAGCAGAAAATAATTTGCCGCGATATGGTAGTCCAACACTATGTACCACATTTTTTTTTCTTTTTGTTGGGGTGGTCGACCGAATACAAGTTTGTATTGTATATTGTTTGGTAACGTAGTCTATTGAATCGGGGGGTGGAGATGGTGTTGTTTTGTCGTGGTAATGGTTACTTGGAGTGCATGCACCACAAATTAAAGCTAAGACAGTTTTCGTGATTGTTGATTTATATACTTAAAATCTTCATCAAACATTTTCCTTTAAATTTTTCTTATGAAATTACAAACGTTGAATGGATAAAGTATACTCTAAAAAAGATAGAGCAGTATTTTGCTGCTTTTAAAGTTAGACGAGTACTTTAGCGTTAAAGTATGCTTTATATCGTTTAAAATTATCATAGCGTCGACTCTCATTCTAAAATTCATTTTTAGAGTCGGTGTCCTTTAGAGTAGGTTTTAAATGTTTAAAATTTTGCGCCAATGTATTCATATTTCATGTTACTCGTCGCTACCTTCGCGAAGCATAACACGTCGTGTTAGGCATTCAGGTTACCAACCAGCCAATGTGCAGCGTCAGTTTATGACTCTTACTAGGTCAGTATATTAAATGAAGTAATTCAAAAATAGCTGATATGACAGTATGTATCTGAAGTAATTCGGGTTTAATTATTGAATATTATAAAAATCGTAATTGATCGTTTAGGTATAAATACGGAACAATAAATAAAACAAATTAAGGGCTCTTCAGCTCAATAATAACTCTAGTTGTCATTTCTCTGTTCTAAGCCCATACCTGGCTAACTTAGCAATACTTTGCTTACCAGGTCAAAGCGATTAAGCTTAACTGCTGATGCGAATGGGTTCCTATAGAAACACTCGAACCACCAACGTTACAATCATTCAAATTCTGATATTAACAGCACAACAGCATTCTATACTTATAGATATTTTTTAAGAAATAGTTAAGAGTTTTCCATTTAGTCTCGTTTAAAAGCTGTATAGTATTCTGGTTAAGGTTTTTTTTTTGCGAAGTGTGCTAATCTTTGTGGAATAAAGATGGGGCAAATACTTATCAGGTGAAAGCAGTCTTTTTTAGATTTTAAGTTGCAAAGAGTGCAGAATTGGTTGAAGCTTCCGTTGTATGGGGTTTCATTAAGTCCTAGGAGTTCGCATCTTGTTTTGAAAAATTTGTTTCTAGGTCAGTAGTTTTGAGATTTCTTTGTAGCTATAAGTGAATCTTGGAAGTAGTTTGAGTGCATTAAGCCCGTGTTTAGTTGAGAGTATAGCAGGGCCGGTCCAACCATATGTACAAGATGCACAAATGCACAGGCGCAAAATTCTGGGAGCGCATTATCAGGAGCAAGAAAAAGTAACCTGATCTTGCGCAAAGAAATATGTACTGCCATTTGCATTTTAACCACAAAACTTGTTCAAATAATCCCAAAATAACATCACAACACAACTGTGGTAAGTTATTTCTTGCACAGTAACTAACTTCACTTTCATTGTTGGATAATTTAACTCAAAACATCGTAAAATTAAAAATCCCACTAGACTTTCGCATTGAAAGTCTACCTCCTGGGTGATATGGAAAAGTCTTATGAATGTGTATCAGTGTATGTATGTATGTATGCCAATATAAAAAAGGGGCGGTTTATACAAATCTTGCACAGGGCGAAAGCTTGGCTGGGGCCGGCCCTGGAGTATAGGATTCTACTACGGGATTGATAAGCGATGACTTTGAAATCATCACGCACAGAGGTTTCATTTTTAGCGATTATGCGATAATATTGTTCCTCTAAGTGAACCGTGTTGCTTGAATTCATTGAAAAAACTTCGCCAATTTTTACCACTTCGCCATTAACCAATCCTCTTCCTTATTTCGTATAAAAGCATTTCTTTTTGCCAGACGATCGTCCGAGAGTTGAGATGATTTGACGATATAATGCGTGGGACTTCAATGTACTGGTTAAAAGTTTAGGGAGTCCTGTATCTATATAATCTATCTGCTTAAAGAGCAGAATTTGGAGTTTTTATTCTGAAGGTTAAAATCTTTAAACAAAGTTCAAGTGTCAGGTTACGTATCAAGGTATATACAAATTATTGGGTAAACGCGAAACCATGACTTTTTTTAGGAATCAATTTTGTATTTTTTTTTAATGTAGAAATATACCAAAAACGAATCTACGCTCTATCCTAATAAGTTGTCCCCAGCCGACAGCATATTTTCATATAGCAAAAATATGAGTATGAGCGTTAATCTTTATAAAGCCACTTTCAAAAATCAGAAATTTTTTTTCAACTTTAGCATTTTTCAAGAAAAACAATCAAATTAATAACACATTTAGCTACCCTCTCTTTAGTCCTTACATAATAATTTTTAAACGTAGCCTGAAATTTCTTCTAGTATATTAAAAAACCTAAAGATCTTGAAGTTTAATATCATTTGATTTGTGATAAAAAAAAACTTTGTGAGATAAACTTTTAAAGAAAAGAATTATCAAAATTTGGGCATAAGAAAAGTGGGCGTGGCATTGGGCGGAGGTAAAGGGTTTTCCAATAACAGGTGTTATTTTGAATAGCCCGCTATTTCGGTAGTTGTCACTTTTGAAGCTGTCATTTTTTAACATTTGACAAGTAGAAACTACGCCATTAATAAAAATGGAACGATACACGCTTCAACAACGCATTGAAATTATTAAAATTCACTTTAAAAATGGTGAAAAGTTGGTTCGTAAAACTAAAACATTTTTGGGTCGTCGTGAAGCACCTTGTCGGACCGCAATACAGAAATTGGTGGACAAATTCGAGCTGTTGGGACAAGTTAGTGATGTGAAGAATAAAACCCGTGCACGTCTCTCAAGAACAACTGAGAATATTGCTGTTGTAGCCCAAAGTGTTGAAGAAAACCCAGGTTTGTCCATTCCTCGTCGTTCTTTGGAGTTAGACATTCCACAAACGTCATTAAACCGTATTTTGCATAAAGACTTGGGTCTTATAAGGCTTATAAAGTTCAGTTAACACAAGAACTCAAGCCGGCTGATCATCAACAACGTCGTGTCTTTGCTGATTGGGTTCTTGAGATGCATGAAAATGATCCGGAATTTCATCGAAAAATCATCTTGACTGATGAGGCCCATTTCCACCTCGGAGGCTACGTCAACAAGCAAAACTGTCGCATCTGGGGCTCGGAAAACCCAAGAGTTATTGTTGAAAAGCCTCTCCATCCTCAACGCGTGACTGTTTGGTGCGGTTTATGGTCCGGCGGGGTCATTGGACCTTACTTTTTCGAAAATGAGGCTGGAGCAACAGTTACGGTCAATGGATTGCGCTATCGAGAGATGATTAATGATTTTTTATGGCCGGAATTGGATGGTATTGATCTGGACAACGTTTACTTTCAACAAGACGGCGATACGTGCCACACAAGCAATGAAACCATCGATCTTTTACGGGAAAAGTTTCCGGACCGTGTTATCTCTCGAAGAGGTGATCACAATTGGCCACCGAGATCTTGTGATTTAACACCTTGCGACTTCTTCCTTTGGGGCCGCGTGAAAGATAAGGTCTACGCCAACAGCCCAGCGTCGATTCGGGACCTCAAAGATGGAATTCGTGAGGCTATCGAGGACATAGGGCAGCCACTTTGCGAATTGGGTATGGAAAATTTCATGAAAAGGATATGGTCCTGTGAGCGTGGTCGTGCCGGCCATTTGGCTGATGTTGTATTTCATTATTAACGGCATACCTTCCTCTTTATAATGAAATAAACATCCGATCATTTATCTCAAAACATGCCATTTTTCTTTGAATATCGAAATAACACCTCTTATTGGAAAACCCTTTATCTTAGGGACATTATTATTTTTTTCTTGCTGTTTCCGAAAGACCAATATATGATAAAAGTGGGGGTGGTACGCCCACACAAAAAAATTCTGTAAATTTCATGTAAATTGTTAAAACCGTTTTAGAGAAAGCAAGAAATCATAAAATTGAGCATGGCAGTGGGCGGATTTTAGTAAATTATACATTCTTATTTTGTATAGTTCATTAAAATAAACTGAAATTTTCATTAAAATCGTTTAAATCGTTTCCGAGAAATTAAGATAATGGAAAAATGGGCTTGCCAGTGGGCGGATCTAACTTATAAAATTTTTGATATTTTTTTTTTTTGCTCTGAAAAACGAACACTTAAATTTGCATCCAAATCGTCAGAGCCGTTTCTGAGAAACTAAAATATGATAAAAATGGGCTTGGCAATTTAAATTTTTTCTCGTGCATTTCAGCAAACGCCCAGTTATAATTTCTTATCTAGGCTACACCTAGTAGAAACTATCCAGGTCCCTTCAAGTTTTTATGTGAAAGAAGCGAAACAAGCTAAGGCCAAGATAGCGCCAGCAAAAATTTTCATATCTAAGCAACATCAAGTTAAAATTATCTAGGTCCAGTTTAAGTTACATCTGACAACATCAAAAAAGAGGCAGTTAAAGCCAAGGTAAGCATAAACGAGTCAAGATCCGCCCGGCTTGCACCTGTCTAGGCCCAGCATAAGAGAAACTATATAATGATCAATCTAGCTAGCGCCACGCTAATCGATTGTGTTTCCTAGATAAATTTCTACCCGGGTTGTTCAGGAGTAAGCCTATTAATTATAAAATGACAATCCAAACTGAGCATAAATCAAGTGACAGCTGTCAAAAAGACCAACTCCGAAAAAAGTATTGCCAGATTGAAAACCACACATCTAAAAAAACACCCTTTATATACCTAAGGATTTGTAACTCTATATAGACCTTTAGAATAAATATACATATATTTGAGCTTTTTTTGTGACCCTATTCTTAATATATTTTTAAATCTACATTCCCGCAATATAAAACACTATCCACGACGAGACTAAAGCGTATGTTCAAAAATTGTGTATTAGTTTTAATTGCAAAAAGTATCTATGTTTAAATAATTCCAAATAAGTAATGCTAAACACAAATGAGGTGTAATGGGAACTTAGCATTAACAAGAGATTTTCATAAAATTATCTTTTGAGTTTTATCGTTCCAGGAATATGCTTTTATACAAACATATTTACAAGCATTAAATTAATGTCTTCCTGGGAAACACAACAAACAAACACAAAGAGATTGCTGACGCTAAGTCGGTGGTATTTAATAATTATAACAAATGAAATAATCAAAAACAATCCGCATTTAAATTATTAATTAATGTGAAACTTTTCAGTGATGCTCAAACAAAAATGTGGTGGGCTGGCGGGTGTGTGCGGAACAGGCAAGTCCATGCCGACCCTAGCACGATTGGCAACACGATTTATTGTATTCCTTAAAGCCAGACCACACGATTTATCAACCCTCAGATCCTATCAAAATAATTAAAACCATAATATTATAGGAATGTCGATAGTAATTCTATTATTAATTAATTTCCGCATTCATAGCTCAAGTAACATGCTTAAATAATCTGAGAGGTTGAGTAATGATGACTACTCTGCTCTAAACACAAAATGCATAATACATGAATAAAAATATCAATTTATGGATAAGAATGTTTAAATTATACCTAAATAAAAATCTTAAATTAGTTATGTATGTATATTTATTTAAACTTTAATATTTTGAATATTGGAATTTTAATTTAATTACATGTGTAGGTACCTATATAAATAATTAAAACTTAACGTTTTTGAAAAAAATATATTCACGACTGGATCGCACGAACTTGCTCTTGTGGTTAAAGACTGTGTCTAACCCCACATTGAAGATGCAAGATGTATATAATGGGTGATTTTTAAGCTGGTTTGGTTTTGGCAACACTGGTTTTGACAGCTGACGTGTGTTTAGTACCTTGTGTCACTGTCAAACAGCTTCAGTTTGGTTTGCAATTTAACCATGGATCGTCTTACAAATGAACAACGCTTGCAAATTATTGAATTTTACTATCAAAATTCGTGCTCGGTTCGAAATGTTCATCGCGCGCTGCTTGTGTTCAGCGATGAGGCTCATTTTTGGTTGAATGGGTACGTAAATAAGCAAAATTGCCGCATTTGGAGTGAAGATCAGCCAGAAGCATTGCAACAGCTACCAATGCATCCCGAAAAAGCTACTGTTTGGTGCGGTTTATGGGCCGGCGGCATTATTGGGCCTATTTCTTCAAAGATGATGCGAATCGCAGCGTTACTGTCAATGGTGAACGCTACCGAGCGATGATAACAAACTTTTTTTTGCCCGAAATGGAAGTTCTTGACTTGCATGATATGTGGTTTCAACAAGATGGTGCCACATGCCACACAGCACGCGAAACAATGGCGCAATTGCGAGACGAGTTTGGTGAACAGTTAATTTCACGTTTCGGGCCGGTCAATTGGCCGCCTAGATCGTGCGATTTGACACCATTAGATTATTTTTTGTGGGGGTATGTCAAGGCTAATGTCTAAAGGGACAAGCCCGCTTCGATTGACGCACTGGAAGCCAACATCCATGCATTCATTCGTGAGATACCGGCCGATATGTGTGAAAGAGTATGCCAAAATTGGACTCAGCGGATGGGCTACCTGAGACGCAGCCGCGGTCATCATTTGCATGAAATTATCTTTAAACATTAAATTGCAAGGTTCAAACTATCGATTCAAATAAATATTTCATTCATTTTTTCGAATTTTGTGTGTTTTCTTTTAAAAAAAAGTTCTAAACCTCTTAAAAAATCAACCATTACTTTGTTTTACCTTCACTAATGTACAGCCCCAGATTTTATGCGGCCTGCTCGATCTGGATGAAGGAATCATGTACAGCTTGCTCGGTTCTTCCGATGATGTCGATGTCGTCTGCGTAAGCCAGTATCTGGCTGGACCTGTTGACGATGGTTCCTCTTGTTGCTGTGCCAGAGTCACGGATTGCTTTCCCCAACGCCAGGTTGAAGAGGAAGCAGGCCAAACCATCCCCTTGTCGGAGTCCATTAAAGATGTTGATTGGTTTGGATAGTAATCCGGCTATTTTTACTTGGCTTGTTACGTTGGTCATGGTCAACCTACATAGTCGTGTCAATTTATTTGGGATGCCGAATTCTCTCATGGCTTCGTAAAGTTCTACCCTGGCTATGCTAACGTAGGCGGCCTTAAAGTCTATAAACAGATGGTATGTTGGGATGTTAAATTCTAGACATAAATACTGATAGAGGGGGACAAATTGCGGTTGGGTCTTTTGATCCACCAGAAGTTTTTCTAAGTCCAAAAATTACTTTTTTTGCGTTGTGGACTTATGACCATGTGCCAATGTTTATGTTTTGAGTAACTAATCAGATCTTTACTTGACATTATGAAACAGACCCTTAGTTATTTTCAATCTTTTCAAAAACTAGAAGAGTGTAAGTATCTTTTTATATCTACAACGTGGTGCTCATTAGATACTTTCAAATTCTAAAGATAAAACAAAAGGTGATAAGATTTTTTTGATAAATGAGCAAAAGAAAATGCTTAAGTAATTTGTATATTTGTTTTAGATAAATATGTATGCAGGTAATTAATTACAGTTACAAATTTAAAGTGGGAGCTTATGCTTAGAAAAATTAATGCTTAAACAATTTAAGACTTAAAAAAAATACAAGTTCCTAATGATAGAGTGCATAAAGGGAAGACAACACAACGAGATGAGAACACGACTCATAAAAATTACGGTCATAAAATAAAATAAATTAAAAAAATAAATCCCTGTTTACCCTGTTTATTGTATTTGTAGTATAAAGAAGTGATGCTTCCTTTTGTATTTTATAGGCAACTGATGGGGAGTGTTCGGGCTATGATAAGTATATGTTTTAATGCCGTAGTCGCGTAGTTGTTTTCCCTTTCGGGAGCTATCTCGTAAAAAATTAGGGTTTATTTTAAATTTATTTCAGTTGTTTCTTCAGATATCTTTTTTTTTAAAGATAATATATTTTGAGGCAATATTCATAGATCTAAGTCTTTTTAAAATAATATCAAGAGCTCAGGCTATAACTGCGAGCTATAGCTATAGTTGTCATTTAAGAAGAAGTGATTGAAGTGTCTTTATAGGAAAATTATAATTTATAAATAATTTTGTTGCAGATAAGCAGTTTCAGTTTAGTTATTTCAAAGCTAAATACAGGTGAAAAAAACATATTTTAATACAAAAATAAAACATACCTACTTCGAGTGTAATGTCTCCCTCACTCCCCCACAAATCAAACAATAGCCAACTGCGTAAGAATTTTTAGTCTGACACGACGTCAAATTTAAAAAACATCAACCAGAAAAAATAATGTTAAAACACACACTTACATAACTACAAACGCGAACAGACAAATTATTTAGGATTTTTTAATATCCAACCTAAAAATTTGATTTGCAGCTTTCAAGTGTCAAATTTCGATCAAATCAAATTTTCAATAAAAGAATATCAAATTGAAAATTGAAAATACTTTCTTTTAAAACAGAGTTCGGACTTCAGATTCAAAATTTCGAAGCAAATGTAAAAAAAAGCGAAGTGAATTCAAAATTTCCGAAGAAGATTTGGAAATTAAAAAACATCGTTTTTACATATAAATGATTTCTATTATATTCGTATTAAATTCATTTTCGAAAATTTCCTCTCAGCTGCAACATTGCTCAACCTATAATCTGATAAATTTTTGAACACACGTTCTTCTATATTATTTCTTGTTCTCATTATGGCGTACCAAAATTCAAGCAAATAAAGGTTGTTTTTTTTAGTAGTATAGAACTTTGAAATGGAATAAAACAAAGATGATTTGTTTTAAATTGACATGAAATTTACCTTATTCGAAAGATAATCTTCTGGCATTATAATTTAAATATGATTTCTGGCATATGACCGCCACGGCTAGCTCGGACGTAGTCTAATCTGGAGGTCCAATTTTCGATGACCTTTTAAAACATTTGTGGCGGTATATCAGCAATAACGCGGCGAATGTTGTCCTCCAAGTGGTCAGTCGTTTCGGGCTTATCGGCGTAGACTAGCGACTTCACATATCCCTCCTCGTTCAATTTATATTACATTTATTTCGTAAATAAATATGTTTTGATTCTGGTAACGGCTTAGTCAAAAGATCTGCGATCATCTCTTCAGTTGAACAGTACTCGCATTCAATGATTTCTTTCCTTGCCAAACCTCGTATTGTTTTGTATTTAGTATCAATATGTTTTGTTTGATAGGAAAATTTATGGTCACGCACTAACTCAATACAACTTTGTTTATCTTCATAGATAAGTGTTGGAGATTGAATTGGTTCATGCATTTCTTCTAAAAGCTGGCGTATCCATTTTGCTTCTTTTGCTGCTTCTGATAGTGAAATGAATTCAGCTTTACACCATGAAGATGCAACTGAAGTTTGCTTGTTGCTTGGCCAACTTATTGTCCCTCCATTTAAGAAAAAAATTCTTCCATTATTTGACTTCCGGTCATTTTTATCATCGGCCCAAGTTGCATCAGCATAACCATAAAATGATAGATTTTCTGATTCAATCTTGCTCAACATTAACTTCATAGTACTTACTGTCGCTTTTAATTAAATATTTAACAACACATTTGAGTTGATTCCAATCTTGGGTCATTGGGCTTGAAACCTTTTGTGCCAAAATACAAATACTAGCTGAAATGTCTGGTCTGGTGTTTATTGATAAGTATAGTAATCGGCCAATCGAACGTCTATACTGTGAATTGTCTTCAAATCTGTCAAATGATTCAGTTTTGCTATAGTTTACATCCATTAGAGTCTTGGCTGGTTTTGCATCTTTTAATCCGAAGTCCGATGCTATTTCCAATATATATCCTGACTGGCAAAGTGAACAGTTACCATTTTTGTCCTTTGTAACTTCCATTCCCAGATAGTGGTTTATTGGTCCCAAATTTTGTATTTTAAAATGCTTTTGTAAGATACCTTCAATTTGCCGCATTTGATCCATCGATGTACATGCCACAATTAAATCATCAACATAAACAATTAAATAACAAAACTGTCCATCGATTTTCTGTGAATACAGGCATGGATCGTTATAACTTTGTTGAAGCTTGCCATCTTCAAGTACCTTATGAGGTGTATTGTTCCAAGACCTAGCTGCTTGCTTTAAACCATAAATGCTTCTTTTTAGCAAACAAACTTTTGAACCGTCTTCATAGCCGGGAGGTGGTCTCATATATATTGTTTCTATAAGCTTCCCATTAAGGAACGC
Organism: Leucozona laternaria; assembly: GCA_932273885.2. Taxonomy (NCBI): domain Eukaryota; kingdom Metazoa; phylum Arthropoda; class Insecta; order Diptera; family Syrphidae; genus Leucozona; species Leucozona laternaria. The sequence goes on from OW026366.1 coordinate 228,929,405, forward strand.
AGTTTTAGCATCTAAGTGGTGAACAATCATTTTTCTTTTCGCTGCGACTGATAACAGGGTTCTAAATGTCGTATGCATAACGACCGGTGCAAAAACCTCATCATAGTCTTCGCCGTACTTTTGTGAAAATCCCTGAGCAACATACCTTGCTTTATATCGCTGTATTTTACCGTCTACTCCAGTTTTAAGCTTGTAAATCCACTTTCCTCCAATCGCCTTTTTCCCGGGTGGCAAATCAACGAGGTCCCAAGTGCCATTTTCTTCATGCGACTCCAACTCTTCTCGCATTGCAGTAAGCCAATGCTCTCTTTCGTCACATTCGATTGCTTCAGTGTAGTTACTTGGTTCTTTTATTTCTTTTGTGGTATTAACTTCTTCAACAAGACGCTTCGGTGGAACTCCTTTGTTCGATCGGTTTGAAACACGTGTCTGAACATTATTATTTTCAACAGTCGTTTCGTTTGTTCCGTTCATTTCAACATCTATCTCCTCCTGAAGAATACATAATATGTTCTTCCTCTTGATTTGTTGACTTTTCGTATGAAGAGATCTCTTTATTTGATTTTGATATTCCGACTGACACTTCATTGTTTTTGTTACAAAGTTTTGATGAACAAAATCGTACATCTCGACTTATTATAACTTTTCTTGCAGTCTTGTCATAGCTTCTGTAAGCTTTTGCTTTGTCGTCATATCCCAAAAATATAGCCTCGATTCCTCGATTGTCTAACTTACGTCGTTTTACATCTGGTACATGGACAAAACATTTCGAACCAAAAATTTTAAATTGTTCGATATTTGGTTTAGCACCGTTCCAAAGTTCAAATGGTGTTGTATTTGTTGTTTTCGTTATAACCCGATTTTGAACAAAATTTGCTGTTGGTATTGCTTTTCCCCAAAAACTGTTCGATAATCCAGCATCTATCAACATACAACGTGCCATTTCCACTAATGTCCTATTCTTTCTTTCGGCTTTTTCATTTTGTTGAGGACTGTATGCCGCTGTCAACTGTTGCTGTATACCCTCTGACCTTAAGAATGTTGTGAGATTTGTTCCAGTGTACTCCCCAGCACGATCAGATCTTATTACCTTCGGCTTTTGTGAAAAATTGGTTTTGCAAAATTCCACAAAATACTTTATTGTTTGTTCAACTGCCTCTGGCTTCATTATCTAAGGTTTCCCAATCATCAATTTCCTTTTGATTCTTAATCAACCCCGCATTTATAATCGGTAATGGCTTTTCTCCCAAGATCGTTTTTTTCCATAAATTTTGCTTACGAAGCAACAATTCCATTTTGAATTTCCAATTGGCGTAGTTGCTGTTATTTAGTTTAAAAATTTTTGATTTTATTCCGTCTGCCATTCTTGGATTCTTTAATTCCTTTCTTTAAATCTTAAATTTCTTTATTTATTTCTGTTTTACAATTAAGTCTCATAATCTGTTAAAATACTATTTAATTTGCTTTAGTTTAACCGCAGGTCCAAAACAGAAAATAAATAAACTTTAATAATTAAGATGTTTATTCTATGAAAAATAATTAAGGAATGAAAATATTAGAAAACAAAACTTGATATTTTTCGTAATACAAAGTTTGTTATTCATCATAATCATAAAGTGTTTTGTAAGTAATATATTGAAGGTTTCTGATATTCTTCAATAGAAGTACGGACTAATTATTCCACCAAACCATAAAGCACGCCAAACAGTCAATTTTCGTTGATGTAACGGTGTCTCCTGACTTGATAATTATCATCACTCCAAATACGGCAGTTTTGTTTATTGACGTATCCATTCAACCAAAAGTGATTACGATTATGCTGGCCCTAAAATGGACGTAGTGCGCGATACGTATTTCGAACAGAACAATGATTTTCAAAATGAATTTGCACAATTTGAAAGCGTTGTTCAGGCGTTAGTCTATTCATGTTGAAATGCCAAACTAAACTAAAAAAAAATCATTTGACAGCTGACAAAATGGCCGCCATTTAAAATAGTGTTGCCAACTTACTGGCATCGTGAATAACCCCAAATGACATCCATTCATCTTTTAAGATATCAATGGACCAGTTTTAAAATTGAAGTTAAATCCTCTTCTTGAATTTGTTTTGGGCTTAAAAACTATAATTATTTTATCGTCTTCAAATGCGAATCTTGATTTCGATATTTTGAGTTTATTGGAAATAAGAGTGCTGTCTCTTACTTAAACAATGTAGTGCCTGGTGATCCGTGCTTTCGTTATATTTACTGACTGAGTAAGTAGTAGTAGAAGTAGTAGTAAGGAAGTAGTAGAAATCTACTTCGATTGAAGTGAAGTACAAGCCCTGATTGTGAATCTCCCATTTTGAATACTTAAAAAGAGGCAGTTCAACTGAGTTTTCAATCATTAAGGCCCAATTTTTCAGTGGTGAGTTAAATCAGAATAAGCTAACTCTAGAAGTAAATTAACTCACAGCTAACTGAAAAAGCTGTTTTTCGTTGGCGAATACATGCAGAACGATTTAACAAATTAAAAGCATTTGTTCAGTTAATCCTTAGTTTATTCACCAAAATTGATGACTTAACTCGGGTTTAACTTAAATCTCGCGCTAAAAAACTGGACTTAAGCTTAAAAAATTTGATTCATTTTCAGCAAAAGTTGACATGGGCATATTTTGGGAACTCATTGTTTCTTACTTGTGATATATGTAGGTACTAAGGGCAAGTTTAGGTGGATTCGTAAAAAAAATTAACTATAGAGATTTAAATCAAACATGACATCACGCTTTAATTGAAAACATTTAAAAAGGGGTTCCCGCAACTCCGTATGTCTGTCGATCTGTGCCTCGACGCTCGACCTACAGCCTAAATCATTGAAGCAATTAAATTCAAACTTGGAACTTTAAATTTGTGTGGTTTCATAAAGAGAAAATTGATTTTTTTTTAGCTCCAAAAATAATAGCACCTGTCATAGAACTGTTTTTTATTTTCGATTCTCACGTTATTGGCCTGAGCGATTCCGATTAAAATTTTTATATAGGTAGTACGTTAAATTGAAACAGTATTGCATACAAAACTTAAAAAAAAAATATTTTGAAAACGGATTTTTGTAGGTTTTCGGTGTAGGTATATAAAAGTTGAAGAATGTGTATAACTAATTTTATTAAATATTTTTTTAAGAAATCTGCTTCAACGATTTTTGATTTTCGTTACCAAAAATTAATTTTGTTTTTAATAATTCAGACCGTGCGCGGTGCAGCGGCGGCGTTTTTAGGAGTTGAAGGTTTGAATGAAACAACAACCACTTTGAGTGAGCTACTGCACCAAGTCATTATAATGGGTGATTTTTTAAGAGGTTTAGAACTTTTTTAAAAAAAAAAACACAAAAAATTCGAAAAAATGAATGAAATATTTATTTGAATCGATAGTTTGAACCTTGCAATTTAATGTTTAAAGATAATTTCATGCAAATGTTGACCGCGGCTGCGTCTCAGGTAGCCCATCCGCTGAGTCCAATTTTGGCATACTCTTTCACACATATCGGCCGGTATCTCACGAATGAATGCATGGATGTTGGCTTCCAGTGCGTCAATCGAAGCGGGCTTGTCCCTATAGACATTAGCCTTGACATACCCCCACAAAAAATAATCTAATGGTGTCAAATCGCACGATCTAGGCGGCCAATTGACCGGCCCGAAACGTGAAATTAACTGTTCACCAAACTCGCCTCGCAATTGCGCCATTGTTTCGCGTGCTGTGTGGCATGTGGCACCGTCTTGTTGAAACCACATATCATGCAAGTCAAGAACTTCCATTTCGGGCAAAAAAAAGTTTGTTATCATCGCTCGGTAGCGTTCACCATTGACAGTAACGCTGCGATTCGCATCATCTTTGAAGAAATAGGCACAATAATGCCGCGGGCCCATAAACCGCACCAAACAGTGGCTTTTTCGGGATGCATTGGTAGCTGTTGCAATGCTTTTGGCTGATCTTCACTCCAAATGCGGCAATTTTGCTTATTTACGTACCCATTCAACCAAAAATGAGCCTCATCGCTGAACACAAGCAGCGCGCGATGAACATTTCGAACCGAGCACGAATTTTGATAGTAAAATTCAATAATTTGCAAGCGTTGTTCATTTGTAAGACGATCCATGGTTAAATTGCAAACCAAACTGAAGCTGTTTGACAGTGACACAAGGTACTAAACACACGTCAGCTGTCAAAACCAGTGTTGCCAAAACCAAACCAGCTAAAAAATCACCCGTTAGACTGGAGTTATACCTTTTTCACGGCTGCCAGCCCTTCATTAGACTCCTTCTTAGTGGTGCTTAGTCTATTACGTTCAATTTTAATTCGAAAAACTTTTTGCCCAGCTGGGAGTTGAACATAAATTAAGCGTCTTCAGAGCCAATCGCAGTGCGCATTGCGCTATCGAAGTCACGTGATCAGGTCCAACCCAATGTAGGTTTTATTGTTTGCCCAACGAATCAACTAGCTTTTCTCTCTTTCTTTTTTCTCCGTCGATTCATAACCCAACAATTCATTGGACAGAGGAGTTGTTTTTTAGCAATTTAAAAAAACTTGTTTAATATTGTCCTTTTCCATTTTCTCATATCAATAAATGATATAAAGGACAAGGCCCTCACTAGTCAACTGATGAGTCCAAGTGAGATCGCCGGGACGAAACGCCAATTTTTATGGACTTAAGGCCGTTAAAAGCTATTTTGAATCAAATATAAAGGATGTTTTTTTTAGACGTGTTGTTTTCAAGGAAAAATAAAACGCAAATAATTTAATGTTATGGCCAAGAAATAGGCTTTATTATAAAGATAAGGATTTGACATTATGTTTTAAAAATGATTTCGGGCAAGTGGCCGCCGCGGCTGGCTCGAATAAATTCCAGCCGAGGGGCCCAATTTTCGACCACTTTTTGCAGCAATTGGGGCCGTATGTCAGCCGAATATTCTCTTCCAAGGTGTCAATCGTCTCGGGCTTATCTGCATAGACAACTGACTTCACATAACCCCACACAAAATAGTCCAGCGTTGAGAATCGCACGATCTTGGAGGTAGTGGCTTATTTAGTTCGCTACAGCTGTATGGCATGTAGCGCCATCTTGTTGGAACCAAAGGTCTTCCACATCAACATTCTATAATTCAGGCACGAAAAAGTGATTTATCATGGCGCGCGATTGCGGATGGACTTATTTGGGTCTTCTTCGATACTCTGCTCCACAGCAGCATTAACCACTAGATTAAACGTGGTTCGAAACCGATCAATGGTTGCTCAAATTACCGATTCGGCTGGGCGATTATGTCGACCGAATATTGGACGCAGCGCGCGATGCGTAGCGTAAGCCGAACCATTATTTTAGTAATAAATTTGCACGATTTGCAGTAAGTCTATTGATTATGAAACTGAGCATAAATCAAGTGACATCCGTCAAAAAGACCAACTTCGAAAAAAGTATTGCCACATTGAAAACCACACGTTAAAAAAAAACACCCTTTATAATATTAATAATTATTAATCACATTACATATTTATGCACTATATCTGAAATTCCAAGTCACTTGAACTTGAACAAGGTCAAACCAAAGCAAATTTATATCAACGATGAGCTGGTGAAATTTATGCACTTCTGTGAATGGATCGAATCAAAAGTTGTCCATGAAAACTTTTTATTCAACCTACCTATGCCTAGGTAACTGCTTATTTAACTAAGAATTATTTTAATAATTCTTGATGTGTTTCCCAATTTATCATACATATTACCTTCGTATAAATTTATAAAAACAAACTTTGAATAAGTTACAACGATGTAGAGTTACGTAATTCTGAATAAATTGCCTCTACTTTTATATAGTTAAAAGCATTCGCTCAAAGCAATAATTATGCAACTACGAGTACTAAACTAAAATGTTAATGGACCCAATTTCGTATGCAAAAACAAAGGGAAAGTTTATAGCACTTTTCATTCTACTCCAGATTCTTACAATTAAAAACGTTTTTAATTTCACAGCTTCTCTTATTTTTCTATTTCCTTTTATCTCTTTACAGAATTTGCCAAAATACACACACAAAACGAGGAACACCAATTTCAAAGTGACACATGAAACTGGTTCATAAAATGTCTTCCAGCGACAAGTAAGGCAGAGCTTTCCTATCTCCATTATCATTATTTAATCAAAAGTGCACAATAACTTTGACACTGTCTGTGCTCATTTCGTTTGCTTTTTTCCTGCACTTGAATATACTTAAAAAAAAAAAAAAATATTAAAAATAAAAAAGGAAAACCACACCCACCAACGACGACGACGATGTCAACGTCATCTAAAATGTCGACTTTTGGAAATTGTCGACCCTTTTTTCCTAGGACATCATTATTTCCATCGTGCCTTAGCTGCTGCAGCTCCACGTATGAATGAATGAACGATCTTTGCGCATTCAGGAAGAAAGGTCCTCTTTCGAGTGTGTCTGTCGAGGAAAAACGAGACACATCATCAGGACCCCGCAGGCGGACTCAGAGCTAAATTTCGTCATCACACTTATACCTACCGAGTATAAAGTCGCTGCAAAAACAGTTGTCGTGTTCGTTTTTTTTTTAAACCTTGTTGGTAATAAGAATCCAAAGCACTAGACACTATCAAACCCGGGACGTTGTTCTTTTTTCATTAAAAAAAAATTCATAAAAATAAAATTATCCTTTTCAAGAATTCAAATGCATCAGGTATGCCACAGAACCACAACATAAAGCTCACATTCGCAACAAACTGTTAAATACATTGCCTGCCTTATAAAGTGGATTACAGGAGCTCATAAGGACGACATTCAGGATTTCAAGTTAAACGAAGCATCGAATTCGTTCTATGCTTGTGTTCTAAAAAGGAGGAAAAGAAAAACATATAAGCTGCGTGGCACGTTTCTGGTTTACAAAAAATATTAAGGATAAAGCATATAGGAGTTATTTTTTGTATCCTCCTCAGACTGAACCTCAACCCTCCAGCGCCATGGTGAAGTGAAAAAATAATAAAAAAAAAAACAATATGAGTGAAGAAAAAAAATTAAGATGTGTCTAAGTGCACGTGGATGAGTGATTCGTGCGTGCGTACCTATTTGTACTTTCTCTTATTATTTGTTGCTGAAATTTATTTGTCGAGGAAATTATTCCGTCAAAAGGATATTTTTTATCATACCAGTCAGCCAGCAACAGTATAACATTAAGCACACCCACACCCGCATCGTAATATGTAAAATCGGCGGAAGGAAGTCGTAATTTTTCGAACAGATTTACTCACACACAGCGAGGGAAATATAAAGTGATTTAGGAACTCTTGGGTTCCTTGTTGTTTTTTTTTTGTTGTTGTTTAAATTTTCGTTTGTGTTTTGCAAATGTGTATATTTTGTGGATAGACGCAATTTTTCAATTGGCAGTACAAAAGGATTATGCCCTTAAAATGAATTTATCCTTCGATACACGGATCATTCTTCTCATCTACAGTTTGCTTCAAGGTAAGTGATATCCACATATAGTCTTATTAATAAAATCTCCATATAAATATAATTTGGTACGATTAATTTCATACATTTTCATTAAATCATGCGGTGTTAGTATTACACTAACAGCCATATTATTGACTTTTCAACACTAGTTTTATGACAGAACAAATTTTAAAGATGTTTGGAAGTGGACAAATCGGTTTTATTCGAAAATACTTTGACACCTAAAACTCGAAAACTTAAAAGTAGCTTTGAATAAAACTCTCAATTCATAAAACCGTGCTAAATTTGAGACTTGAAAATTCTATTAAACTAGTTTTGCTATTGAAATAAAAGGTTTTTCAACAAGGACGCTACAAAAGTAGAGCACCAGGGACAGCAAACGACGCCATATTTCTTGCCGTCTCTTTTGAGATTTCTCTTTAGTAAAGTTTGCCATTTTATGATGGAAAGATATACGAGCCAAGAGCTAGTCGAAATTATTAAAATTTACTACCGAAATTCGGAGTCATTGGCCTCAACGTTAAGAGCGCTACGTCCAATTTATGGTCGTCATAATCGTCCTAGCAGATCAACAATTGAGCGTCTAGTGGAAAAATTTGAATCCACAGGCACAGTACAAAATGTTCTCGTGCCAGTGAGACAAAGAAGTGCCCGTAGTGTAGAGAATATTGCTGCCGCTCAGGCTTATGTTGCAGAAGGCCCAAATGTGTCTCTCACAAGTCGTTCTCAAGCGTTGGGCATCTCTGTGACGTCGTTGTGGCGAATTTTGCGAAAAGATCTTGGCCTACATCCTTACAAGATTAAATTGACGCAAGAACTGAAGCCACTTGACCACCAGAAGCGTCGTATGTTCGTGAATTGGGCTGAGCAACAACTTGAAAATGATTCGGATTTTCATCGAAAAATCATCTTCAGCGATGAGGCTCATTTCTGGTTGAATGGCTTCGTCAATAAACAAAATATGCGGTATTGGTCAGGCAGCAATCCACACGTACTCCATGAGTCATCATTGCATCCCGAAAAAATTACGGTTTGGTGTGGTTTATGGGTCGGCGGCATCATTTGATGGGCCGTGCTTCTTCCGTGATGATCAAGACCGGCACGTTACTGTGAATGGGGATGGCTACCGTTCAATGGTAACCGAATATTTTTGGCCCCAATTGGATGATATAGACTTGGAGGACATGTGGTTCCAACAGGACGGCGCCACAAGCCACACAGCGAATGTCACAATCAATTTATTCGAAACCAAGTTTGGAGAACGTGTTATCTCACGAAATGGTCCAGTCGCTTGGCCGCCTCGGTCGTGCGATTTGACGCCGTTAGACTATTTCCTATGGGGCTACGTCAAGTCTATGGTCTATGCCAACAAGCCAGCATTATTGATGAACTTCGTACGAATATCGAACTTGAAATTGCAGCAGTATCGGCCGATTTATGCTTGAAAACCGTCGAAAATTGGGTTCAGCGTCTGGACTTCTGCAAGCGTGCCTGTGGTGGCCATGCAAAAGAAATTGAGTTCCATACACAATGGCATCGAAGGTACTTTCACAGGAATAAAGAATTTAATTGATATCCAAAACCGTTTTTGTCTTATTTAAAAAAATCTTTTGTAGCGCTCTTATTGAAAAACCCGATATATGCATATAGATTTCTCCTCAATGACATCTTCACTATTTGTACTAAATTTCGAGCAAATTTATCCGTTTAGGCATATACACAGGGACGAATAGACGCACATCCTACAGACCGACCGGAGACCGCTTTTTTTACTTCTCCATCATCGTAATGTTAGTTTTGATTAAAACATCGAATTTTGTTTTAACACGAAACCAATAAAACTGTAAATATTTGTTCTTATAACACTTAAATTTCAATTATGCCTGTCTACGATAAACATTCTGTTTGCTTCTTCCTATTAATAGGAACAAAATAATTACAGAAAAGAGAATATAAATTACCCCAAACCTACAATAGATCAGAAGTATGTATGTATAAGTTACCAAGAAAATTCACCATAGCTCTATGACATTTTCAAAACTATACCTTTGTGTGTTTGATTTAGCGCTGAATCTCATTTTTCCTCCTAGTGGTGGTGCGTGGTGCGAAAAGAAGCCAAATCCTGTTAAATTAAATTACAGGTTAAACTCCCTCCAAATATCATGGGTTTTTATTGATGAAGTAATCGTCGTTTGTGAATGACAGTCATTGTATACTCGAAGTAAAAATTATGACCCACATTTCCTTGATATCCAATCTAACTTCCATCGTGCTCTTTAAGGACCAAAGAACAAAAAAAAAAAAAAAATCAACATGTCTATAATTGTCCTTCAGAAATTAGGTGATTTTTTTCCTCCTACTCGAGAAGCAAGCTCGTGTAAGCTCTGCTTTGGCGTAGATAAACAAAAGGTCATGTCGTTTGACACGTTCTCAAATTTGTTTTTGCATGAAGTTCTTCGTCTTCGTCAGCTTGCGTTGCGTCGCGTCGTCCTGGAGGACATTCTTGGGGCAATAAAATAAATTAAATTCTTTTCTATCATCGTTATGAATGGAGCGGTACTGAACTGTAACGGAATCGACTAAAGGTGCTGGTGTGATGTCAACAGTACTCTATTGAATAAGTTGCCTTTTTGTGTATTTACCTTTGACATTCTGCTATCGTTTTCACCATTTTAGCTGTCCCTTAAAAATGTATACATAAAAGCACAAAAGTTTTTTTTTTTTTTTTAACTTTCTGTTCCATGGAATTTCAGTTTCAGTTTAAATTTTGGTTCTGATTTCAACTTTTTTCTTTCTTCAAGGACGAGTATATCCTTATGAGTTTTTGAGCATTAGTTTAAAGTTAAGAACCTTAATGATTTGTAAACTTTTTCTCATCCGTTTATTTAAGAAACGAGAAAGTTTTCCGATTTCCGTTCTTACAAACGAAAAAGTAGGTTTATAAAATTTCTATTTCCCTGCCCAAAAGAATCTGCATGCAGCAAAGAGCTTTACTGTGCCAACAGGATGAGAGAAAAATAAAGTTTGGGTATAATAATTTGACAAAATTGCATTAAAATAAGCTGGCGTTGCAAATTGCGAATTCACCCAATAATAATTTAAATGTCAAGATGAAAAATGCCAAGACGTTTTGAAACTTTGTACAGAATACATATACAGGGTGTTTTGCATGAGATACGAAATTAGGGCTAGGGCGTGTAGGTTGAGTTAAGACAAGAACAAAATTGTATGGGAGGGAGACTAGTCTATTTCCCCCCTGTTGAGGAGAAAACGGCTCTAACGATTTTGATTAAACTTCGTAACTGTAATAACCAAGTCAATTGTAAGTAACCTGCATTTCAGGTTTTTCTCAAAAATTCACATAACGGTATTCCACGTTTTTTTTTTCAAAAAATGGTCTTATTTTTTTGAAATTCACGTATATCTTTGACATGATTCGACCGATTTTGTTATAATTTATCAATCTGATGCTACTCAATAGTTTGAACAATATTGTTTTATAAACAAAAAAAAAATCAATTTTGTACAAATACAATTTTTAGTAAAAAGTGCAAGTTCGTGCGATTAGTCGTGCATTCTTGCATTTTTTAGAAATTTTCCCCTGCAGCCTAAACAGGAGAAAATAGCCACCCTCCTTTGCAACTGTCTCAACCCAACCTATACACGCCATAGCCTTTTCTCGCATCTTATGCAAAACACCCTGTATGTTTACATACACACTCCAGAACATCAAGAAGCTGATTTAGTTCGTTTTTTTTTTAAGTAGAAGATGGAAGTCCTGCAGGTTTTAGGTAGATACATCAGTTTAAGTTTTTTCACTAAAACTTTTTTGTTGATAGCAAAGGTTTGGTTTTAAAAAAAAATTAATTTAATTAGTAATACGTAGGTATGTACCTACATAATATAATATGTATATTTACACATATACATACACAAAGCGCATTTTATTCAACATTTTATATCCTAAGAAACTTTATAAGTCGGTTTTGATTAATATATGTGGACTGTGCGTACAGACTGTAGACTTGGTTGCTTTTTGTCAGAAAAATGGATTGGTTTTGAACTTTTTTTGAGATAATTTTGATTCCAGAATCCTAGCACTAGTGATGTGTCAAACCAAATATTTTTCAAACCGAGTCGAACCGAGTTGTAATCGGAGAATGCTCTTCATGGGATGTTTTTGAATACTTTGACTCGGTTTGGTATTTGGTTCGGTCTGTTTGTAGTTGGTTCTTTAGACTATGTGTAGTCGTGTTGTGTATCAAATAAAAAATAAGCAATTCAAATAGTTACCATTTTGATCTTTAATCAAAATAGTGCATTTCGTTCTAAATATCACCCAGTTGCCCTTAAATCATATTTTTCCGGAGCCGTAAAAAAAACTGAAAATTTCTTATTTTTCATCCGTTTTTTTGGTCCATGTTGCAACTCGTTTTAAATTTTCATTCAAATTCAATTATTTGGTGCGGTGTTTGGGGATTCGGTCTCCGTTTTCGGTTCAACTTTAAGAATAGAACAAACAGTATCTAAAGGGTTTTTCAATAAGAGCGCTAAAAAAGTTTTTTTTTTTTAAATAAGCCAAAAACGGTTTTGGATATCAATGAAATTCTTTATTCCTGTGAAAGTACGTTCGATGGCATTATGTATGGAACTCGATTTCTTTTGCATGGCCACCACGGGCACGTTTGCAGAAGTCCAGAAACTGAACCCAATTTTCGACAGTTTTCAAGCATAAATCGGCCGATACTGCTGCAATTTCAAGTTCGATATTCGTACGAAGTTCATCAATAATGCTGGCTTGTTAGCATAGACCATAGACTTGACGTAGCCCCACAGGAAATAGTCTAACGGCGTCAAATCGCACGACCGAGGCGGCCAAGCGACTGGACCATTTCGTGAGATAACACGTTCTCCAAACTTGGTTTGAATAAATTGATTGTGACATTCGCTGTGTGGCTTGTGGCGCCGTCCTGTTGGAACCACATGTCCTCCAAGTCTATATCATCCAATTGGGGCCAAAAATATTCGGTTATCATTGAACGGTAGCGATCCCCATTCACAGTAACGTGCCGGCCTTGATCATCACGGAAGAAGCACGGCCCAATGACGCCGCCGACCCATAAACCACACCAAACCGTAATTTTTTCGGGATGCAATGATGACTCATGGAGCACGTGTGGATTGCTGCCTGACCAATACCGCATATTTTGTTTATCGACGAAGCTATTCAGCCAGAAGTGAGCCTCATCGCTGAAGATGATTTTTCGATGAAAATCCCAATCATTTTCAAGTTGTTCCTCAGCCCAATTCACGAACATACGACGCTTCTGGTGGTCAAGTGGCTTCAGTTCTTGCGTCAATTTAATCTTGTAGGATGTAGGCCAAGATCTTTTCGCAAAATTCGCCACAACGACGTCACAGAGATGCCCAACGCTTGAGAACGACGTGTGAGAGACACATTTGGGCTTTCTGCAACTGAAGCCTCAGCGGCAGCAATATTCTCGACTTTATCTCACTGGCACGGGAACATTTTGTACTGTGCCTGTGGATTCAAATTTTTCCACTAGACGCTCAATCGTTGATCTGCTAGGACGATTATGACGACCATAAATTGGACGTAGCGCTCTTAACGTTGAGGCCACTGACTCCGAATTTCGGTAATAAATTTTAATAATTTCGACTCGTTGTTGGCTCGTATTTCTTTCCATCATGAAATAGCAAACTTTATTGAAGAGAAATGTCAAAAGAACGGCAAAAAATATGGCGTTGTTTGCTGTCCCTGTTGCTCTACTTTTGTAGCGTCCCTGTTGAAAAACCCTTTACATATACAATCAAAATGGCTTCAAACTTGAAAACGACTGGAACAAATTGGATACTTCCTTCTGTGGGTCTGTTCGTAATTGTTTTGGTTTTTTTTAGGGTGAAATGGGGTACAAATAAAATATCTGTCGGATTTAGGAAATTTTTTTTTTGTTTAAAACATTTTTCTTAGAAAATAGCTATATCCCTATTCTTTTTCAAATTTGGTAATTTGAAGAATGACATGGGGTAAAAATAAAAATTATCCGATTTAAGAAATTCGTTTGGTTTTTGAAAGGTTGTATTTTAGGGGATGACCTTAGGAATTTTTTTTTCAGAAAATTGAAATTTGTAGGTTGGAATGGGGTAAAAATGAAAAGAGGCGTCTAATTTAAAAAAAATTCTTTTTGTGTTTGAAAAGTTATTTAAATAAAACTGCTATTTATAGAGTGAAATGGGATAAAAACAAACAAGTGGATTTTTATTACAAAAATACTTTTTGTTTTGGGAAAGTAATAAAAGTTGGACTTAGAGGGTCACGTTTTTACATATTTAACCATTCATAACGTGAAGTAGGTTAAAACCCATAAAGTAGTATTCGATTACAAAAATTAGTTTAAATATTTATTTATATGCAGGTATTTTCTTTTTTTAATTTTTATGCGAAGCTTAAGTTAGTCTAACCCAGCGAAGCAGGGCGGGTCAGTTAGTTTAAGTTTTATATTAGCTCATCTAAAGGGTTTTCCAAGGGACACGGACGGGCAGAATTGAATAAATCACGTTGTGTGTGCAAAATCAACCATCCCGTCGACTCAAAAGTGGCCACCTAACATTGAATTGGCGACTGGGAAGCATAACCATATGTAAACCGTAAAATATGTGCTACGTTTTCCGTTTAGAGATTTTGTTAATAAAGTTTTAGCATTTGCACAAATATATAATTTAACGAACAAATCGGGACTTACCAAAGTCATCACAGCAGAAAGGCCCATCAGTTTTCAGCTTTCTGAGAGCATGAAAAACAAAAACTAATGAGTTATGCGGTTATGCCACATTAAAATAAAAAAAAATCTCATAAAGACAATTATTCCGCTTGAATAAAATAAAATAAAATAAAATAAAATGAAATGAAATGAAATGAAATGAAATAAAATAAAATAAAATAAAATAAAATAAAATAAAATAAAATAAAATAAAATAAAATAAAATAAAATAAAATAAAATAAAATAAAAAAAAATAAAATAAAATAAAATAAAATAAAATAAAATAAAATACCTAAAATAAAATAAAATAAAATAAAATAAAATAAAATAAAATAAAATAAAATAAAATAAAATAAAATAAAATTATATAAAATTAAGTAAAATATAATTTAGTTAAATAAAATCACCAAACTTGATTTCAATAAGTCACTTATTGGCAAACAAATTAAATTCCATCACAATAATTTAATTTCCCCCTCTAGCAGCTAGAGCTTCATGCCAAATTTAGTGCGCTGTCTTGTGCTGCTTATCAGCTGCATTAGCCTGCTCCTGGTAGTTCTGGAGTTCGTTTTCTACTTCCTGTTTTTCTTCCTGATTAGCAGAAACTTAAACGCGCATGTGAAGGTTGTTGCACTTATAGCAGGTGTCCACTTTTGGCTTTTTAAAGGCGAGTTATAATTTATGAAATTCCCTCTCATAAATTAAACAAGCAACACAATTCGCAAGTTTAAATATTAAGGTAAACACTTTTGCTCATTTGTACGTTTGATGTGATGACATTCATAGCTTGGAAAAGATTTTATGTGAGCTAGGATTTCATTAAGCCCTTCTTCAGACTGTTTTTTTCGAAGATTTTTTTCCTCTTTGGTCGTCTACTGTAACGCCCGATGTGTTTAGTATCTTATTTTTGATGGCGTTTGATATGAACCTTTCTTTTTCGTCTTAAGTTCTTCTGAAGTTTACTTCAAGAGAGTATTCATAAGTTACTTCCCTACTTTTTGAACTGCCAGCTTTTCTTTTGCGAAAAAACTGTTTTTCTTTAACATTTATAAGATTTTCAATGAAGGTTAACCTTTTGTCGTGGGTGTCAGGCGACCAGTACTCGTCAAAAATAACATTTATTTTATCCTCTTTAAGGAAAAAAACTGTAACTTTTCCTGCATTGTGTTCAATTTTGTAATGCCCTTGCTGTAACAAGGGCACACTCACGTAACTTTGGCCGCTATGAATTTGTTTAGGTCGTTCTTTCTTTATGAGCTTGGACCACTTTTTACCATTATTTTCCATGTTCTCAACTCCTGTCTCTTCATTTACTTGAGTTCCACTAGTTGCGACTTCATTCTTCATCCATAACGATATCATAGGAATCAAAAATGTTGAGCATATATCAGAAGACAACGATGGAGCTGGTGAAGACTAAGGTGAAACTGTTTTTTTCAGCAGCAGAAGCAAATCCAGTGTTTTCTGATAAAAAGTTTATTGCATTCTTAATATTACTCTCTATTAAAAAATATAACACACTTACTATATGGTTTCCAGAATTTGCTAAACCTAATTCAATATAATATTTACTCCTTTCACTCATTATATAATCCACAACACTTAATAATTGTTATAATTATTTGTTATTGAAAATAATGTCAATTATTTCAAATGAAAGTCATTAAAAAAAAGAGCTTGGTACATTACTAAATATGTACCTTCATTGTGGTGCACCAATTGTGCTACAATAAGAAATTCAAATAACTTTTTTTTTATCGATGTACATATTTATTTTTTTTTTCTTTTATTGTATAGAAAATTGAATTTTATTTTAAATGACTTAATATTTTTAAAGACAATAACCCGCATATATGACCTCTTTACTCACCCATGCATATGCAGCACCTGGACCTGATCAGAAAATTGTTCATTGCGGCCTGATGGGTTGAAGTTGGGATCGCCTCAATTACTGTCTTAATGGACTGCTTCAATTCGGTCAAATTCCTGGGTTGGGTTTCGTTTCGTACACCTTCTGCTTGAGGGCCAGCGAAAAGTGGAGTTCCTGGAAATTAATTTTTTTGGGAATTTTTGTTGGAGTTCCATCACCAAATTATCAATCTACTCGGGGGAATACCGCCATACTCCCTCCTTAATTCCCTTTGGACGGAAATGACGGACTGCAATGCATGGGACCGTTGCACTATCTAAATCCTTTTTTCAGTATCCCAAGCATTAATTTTGATAAATCTAAATAGTAACCTGCAAAATAAAACAAAAATAAGCCGATTACTCACACAAAAAAAAGTTATTACGTTTTATTTTTGTAGCATGATTCGTGCGCCACAATATAGATTAGACAGGTAATGCAATGACCGCTTATTTTTCTTCTCTGTCTTGTTTCGTTTTTTGAATGTTTTTCTAAATGTGTTGAAACGAAAAAAAATTAAAATAAACATATGATTGTAAAGGGTGTTTTTTTTAAAGGTATATAACTTTGAAATGAAATAAAACAAAAATTGTTTTCTTAAATTGACATGAAATTTAGTTTATTCGAAAGATAATCTTCTGGCATTATAATTTAAATGGGCCATCACACGCTCGCTCAATTGAGCCTGGGGAAATCGAAGTTCATAGGCGAGAGAGGTGAAGAGTTCAGAATGAAACGGACAAAATGTTCATCCTTAATTCGAGTGGAATAAAAAAGCTTAGCTACTAATACACACAAGTTGCTTGTTTCTAGGCGAAAAAAAACAATCGGTTGTCATTTTTGTTTTTGTAAAAGCAAAGGATTTTTTGTAGTTCGAATTTTGAAATTGATACAAAAAATACGCATAAAAATACAACGGTTTTATGTGCACATAATGTTCTCCCAGCTTTCTTCATTCCGTGTGCGATAAAACAAAAGTAAGGAAGGACTAAGTCACGTTCAAAATTGAACCAGTGTGTGATGGCCCAATATGATTTCTTGCTCGGGGCGTAGCCTAGCGACTTCACATATCCCCACAGAAAAAAGTCAAGTGGCGTTAAATCGAACGATATCGGACGACAATTTACGTGTCCGTAACGTAAAACTATGCGGTTACCAAACGGTTCCTTCAATAAATCTACTACTTGCAACTACAGCTCCTACACATCATCGTTGTTCAATTGATGAACGAAAAACTCAGTAATCATGGTTCTATAGCGGTCACCATTGAGTGTAACGGTCTGCCCAGCCAGGTTTTTTTACGAAGTACGGACCCATTACTACACCAAACCATAAAGCCCACCAAATAGTCAATTTTTTGTGGATGTAACGGTGTCTTAACATACACTTGAGGATTATCATCACTCAAATACTTCAGTTTTGTTTATTGACGTATCCATTCAACCAAAAGTGATTACGATTATGTTGGCCCTAAAATTTACGTAGTGCGCGATACGTATTTCGAACAGAACCATGATTTTCAAAATAAATTTGCACAATTTTCAGGCGTTGTTCAGGCGTTAGTCTATTCATGTTGAAACGCTAAACTAAACTAAAAATAAATCATTTGACAGCTGAAAAAATGGCCGCCAGTTAAAATAGTGTTGCCAACTTAAAGTTCTATACCTCTAAAAAAAAAACACTGTAATATCTACGCTGTTCTCCTATTTGATTATTCCGTTCGGTATAAAAGACTTAACTTAACTTATGTCCTTTGGAAAATCTTAAATGTTTCAGAGACATCGGTCACAAAGATTTTAATGAACTTAAGACGTTATTACCAAGCCCATCAAAAGCCCAAAATGCCATTTTTTGCTTTAAGATATTTTTGCCGAACGTCAATATACACAAGAGCTATTTCCAACCATTTTGTTTAAATTAAAATTTTTAAGTTTGAATCATTTTTTATTTTTTTTATCAATCGAAAGCGAAAATAATAATATATGGATCCAAAAAATGACAGTTATGATTTTTTTTGTTTTCTATAGACTGGACTATTCCTATGCGTTACGTTTTTCAATACTATCCCAATCATTTTAATCTGGGTGAGACTTATCAAACTAAACTTGACAATCAAAACACAACACACCAATAATTATACGTTTTTGGTAACATCTGAGCAAAAGAAATAAACTTCTTAGCATAACAACAAAGTTTTATGCCTTTAAAACAGTATACAAAAATATATTTTCTTTTTTTTCCAATCTCAACTCAAACTAAAAAATAAAATTAGAAACTAAATATTTCCCATCCCTGGGTGAAATTTATTTATAAAAATAAAATAAAAAACTTCCCAAGAAGACATTCTTTGGCCTAATTTCTTTTGCGTCAAATAAAATCTGCAAAGAAAAGTAAAGTGAAATTCGAAATCTAGAATATTTGAACTCTTTTTTTTCCCCGGAATTTGTTTTCTCTTCCACCCCGAGAATAAGTAGGTATATATCTATAGCCTATATATTATGGCAATAGCGCGCCCATTTTATTGAAGAAACTTTTTTTTGGGAGAGATAACCTAATTAATGAGTTTCCTTTTTGCATCCCTCAAGTGGAACATGGAAAGTCATTGTTTGCTCGTGGAAGTTGGTCTGCATCAGCAGGAGCAGCTAGCTTAGAAAAAGATACAATATGTGCGGGTCCGGGTGATGCTGGCTGGCCGTCGTCGTCGTATGAAATGGGATACGAAAAGATTGGTAGGGTATAGCGGAATTCTAATGGGTGATTTTTAAGCTGGTTTGGTTTTGGCAACACTGGTTTCGACAGCTGAAGTGTGTTTAGTACCTTGTGTCACTGTCAAACAGCTTCAGTTTGGTTTGCAATTTAACCATGTATCGTCTTACAAATGAACAACGCTTGCAAATTATTGAATTTTACTATCAAAATTCGTGCTCGGTTCGAAATGTTCATCGCGTGCTGCTTGTGTTCAGCGATGAGGCTCATTTTTGGTTGAATGGGTACGTAAATAAGCAAAATTGCCGCATTTGGAGTGAAGATCAGCCAGAAGCATTGCAACAGCTACCAATGCATCCCGAAAAAGCCACTGTTTGGTGCGGTTTATGGGCCGGCGGCATTATTGGGCCTATTTCTTCAAAGATGATGCGAATCGCAGCGTTACTGTCAATGGTGAACGCTACCGAGCGATGATAACAAACTTTTTTTTGCCCGAAATGGAAGTTCTTGACTTGCATGATATGTGGTTTCAACAAGACGGTGCCACATGCCACACAGCACGCGAAACAATGGCGCAATTGCGAGGCGAGTTTGGTGAACAGTTAATTTCACGTTTCGGGCCGGTCAATTGGCCGCCTAGATCGTGCGATTTGACACCATTAGATTATTTTTTGTGGGGGTATGTCAAGGCTAATGTCTATAGGGACAAGCCCGCTTCGATTGACGCACTGGAAGCCAACATCCATCCATTCATTTGTGAGATACCGGCCGATATGTGTGAAAGAGTATGCCAAAATTGGACTCAGCGGATGGGCTACCTGAGACGCAGCCGCGGTCAACATTTGCATGAAATTATCTTTAAACATTAAATTGCAAGGTTCAAACTATCGATTCAAATAAATATTTCATTCATTTTTTCGAATTTTTTGTGTTTTTTTTTTTAAAAAAGTTCTAAACCTCTTAAAAAATCACCCGTTATAAGCACAACAAACAAAAAAAAAAAAAAAACCAAGGACAGAGGCTGGCAGCGAATATTATAATTTTCTAAATTGCAAACTTTATTCGCCCCATGAAGATGATATTACCCTTATCGTAGAATCCTGCGTTCGTTTTTTGTTTTGCCTCTTTTTTTCAGAACATTTGAGATTTTTCTATTTCTTTTATTTTTTTTTTGTTTTGCTTTTTTGTGAGAAACCCAACCCAATGGATTTCCTGGGAAATGAGCCAGAACTCGTTTCTGGAGTCCTGCTTTTTAGTGCTATGTAAGTCTCTTAAAGAGAAAACGTGTTTCGTATTTGGCATTTTTAAACCAATTTATTAAAATTACTCGTATTACGTGGTTCCAAAAAAAAAATTATTCTGAGAATTCTTCTAATATTTTATTCAACCTTGACATCGTATTTTTTTTTTAACTAAGTTTGAGTTGATAAGACATATATAGACATAGATAATACAAGAGCGTCACCAGAGGGGGAACAATATTGTAGATGTAAGGGAAAGATGGAATATACAGTTGTATAGGTACAATAAATATTGATTGTTTTCTAATGCGAAATTCTCTTTTAGATAAGTCATAACTCATAATACATCAAAGTAATATCTCAGAAATTATTAGGGCTTTCTGCTTGATGGGTAGTCCTTAGATGATGCACCCGCCTCTTAGCATTGTGCAACACTGATGTCATGAACGCCTGTACTGCAAGTTTTTCTGCATGACATAATTATTCTAAGACCTGGATTAAAACAGGAAAATTACTCTTAAAAAAAACTCTGATGGTCTTTAGTTTGTCGCTACACTTTACAATGCAACTGTTTTCACTCTTCAACCCCCAAAGGAACATCTTTGGTGACGCCCTTGAGGCAATCTGCAAAATGAAAGCAAACCATGATAGCTATGGATACGTAAAAACAGGTTGGTATTATTTATGTCTTAAGTTCCCCATGGAAAAAAGTCCCTGATGGAATCGAAAATAATCTTAGAAGACGTTGAAAAGTAACCGTTGTTATCTTTTACTCCCACTCTTGGCCGGTTTTAATGATTCGTTAGCTCTTTAACGAAATTCGTTTAGTTGTTAGAAGGCACAGTTCTTGGAACTCCGAAATTTTTCGTCTAAGCTTTAGCTTCCATCGAATTGGATAAGGTCAGAATGGGACATTGACTATATATAGCATGAAAAACATGGGCCAAAGGGAAACCATGATATTTTCAACTTAATTTATTCAAAACTTGCAGTTGAGGACAAGTTCTAAGACTCATTCAAGGTTTGTTTTTTTTAAGTAGGTACTAAAATTCTTATTATTCAGTATGTAATGTCTGTTTTTATATATAGCTGTTAAGATTTATTTTTTCTTGTTAATATTTTTTTGTATGCTTACAACTTACGCTAGCCTAAATGATGATTGTGAAAATCTCTCTTGTTTCCTCATAAAGCCCGAAAATCTGAATATGTCTTGGTTTCCACTAATAAGATCGTCGAGTTTAAAACCATTGGACTTTTTTTGACTTTGTTTGGACAAATAAATAATATGTAGGTAGACCAAATAAAGTGAATCAATTAAATGTTAGATATCAACTGTACAAAATTGTATGAGTTCTGAAAAATATTTTCAATGAATGTTTCATTTTGTTCAACTTAACGATTGAGCAGCATTTAGGAATATTGATTCAAAATAGCTTTTAACTGAGTTAAGTCAATACAAATTTGACGTATCATTCCGGTGATCTCATATGGATTCATCAGTTGACCAGTGAAGCACTTGTTAACACGCAATTTTTATTAAGTTCATCAGTACATTTAATATATGCATTTTTGATAAACATCCGATTTGAACCTTGTACCCCTATAACAACATTGAGGAATTAAATTTAAAAAAAATTGTTGTAAAAGCCAAAATTCTATTTTTAATTTATTTAAATGTACCGAGACATACCTTTTAACAATATGAACAAAATTTCAGATTTCTTTTACTATAGGAAAATTGAAAATCACTTGTACTTGCTATATATCGGGTATTTCAATAAGAGCGCTACAAAAGTTTTTTTTTAAATCAAACAAAAACGGTTTTGGATATCAATAAAATTCTTTATTCCTGTAAAAGTACGTTTGATGCCATTATGTATGGAACTCGATTTCTTTTGCATGTCCACCACGGGCACCCTTCCAGAAGCCCAGACGCTGAACCCAATTTTCGACGGTTTTCAAGCATAAATCGGCCGATACTGCTGCAATTTCACGTTCGATATTCGTACGAAGTTCATCAATCGTCGCTGGCTTGTTGGCATAGACCATAGACTTGACGTAGCCCCATAGGAAATAGTCTAACGGCGTCAAATCGCACGACCGAGGCGGCCAAGCGACTGGACCATTTCGTGAGATAACACGTTCTCCAAACTTGGTTTCGAATAAATTGATTGTGACATTCGCTGTGTGGCTTGTGGCGCGGTCCTGTTGGAACCACATGTATTCCAAGTCCATATCATCCAATTGGGGCCAAAAATATTCGGTTATCATTGAACGGTAGCGATCCCCATTCACAGTAACGTGCCGGTCTTGATCATCACGGAAGAAGTACGGCCCAATGACGCCGCCGGCCCATAAACCACACCAAACCGTATTTTTTTCGGAATGCAATGATGACTCATGGAGTACGTGTGGATTGCTGCCTGACCAATACCGCATATTTTGTTTATTGACGAAGCCATTCAACCAGAAATGAGCCTCATCGCTGAAGATGATTTTTCGATGAAAATCCGAATCATTTCCAAGTTGTTGCTCAGCCCAATTCACGAACATACGACGCTTCTGGTGGTCAAGCGGCTTCAGTTCTTGCTTAATCTTGTAAAGATGTAGGCCAAGATCTTTTCGCAAAATTCGCCACAACGACGTCACAGAGATGCCCAACGCTTGAAAACGACGTGTTAGAGACACATTTTGCTTTCTGCAACTGAAGCCTCAGCGGCAGCAATATTCTTGACACTACGGGCACTTCTTTGTATCACTGGCACGAAAACATTTTGTACTGTGCCTGTGGATTCAAATTTTTCCACTAGACGCTCAATTATTGATCTGCTAGGACGATTATGACGACCATAAATTGGACGTAGCGCTCTTAATGTTGAGGCCACTGACTCCAAATTTCGGTAGTAAATTTTAATAATTTCGACTCGTTGTTGGCTCGTATATCCTTCAATCATAAAATGGCAAACTTTACTAAAGAGAAATCTCAAAAGGGACGGGCGTCGTTTTCTGATCCTGTTGCTCTACTTTTGTAGCGTCCCTGTTGAAAAACCCTTTATTTATAAAACAAAAATATGTCTAATCTTTATGATTTAAATTCTGTCTCCTATGTTTGCATTCATTTATTTTCCGATTATTTTAAGTCCAACTATACAAACACCTATCAATAGCAGTATGCTTCCAATCAAGTGAACACTGATAATTTGAATACCTAATATTGGAGGATTAACCATCAGTATTTCTGAAGTAGAAAAAGCACTATCAGATTTGAACAGTGATAAACAGCCTGGCCCAGATGGGATTCCTATTGTAGTTCTAAAAATTTCTGCTGCAGCGCTTTCAGAACCCCTTTCATACCTTTTTTAATTGCTCTCTGTCTACTGGTGAATTCCTTTCTTAATGGAAAAAATCGTTTAAAGTACCAATTCATAAATCAAGTCCCAAGCAGGAAGTATCAAATTACAGCCCAATTTGTAAGATGTCAACTTTTCCGAAATTTTTCGAAAAGCTTGTTTATGCTCAAGGAAATTATCTCATATTTCAACATAATTTTATGTCTGGTATATCAACGGCTACTAACCTTTCTATATTTTCAAACTTCGTTTTAAAAAAAGCTTCAGGAAGTGGATCAGTTTGATTTTGATGTGATCCATACAGACTTCGCTTAAGCCTTTGATCGAGTCAGCCACTCAGTTTTATTGAATAAACTTGAAAGATTAGATTTTTTTTTACATTTTTTTTTTTTTTAAATGGTTGGCATCTTGACAAATTTGGTGCACTCAGCTTGTGTCTATTGGTGATTTTCTTTCTTGTCCCGTATACGTGACATCAGGTGTGCCTCAAGGTAGTCACCTTTGGACCGCTCCTTTTTCTGGTTTTCATTAATGACGTTGTAAGATGTTTTCTTAAATTCCGTTTGTCTTCTTTTTGCGGATGATCTAAAGTTTTTTAAAATGCATCAAACTTGAAACTGATTGCTTTATTCTTTTGCAAGAAGACCTTATCTTACAGATTGATGTAATATATAATATAAGGCAATTACTTTTAAATTTTACCAAATGTCAAAATTTTTCTTTTTGTCTTTCTTGCTCGCCTTTTTTATTTCAATGTAAAATTGGCAATAATGTTCTTGGAAATCGACGCAAAATCTTTTCCGTTATGTTTATTAGTCACATCATATTAAATGCTTTTACCTTTTATCTCTAATTGATCTCGTCAACTAAAGGGAACGAAAAATGAAATCTCTTCCGTGAAATTGACCATAGGATAAACTATGCATTTAATGAGCCAACAACTCGCTGTGTTAGGTAAACTTATTTTATCTCTAATGTAGTTGATTTTAATTTTACAAAAATAAACTATTTTTGTACTTTCAAAAATAAGCTAAATTTGTACTTTTGTACTTTTTTCAATGAATTTTTCTTAAGTTTATAAGATGATTATTGTAATCTCTGATTGATGTATTAAATAAATAAATAAAAACAAATAAGTTTTCACAAGCTTTGTGCGACACCATTTCAAATTGTGAAGTATTCAATGTCGATTTTCAGTAAGCAGTTTGCTTTTTGTTAGTTTTTTTTTACTAATATAAGTTTTCTTTTCAACCAAAAATATTTTTTTGAATCTAGAGATCAAATCTCGATAATATAGATTTCAAGCTAGCTTTACTCGCTCTTGCTCACGTATTTGCACCCTCACCGGTGCAGCATATACACTAAATTAAAGTATCATCTATCTTAACGTTTTAATTTTTGTCATTTGTGCCATATGTCTTAGATTTGCAGAATGGTAACTGACCCCTTTGGAATCCCAAGAGAAGTATTAATTAATGACCGACTTAAGATGAAAAATGTTATGAAATATGTATATGAACACGACAATTTATTTAATATTTCCAATCAATAAATATTCAGATAGATCATTGCAAGCATATATACATTATATGTTCTATAAGTAAACGATAATAAAAATACTCGTGAACTCCTTTCTTTAAAAATTGAGCACAAAAGCGAGTTTTGCTACATACAGTTTTTGCACGTTTAAACTTAAAGAATGGCAAAACTACAACTACGCAGATAAACACCATTGTGTTCAGCCAATTAATTCCTCCCGAAGGGTGCGTTCATTTTGGACTTGCTCAACCAACTCATTTTGACTTGAATCCGCCTTCAGTTGTTCAGATACAAACTAATTTGAAATTTGAACACATTCGACTCACTCTGTCGTTCAGCTGAATATGTTAAAATAAAACACAAATCTGTGCCTGCTGAAGAATAAATTTAAAAAAATTTACTTGCAAACTATAAATTTTAATAAATAAATATGTTTCCAAATGAAAAAATTGGATTCTGTAGTATTTAAGAGTCAACGAATAATACCTGCAGAAAAAACAGATGTGACAAAATAAAATGCGAAACAAAACTTAAAAACCCTTCTATTCTTGGCCATTTCTTTCTCACCATGAAGTGTGAGTGAGCACAGAGATGTCAAAGAAAGTCGGAGGAGTCAGTTTAATCTACGGTGTAGGTCTCCGTCATATACTTACGAGCTCAATGGTGGAAGTGACTATACAACTAATTTAGTAATAAAAAAAAGATTGATATGTGTATTAAAACCTTGAAAATCTGACCGTTAAAACTCTTATTTTAAATAAACTTATAAATGTGATTTTTAACTAAGGTTATTGGCTTTCAAAGGCAAGCCCAAGCTCCATCGTAAACAGTAAATGTTTTTGGAGCTTCATAAAAAGTTTGCAATACTTGGGATCAACTTATACGAGTCTACATACCATTTGTAGTGCCTTCGTTGAGTTTTTCAAACCGAGCTACATATCTACTTTGATAACCCTAACTTTCATAACTTCTCTTCTGGAACACCTGATAGTTCTGTTAGTATAGGGCATCTTTATAGGTATTTCCATTTTGGGCGTAATGAAAACACAAATGCTGGCACGGATGGAATGCCACCTATCATTTTAAAAAAGTACGCTACCGTTCTCTTTAGATTTTTGTGCTTAATTTTTAATAGTTCACTTCTGCTTAGTGCATTCATACCTGAATGTTAAATATCTTTCATTACTCGTGGCTTATTACCTATCAGTTATGAATTATGATTATAATATTGAGAACAAAATTCTTGAGAAAGTTTTATCAAAAAAACATCTTAGAGTTATTTTTGATTACAATCATGCCGATTCGCAGTGCAGTGCACTCGTTCCTCTCTACTCATTCGCCATGAAAAGAAAAGAGAACACAGCTCTGCGAATCACCGCGAATCCGTTATTGCGAGTTTCATAGTGGGCATATGAATATCAATTTTGCTAAGCATATTGAATTCACTGTGAATAAACAGCCTATAACTGGATAAGAGAGACTAAAAACGCTTCAAACATCATTGATTCCAACTTCCACATGAGTATAGCGACTCATTTAAAAATATGCTAAGCTTATAATTTTTAACTAGTTTAAAATTTATTACTTTTTTTTTTTTTCATAAATTTGGTTATTCGTTAGTAAAAATATAATATAACATAGATCTCTTTACTGTGCAATGCCTTTAATCTGTAAAAAAGTATTATTTTAAATGCGAACAATAAATATATCTATTTATCTGCCTCTACGAACAAACTCCAAAAAGATATAGCTAACTCCAACGAAAAATTATAACTTGTTTCATATGAATTTGTTTCCTAGGAACTAAGCCCTAAAATAAAAATGAGCTTATTCCCAATAGTGGAACTAACTTCCCATTTTTTTTCAAAATAAAAGAAAAATTCTAAAAGGAATTATGTCCCAAATTTATTCCGCCGCATTCCAGCACGAGAACCGAACTGTGGCACGTTCTGCCGAGCAAACCACCTCGGTGCACCACCAACTCCACCGTGCTTCCCAGACACGTAGCCAGAGGGGGGGGGCTTGAGGGGCTGAAGCCAATCCCGAAATGATTTCTGGGTAAGCAAATTTATTAAAAACTAAAGATTTTTAATATCAATTCAAATACATATATAAAAATAAGAAGACTGTGTAGGTATAGTTTATTTGATTTAGGATCAGTTAAGGACTTCAATTATATTATTTTCGTTTATATCAGGGTTGCAAAAGCTTAATTCACTTATTAGCTTAAGCTTGGCTTGAATTCACAATCTAGTGGCTCACTTATGAATTAAAAATAAATTAATTCATAAGCTAGTTAGGGATTTATGAATTAACAAAATTTAATTCATAAGCTAGTTGCTCATTTGGAAATTCGTAAGCTTGTTTTTTGTGCATAACTTTAAACGAAAAAGGTCTTGAAGCTTTTGAAGAATTTTGAGTGAATTGCCGTATTAAAAATTAAATAAAATCCAATATTTATAAAATTTAAATATGAGCTTATGAATTAAATTTTTTTAATTCCTCAGTCACTAACTAGCTTATGAATTAAAAAAATTTAAATTCACAAGTCACTAACTAGCTGCTATCTTATGACTTCATGTTTTTTTAATTCAAAAATTCGCAACCCAAAATATTGCAAAATAAAAATAACAAAAATTATATGATCTCAGTACAATAAAAACCACAAATGAAGAGAAATATTGATATGGGTGACTGGAAAACGCGTTGCTGCTGGAAAACAAAAATGATGCTGCTACCCAATGCAAAAGCAGTATAGCTGAAAATAGACCTGTAATAAGGCCTATTATTCAGACTATTCTATTTTGTGCAGAACAGGAGGTGACGATGATAGTGGAACTATAATATATCTTATACTCGGCCCACAGACAAATATGAAAAACTAAGGGGTCTCTTGTAGCTCAGAATTGAACCTGGGGACTACAATTTAAAGAACCAAGTCATTACCAGCTCTAAAAGCACAGGCTATTTGAGCTCAGATATACAAAATGAATACCAGGAGGCATGTTCTGATATTGTTACAGCCGAAATATACAATGAGCTCGTTTATACATTCAAGTAGTTTCAACGTCCTCGCTGACGAAACAATGAATGTTTCTGATGGCGCTGAACATCTTTCCATATGCCTTCGATATGTCGACTGTTTAATGTTGAACGGACCTAAAAAGTTCTATATGCTTCGGGAATTTTTAAGGTTTTGTTCTCGTTGATAACCAAACTTCTAGATACCTGACCAAAACCATACTGCAGCGATTTGAAGAACTACATCTTGATATATGAGCAATTATTTTATTGGCCAAGGCTATGACGGAGCCCCAAATACAGCAGGTCACTTAAGTGAAGTTCTCAAAATAACTCTCTAAAATATCATTAAAAAAGCAGAGAGCAAAACAAAAAGCAAAAATATATACTTCAAAAATGATACTTCTACCGAAGTTTTGAAATTGCTTAATAAATATATGTGAAAAAATTTACTCAAGAGGTATTAACTTCTTGCTCACGGTTTTGGACACACTTCCAGTGACAATAGCGTGTTGAAAGAATCTTTTCAACGATAAAAACAATTAAAACAGTATGGTTTGTATAGATTAATAACACCTTAATTTGACTTCACTTGAGTCGATACCTATTTGTCGTTCTTTGTTAATAAAAAAAAACACTTAACATTTAACAAAAACGAATAAAACAAACACGTAACTAACCTGAATTCATTTCGAAGCGTATGCACTTCATCATCAGCAATCGCGACTAAATTTTGGAGGGCGGTGTTTTGTCTTTTGTAGAACCAAGTTAATTCACCAATTTTTTGTCGTTTTTATAAACAATTTCCATTTCGTGATTATTAAACACTTGTTTTAATTTATTTGTTATGCGTGGTTCAAATGTCAGTGCTACTCTTTTATTTCTAACTTTTTGTATTTGAGAGAAAAAGGTTGTCATATCGTATAGTTTTTGACTTTACGTGTATGTTTATAAATTAATTTATCAACCATTGGTTCATTGAAACCATTTACACAAGCGGTTGTTTTAATATTTTCATATTCTTTCATATAATTCGCTATCGATAGAGGTAAATGGAATAATCTATGAACCATTGAGTGGTACGCAGCTACTTTATGTTGTATTGGGCAAAAAGAATCATTGGTGATGGTTGTCATAGTACTTGTTGGTTTATGAAAAACTCCAAATTCAATTTTTTTATTCACATTTTGAACTTCCAAATCGATAAATGCTATTTTTCTTTCATTTTCTGTTTCATATGTAAACTTTATTGTTTCGAATTGGTTATTCAAAATTTCTAACGTTTGCTCTACTTGATCTTTACGCACTACAGAAAAAACATCATCAACATAGCGATTCCACGCGGAAGAAGGTTTTTACTTTTTAGTTTCATTTCAAATGCCGACATGAAAAGTTCCGAAATCAATGGACTGAGTGGGTTACCCATATTAGTGCCAAAATCAACACTGTATATCTTTTCCCGGAACTGAAAAAAATTCTGATCCATGCAAAGTTTTGCAGCTTCGAAATAAACTACCTTTTTCTCACTTTCGATACCAATTCTATTTAAATCTTTTTTGAACTCATCCAAAGAAATGTTAACTGGAATATTAGGAAATAACGATGTTACATCAAAGCTAATCATTATTTCATGACTTTCTAACACTAAACCTTTAATTTTATCCACGAACTCAAATGAGTTTTTTACCGAGCAACTTTCCAATTTTGGTAATTTTTTAATCTCATTCACTAACCACTTAGCCAATTCATAAGATGGAGCATTAATGTTTGAAACGATTGGACGCATATTTTTTCCTTGTTTATGTGTTTTAGGTAGCGCATACATTTTAGGTAAACAAGGATTCGAAACTATCAGCGATCTACTCACACAGATACTAAAAACATTACGAATTTTTTGTCTCAAAGAATCAACTTCTCTTATCATTCTTCGAATCCTTGTTTACCTAAAATGTATCATCATCATCGTCGGCTCGACAACCGGGGTCCGGTCCTGGCCTCCTTCAACAAGTCTCTCCACCCATCCCGGTCTCGAGCCGCCGCCATCCAGTTGCGCACCCCAAGGCTCCGGGCGTCCTGGTCTACGCCATCTCTCCAGCGCAAGCATGGTCTACCACGCTGTCGTCTACCATAGAATGTACCACAAAGAACATTCCGAGCAGGTTCCTCTTCGCTCATGCGAGCTAGGTGACCTGCCCACCGGAGTCTACCGAGCTTAATTTTTGTCACGATATCTGCTTCAAGGTAGATTGCGTACAATTCATGATTGTGCCGTCTCCGGAAACGTCCTTCCTCACATATGGGGCCAACAATTCTCCTTAAGACTTTTCTCTCGAACGCGGCTAAGAGGTCGGAGTGCCTTTTGCTAAGCACCCAAGTCTCGGATCCATATGTGAGTACTGGCAGGACCATGGTCCTGTACAGCAGCAGTTTTGAAGTTATGGTGAGATTTCTGGATTTGAAAAGCTTTGACAGACTATAGTAGGCTCTGTTGGATTTGAGAAGCCGCCCGCGTATTTCTTCTTCTATATTGTTATCGGCTGCTACTATTGACC
This sequence comes from Leucozona laternaria, assembly GCA_932273885.2. Taxonomy (NCBI): domain Eukaryota; kingdom Metazoa; phylum Arthropoda; class Insecta; order Diptera; family Syrphidae; genus Leucozona; species Leucozona laternaria. Next base: position 228,959,990 of record OW026366.1, read on the forward strand.
CAAGGTATTTAAAGGATTGCACCACTTCAAATTCGTGCTCCGCTACCTTGATTGTTTGACCAACTGTTCCTCTCGCATTCGACGCCACCATGTACTTTGTTTTACCTTCACTAATGTGCAGCCCCAGATTTGGTGCCGCCTGCTCGATCTGGATGAAGGAATCATGTACAGCTTGCTCAGTTCTTCCGATGATGTCGATGTCGTCTGCGTAAGCCAGTATCTGGCTGGACCTGTTGACGATAGTCCCTCTTGTTGCCGTGCCAGAGTCACGGATTGCTTTCTCCAACGCCAGGTTGAAAAGGAGGCAGGCCAAACCATCCCCTTGTCGGAGTCCATTAAAGATGTTGATTGGTTTGGATAGCGCAATCCGGCTATTTTTACTTGGCTTGTTACGTTGGCCATGGTCAACCTATATGTATGCGCTACCTAAAACACATAAACAAGAAAAAAAGATCCGAGATGAGACACCTCTCGTGAAAAAGCCATTTATATCTTAATGTAGAAATAAAAACTTCTGCAAAAGGTCCCTAGTCCTATATTTATAATATTTCTAAATTTAAAAAAAATCTTAAACTCAAAAATTATCAAATTCTTATCTGTAAAAAAATCACTAACTAATGCAAAACTCCGAATAAAATAGAAATGGACTAAGGAAGTTTTCATTAAACGGCGACGATATGAAGTTTTTATTTTTTGTTCAAAGAATTGTTCGCAAGACTTGGAAGCCAACCCCCTCCGAAACTAAATGCTGGCTACGGCCCCGGTGCTCCCCCATTTCTTTTTCGCTCCAAGCTTGGAGTAGAATTGAAGAGTTGTATTTTCAATTTTTTTTGTCTATGTGGATTTAAGCTCATACAAAAAATAGAAACAAATATTTTTGGAATAAGACAAAAATGTTTCGATTCTACAATCATAGCTTGCACGCAGGGCCTGATTCCAGATTTGAAGGAAATAATTACATTCAGAATTTTTGTTTTTGATTTATGTATTTACAAAAAATTGGGAGTTAGATCATTTGAGAATAAATTTATACTTTATTGTAGTCGTTGAAAGTCGGCAAAGTCCAAAAGAAGACCAAATCCAAAAACCCTCCAGTTAAAACTCAATTGTTATACAGTTAAAATCTACTTCACCTTCGCCGAAAAAAATAAAAATGATCTAACTTCTCCTTTTTTCTCATTGGGACTTTTATTTTATAATGAACAAAGTCCCAACTTAAGTCCTAACTAACTCAAAAATGTAAGTAAGTAAGTAAGTTCTTTTCGGCGAGTGGTATAGTTAGCTCCTTTGGGAGTAAGTTCGTAGTTCTATAAGTGAATCGATTTCCTTAATCTTTTTTCTCTGTGTTTTTACGCATTCGAATTTTAATAACTACAAGCCCCTACACACTCTCTCACCTGGAAACAAAATATGAAATTTCACTTCACACGACTATAGACAGGCCATCTCACACAATTTGACATATCGCGTTATCTAATACATAAACATTTTAAGGATTTTTCTATTTGAGGTTATTGTGATTTTAAATTGTATTAATGCCAGTGTGGAAGCAAAATATTATGGAAATCATTTTCAACAGACAGATTTGGAAGTCGTATGTAATGTAAGTCTATCCCATTTCATTTGTGTTAATACTCTGTGAGATAGTGTAGAAATAATTTAATAAATTTGAAATTTAAATTGCTCAAACGAAAATATCTCAAATATACAACAAAAAATTATTAAATTTTTTTTACAAGAGTAATAAAATGTCCCACAAAATAATTAATTGAAGGTTGCCTCGAATATTAACAAAATCATGCTTCGGTAGGCAAGAATTTCAAAATATTTTTCTCCTTTATAAATTTGGTCAGGGACACTTCGAATTCCACTTCAGAAATCCGCAAACAATCAGGACCTAAATCTGAAATCCATGTAATCTCTATAGCCTTCCTCTTCTAAATGAGAATGAAAAAATGTAAAGGGCCGTTCATCCAACCCCCACTGCACAAAGGTTTCTTCATTAATAATTTTCCTCCTCCTGTAGCACAAGGTTATAAATGTGCACTCCTTTTATCACACATTTCGATCTTATTTGACAAATAGTGCTTGAACTATGCGACACTACTCGATTTCAGCTCCAGCACCAATCGACATGAATTCTCTTGGTTGCAGTCTTTGTGGTTATTGTCGAGATGATGATGATGATGATGATTATAATAGTTATAATAAAATGAATACATACATAGGTATCTACATATATACATAATTGTGTATGTTGGTAAAACATTCCATTTATGGTTCTACATATATATGGATTTTAAACGGATTTCCAGTTCAATGCGGTCTAGATATTATGGTTCACCAAAGTCACCGAAGTTCTCAACCAAACGTGGTTGGCTTATCAAATACAATAATTTTAGCCGCATGCAGTAATATTGTCACACACGTCTTTCCAGGCACACAAGCACGAATGCGCCTGAAGAAATGTGTTGAAGAAAGAGAAATATTTTTCAGTTGAAAAAAAAATATAAATCGAAATTTCATTTTCATTCCTGAATTGATCGATATTATATAGAAGGAGTTACTGCTTTGATGCTTGTGTGCACATTTTTATTAAAGACCTACGAATGACACATACGCGAAATGACTTCATATAATGTATCCATATCAGAAGTCGAGTCTTCATGGTTCACATAACTTTGGAGATGGCGGAAGCTATATGTGGCAGCGGCGGCGCGGCAGCAGTGCAAGTCGAGATTGTAAGTTTATAGAGACTTACCGACAAAAGAAAAAACCAAGATTCGTTATAATGCACATATTGCAAGATTCAAAGGATCACACTACTTGTTTGCTGAGAATATAATATCTAAGTTCAAAGAACCAAAATGGTGTCATGAGTCTAATCAGAAAAATTTCTAAATTTATTAAAGCATACTGGAATTCAAAAATTAAAATCGACGCAGATGGAAGCAGTCCCGTGGCGGAAGTGACGTCACACAAAATAGCGTAAGACTAGTTAAAAAAATTAATAAAAACCCGAAGAAAAGTGTTTGCTTTGTCGTTTGTTTGCCAAATGACGAGTTTTGATATTTTATGAAAATCTTTCGATAAAAACGATATTATTCCCGTTTAAAGGTTTTTCGTCTAGGAGGAGCAGTATAAGCTGGGTATGCACGAGTATTATGTTGAAACACTAGAAATTTAATACTTCTTGGGTGGTGTGCTGGCAAACTAAATTCGGTTTTGAATTTGCTAAACTCATAATGTTGATGAAAAATGTTAGAAGTTTGAAAAACTAAAGATCACAAAGTTGCTGCCCTATCTCGCTCTACTATATTGATAGCGAATTAAAAGCGGTAAATTGCACAAAGGACCCAGTAGTGGTGTTTTAACGAATCTTGACTGATACAGAGATATTCATAATTCAGTTATGTATTTGATAAATTTTATTTTATAACCAACAATCTACAATCACAAGATTCCCCAAGTAACATTTTTCCTGTCATACGATGCCTCAAAAGCCTGACTAGTCATATTCAAAGGAACTAAAGGCACTCTTGAGGAGTTCTTCTAGATTTGTATAAGATTGTTAAAAGCCTTAAATGGCCTATGTGAACCTCTTTCTACCTACATATCTGCAATGTGCATACAGCAAGAAATATATACTCTTCTTAATGTAATAGACGTCACTCTGTAAATATAATAAAGCTCGTGCAAACAGAGTTCGTCTCTTTCCTATAGAGTAGATTTAAACTGAAAAAGAAATATCTTTCGTATTTTGTGTGTTTTGATGTGTAAACATCTATGCTGGCGGTAGAGTGAACAAAAAACGTGAACGTTCGTGTGCAACGTTACGTCGTGCAATGTTACGTCGTGCGATCTGCATACTAGGATGGGTGCGTTCAGTGAAAAAAATCTTAAGATCCCCTTCAAGCAAAAACAAGTCCGTTTTGGATCTGCGCACGTTGATGTTTACACATATTAACCGTGAGTCCCGGCACTCACACAATTTTTTTTCGGGAGAAGGTGTGTGCGCTACTTGTGTTAGTGGTGGCATAAATGGAAACTAAATTCCTATTGCATTGTACTTACTTATTTTCACATTTCGGTTCAAAAAGTAACAAAGCGCTTTCAGAATAATGCATATCTAAATAGTTTTACTACCAATTTGCTTTTTATACAACTGACAAAACGCCATCATTGATACCATTTTTATGTCATTAATGTCTAGTTTCTCAGGTGAAACCAGAGTAAGCTAACTCTAGCAGTAAATTAACCCACAGTGAACACAAGAAATAATGTTTCAGTTGAGAATGCATGCAGAACGTTTGAAAAACTCGACAGATAAAACATCAAAAGCGCCTGTTCAGTTAATCCTGAGTTAACTTGCGTTTAACTTTAATCTCGCACTGAAAATTTGGACCTTATTGTCGTAACCATGTATTTATGATAAAATTTGTATGCAAAAAGCACACAAATTCACGCTTTGTCACTATTTTTTTTTATCAAAGATTTATACTATATTTACACTCAAATCATCTTACGCGCTTCTGCATAAAGCTTGGTGTTATTTTTTATCCACAGCTGATATGCAACAACAATTTATGGCAAACTCATTAATAAAGGGTTTTTCAACAGGGACGCTACAAAAGTAGAGCAACAGGGACAGCAAACGTAGACATATTTCTTGCCGCTCTTTTGACATTTCTCATGATGGAAAGAAATACGATATTGATCCTTGAAGAAAAAATCAATTTTACAGAGACTTATTTTTCAGCACTTTTACACCTCTTTTTACTACCATACCAATTATATGTACTTACTATGTAAATACTATCAGTTTGAGAAGATTGTTTTTTGTTTGGTATATTTCGGAAGCAAAAATTGTTAAAAAATTCATACAAGTACAGCTGTTCGTGTTAGTAGCTCCTATTAGCCTCTTTGAAACAAAACTTATTATTGAATAATTATAAAGACTAAAAATAACGTTTAAAGTTTGAATTTCATAACGAGATATACCTTTAAATTAAAAAAGAAATTGGTGGCAGCATGACAGTTCTGTACCCACTAACCATTACTCCACAGGCTACTGCCTACTACTACGAGATGCTTTTAAGACTTAAATAAATGTAGATAGGTAGATAGGCTTCGAAATTTTGTAAATGTTTAGCTATAAAATAATAAATATGCTATAAGATGAAATTAAGTTTCATAATAAGATATTTATTCTTAAGTATAGCAATAGGATACCTATAACAAAAAGTCTTATGGGAGTTTTAATATATTTGAAGAGCTTATAGCGATTCAAAGTTTGTTAGCTGGGTCACGTGCGTCGTTAGCGTGCACTCTTAAGATTTTTTTGGTCCTGATAAGCTTGCTGTTAAAATTTTATTAAAAAAAAAATTTGTTACCATACTGAACTTGAAAAACAGGTTAACAAACTAACGACATCTATAAACGATGCCTATGAAAGTTCATGCCCCATGACCAATGGAAAAGATAAGCTCAACCCCGTATGGTGGTTCAAAGAGCTGTCCATTCTTAGGAAAAACTCAAGGAGGCTACTTATGCAAAAAGAGCTGCCTGGCGGAAATTCTGTACAGACATTGAGTGTACAAATGATGCCGCTAGGCTCAGGAAAGTAACGTCGAAGGTCAACACAAGTCTGCAGGACCTGATGGCATAATTCCGATTATGCTCCAAAGTTCTAAACACATAATTGTTCCAATTCTAGTGGACATTTTTAGACAATGTCTGAACATTACCTACATTCCATCTAGTTGGAGAGAAGTCAATGTTATCTTCATTCCGAAAGCAGGCAAGCCACTCATACTGAAGCGAAAGACTTCAAGCCAATAAGCCTATCCTCCTTTCTTCTCAAGACTTTAGAAATGCTAATAGAAACGCACATTCGCCTAAAACTTAATGTAGGTGTCCTCTCGCAGGCCCAACATGCGTATATGAAGGGCAAATCTGTTTGTACGATTGAAAAATCAATCCAATTCAAGTAATTTACCCTGGGAGCATTCCTGGACATAGAAGGGGCCTTCAACAACGTTGAAAATAGCGCAATCCGACGAGCCCTGGACTCCTTTAATATTAATCCGATGCTTTCGAACTGGATTGACTCTATGCTTCAAACGAGACTTGTAAGTGTAGAAATGGGTCACAGTAAGCTAAGAGTTAGGACATGCAAAGGCACTCCGCAAGGAGGGGTCCTATCCCCCCTGCTTTGGCTTTTAGTCGTCAATGAGATTCTAGTTAAACTCAGTCTAAGTGGTGTCAAGGTCATTGCTTATGCTGACGACATCGTGATAATGGCATCAGTTAAATTTATACCTAGACTGTGTGAGCTTTTGCAAACATCCCTTGACAAGCTCAGTAATTGGGCAAGTATTTGCGGACTAAATGCCAACCCACTTAAGACAGAACTAGTTTTGTTTAGAAGAAAACATAATATTCCGAACATAGATCCTCCCACCATAAATGGGACTCCACTCCAGATCACTGGTACGGCAAAATATCTTGGTTTGGTAATAGACCGTAAGCTTAACTGGAAAGAAAATATTAAGGAACGAGAGAGGAAAGCCTCAGTAGCATTCTACACCTGCAGTCGAATTTTTGGAAAAAGATGGGGTCCCAGCCATAATAAGGCCAATTTTGACGTACGCATGTCTGGTTTGGTGGCCAGCCCTAGAAAAGGCAACCAGTCTAAAAACTATAACAAGAATTCAGAGACTCGCATGTATTGGTACTACTAGTGCCATGAAAACTACTCCTACCGCAGCCTTGGAAACGTTTCTTTCACTAGCCCCACTTGATTTATTTACGAAGGAAGTGGCGGCCAACAGTGCTTTAAGACTAAACCAATGTAAAAACTGGGTAGGAGCCCATTTTGGGCACAAAACCATAATGACTTTCATGGACAAAGACATTCAAACGGACTATACTGCACCGCACATTGATTTCAACCCTGTGGCCCTAACAGATGTTCCCTCAAGGGACCTCTGGACGGCCAACCGGGTCATAAATACTAATCATGTTTCGGTTTTTACATCAGATGGTTCCAAGACGGTTGATGGGGTAGGGTCAGGCATCTTCTCGGACAACCCACCCCTAAATAGATTAATAGAACTTCCAGATTTTTGCAGTGTTTTTCAAGCGGAAGTGCTTGCAATTTACGAGGTGGCAAAAAGTCTTACCACTTTTGAACTTGTAAATAGAAACATCGGCATCTTCATTGATAGTCAGGCGGCAATTAAATCAATTGCCTCAATTGTCACAAAGTCCAAACTGGTAGACTGTTGCCGTAACGAGTTGAAACTACTCAATGCATCAAATACAGTTACCTTTCGATGGGTCCTAGGACATCGTGACATAAATGGAAACGAAATGGCGGATAAATTGGCCAAAATAAGATGTTCCCTCGAACTAAGCCAAACTGAACCCTCCGTTCTTATGCCACTAGAAGTAGAAAAAGTAGAATTCACAAATGTTACCTCGAAACCGCAAATGATAGATGGTCAGCAATTGATACTTGTCGGGTCTCGAGGAATCTATGGCCGAACATCTCAAAGAAAAAATCACACTTCCTTCCCAAACTAAGCAGACCTTAACTATCCCTTTTGATTGGAATCCTAACGGGTCACAACTCAATGTGAACCCACATGAGCAGAATGGGCATCAGCTCATCCGATTTGTGCAGAGGGTGTCAGGATGAAGAGGCGGAAGAGGGCTCCTATCACTTCCTTTGTGAATGCCCTAGCTTAGTAAGAACCAGGAAAATGGCACTCGGAGATTACTTACATAGGGGCTTACATAACGAACATTTTTAATCGGCTGGACTTTATATCTTACTGTTTCTCAAAGTCTATAAAACATACACAAAAAATGCTGATGCTCCAAATGCATTTGATAAACAAAAACAACCCATTTCCGATCTGTGACGTCAGTGGTCTCAAGCGGCGGAATGCGTAGTGCATACGGCTTCTAAGACTGAGCAAATCTGATATTGTGGGTTCGATCCCTTTGTTGGGCATGTAGAATTTTTTTCATAATAAAATTTATTGGATTAAAGCTCAGCACCCACAAATAAGAGGAGACTGATGATAGGCGGCTTGGCACCCCTTGAAACAGCTGTATCTCTAGCCAAAATAAACGAATTATAAATTAATTCGTAAACAATTGGTGGTAGCACCTTTAAGTTGTTGTTGTTGTTCAAAAGTTCAATGAAATCGACGGAATAAAAAATGGTCAAGTCTAATAAACTGACATTCTAGTATGAATAGTACAATAAATAATAGTAATAACCAAAAAATGATGTTTTTCTCCCCTAGTGCTTTCCGCCCATTTTGGCCCTTTCATTACTTGTACTAGGTATAAAGGGTGGTCCAACAAAAACGCACGTTGTTAATTGTAAAAAAAAGAAAAAGTTTTCAGAGAACTACTCTAATATTTTTTATTATGATGGAAGGATCTATGACAATTATGTGTGAAGCAAAATATATTATGCTCGCCACGGCTTTGGTGGCATACCTCTATCCGATGATCCATACTTTCAATGATTCTGAGACATAATTGAGGTTCAATGTCGTTAATGTGCCGAATTATCTCATCCTTTAGCTCATGAATTGTTGTTGGCTTATTGACGTATACTTTTTTTTTTAAATATCCCCAAAGAAAGAAGTCAAGGTGTCAAATCAAATTATATCACGCATGTGAGATAACACGGCCATTGAATTTCTCGCATAAAAGAGCCATTGTTTCGTTGACTGTGTGGCAAGTGGCACCATCTTGTTGGAAGCACGTATCGTCCAGGTCCATATGCTTAATTTCTGGCAACAAGAAGTCCGTTATCATCTCGCTATAGCAAACACCATTCACGGTAACAGCTTGGCCGACCTCATTTTCGAAGAAGTACGGCCCGATGATAAACCGCACCAAACAGTCACTCTTTGTGGATGCATCGGCTTTTCATAATTTCCTACAGACCCGGTTTTCTGAAATTTTCCCACAATTCTACCGATTGTGGACACATTTGGTCCATTATGCTGACCAAAAAAATCATGAAGTGCACGAAATGCATTTTGATTTGAACGCCCATTTTCGTAAAAGGTTTCAACAATCTTAACGCGCTGCTCAATTGTGTACCTCTCCATGGTTGAATTTGTCAAACAAAGAAATGTCAAATTAAGGTGGGCAGAAAACTTGACGTTAGAGTGTGACTTACAATTAACAACATGCATTATAGTTGGACCACCCTTTACTTATCTTTACTTTTTGATTGGTAAAATTGGCAATTTCTACGAGTTTCCTAAACAAATTAATTACCTTCAATCCTACATAGTGTAATACATTATTTCTATTTCACTTCGATTCCTCTTAACGTCCTTCTACATACTATAACTGTTGTCATGAAAACTGCATTGAGCATGTACAAATTTTAAATCAAAATATCTTCCAGTAATTTAATTTTGTTAAAATTAGAATTATATAATCAATTTAGTTTTAAAGAACTTCTGCAAGTGCCTGAAACTTCTGACTCAAGTACACCTAGCTACACACTGGAAAAAGTTTTTTTTTCACAAATAGAAAATAAAACTCTCGCAAACTTATTCCAGGGGAAACTATTTTCCAACCTAACATTTTACTTCCGTGCTTGACTTTTCACCTTATTTGTGTTGAAAATAAAATTAAAACAAAATAATTCTGCCTCTGCTACCCCTTGTGCCTTATTGTTGAACTTTCAAAAAGGAAATAAACTGAGCAGTGGTATAAATTGTAGAATAAATCTTCAAATCGTTCCCTCTTGACTGTGTTTTCTTAAAGAAAATAAAAGGTAACTTACTGTACTTACTATACGACCTATACGCCTTTTATTAAAATACATACCTTTTCATTTAACAAATTTTAATTCTGAAGTTGGAAGGAGACGGTTGGTAGTGAACTAACTGAAAGTCATCATCATAGACTGGGAAGGTGGAAATGTGTGTGGTATCAACATAAAGTTTAATACAAGCGTAACTCACTATTACATTCATCCATGTCGTCCTTAATTCTCGAGAATAAGTTGCCAGCAAAGTTTCCGTGTACACCTACATAAACTACATAAATTCCTGCATGGTATCTACCTATCGACCAACCATTCTCTTCTATAGAAGCTTTAAGTTTTAAGTTTTGTTCGTTACTTTCTGAGAATTCATGGTTGATGTGATGCTTTACGATTCTAAAATACACCCTTGCCCTATTGAAATGTATCTTCTATTTTGCCTTTAAGAATATTAAAGTAAAAATTCTTTATTGTATACGAGAAGACGTATGTTTTGTGTATGTACGTACTGCGATGATCGAGAAGACCGAAAAAGAGGGTTTCGTCATGCCAACCGTAGCGTCGGACGGTCTGTACTCTGTGCGTGCGTCGCGTCGGTGCGTCCACTGTAATTTGAGCTGGAGCATAAACGGGTAGTCCGATTTGCATAAAATTTGGTACAGAGCATTTTTATGTGATTACCTAGGAGGGAAATTCGAATTTTTGTTTTAGCTCATCTAGAACGGGTAGCTGCCATACAAATATTTTGTAAAATTCGTACCTGTAATAACAAAGTCAATTGTAAGAAAACTGCGATTCAGATTTTTCTCAAAAAAATCACATTACGGAATTAAGTATTCAGGGTTTTTTGAGAAAATGGTCTTATATTTTTGGCTTATTCGTGTATTTCTTTGCCACGGTTAGATCGATTTTGTTATAATTTTGCAATGTAATGCTTCTCAATAATTTAAACAATAATGCATTTAAAAATTTTTAAAAACATTATTTTATAAACAGAAAAAATATCAAAAAAAATCAATTTTGTAGTGCTTTTGACTCATTTAATATTTATTAGTTAAATATGTACATCATGCATCTTCAATGTTGGGTAACATATAGTATTTAACCACAGGAGCAAGTTCATGCCATCAAGTCGTGCATATTTTTTTAGTTATGAATCCCGCATTCAAGTCAAACGCTATTAAACAATATATAAAACAAAAGCCTTTTAAAGTATTTTTACTTGCGATTTACATAAACATAAATAGCAAGTTTTAGATTCGTAAGAAAAATCGAACTCGACATTTAAAAATATGGAAGTGACCTTAGATATTACAATTATAACAGTTTTTTTTTTATAAAGGGTGCTTTTTTAGCTGGTTTGGTTTTGGCAACACTGGTTTTGACAGCTGACGTGTGTTTAGTACCTTGTGTCACTGTCAAACAGCTTCAGTTTGGTTTGCAATTTAACCATGGATCGTCTTACAAATGAACAACGCTTGCAAATTATTGAATTTTACTATCAAAATTCGTGCTCGGTTCGAAATGTTCATCGCGCGCTGCTTCCATTTTATGATCGGCATTCTCGACCTTCTGAGCAGTCTATTCGGAAGATTGTGACCAAATTTCGCACCAAATTTACTTTGTTGGACATTAAACCACCAACACGTTTACGTACTGTGCGTAGTGAAGAAAATATTGCGGCCGTATCAGCTAGTGTGACAGAAGACCGCGAAATGTCGATACGGCCTCGTTCCCAGCAGTTAGGCCTTTGTTACAGCACTACGTGGAAAATTTTGCGGAAGGATTTGGGCGTAAAGCTCTTTAAGATACAGCTGGTGCAAGAACTAAAGCCAGCCGACCTACCACAACGCCGAATTTTTGGTGAATGGGCTCTTGGAAAGCTGGCCGAGGATCCGCTTTTTTATCGAAAAATTGTGTTCAGCGATGAGGCTCATTTTTGGTTGAATGGGTACGTAAATAAGCAAAATTGCCGCATTTGGAGTGAAGATCAGCCAGAAGCATTGCAACAGCTACCAATGCATCCCGAAAAAGCCACTGTTTGGTGCGGTTTATGGGCCGGCGGCATTATTGGGCCATATTTCTTCAAAGATGATGCGAATCGCAGCGTTACTGTCAATGGTGAACGCTACCGAGCGATGATAACAAACTTTTTTTTGCCCGAAATGGAAGTTCTTGACTTGCATGATATGTGGTTTCAACAAGACGGTGCCACATGCCACACAGCACGCGAAACAATGGCGCAATTGCGAGGCGAGTTTGGTGAACAGTTAATTTCACGTTTCGGGCCGGTCAATTGGCCGCCTAGATCGTGCGATTTGACACCATTAGATTATTTTTTGTGGGGGTATGTCAAGGCTAATGTCTATAGGGACAAGCCCGCTTCGATTGATCACCCATTAAAATTACGGTTTATAGGGTCCCGTATAGAGCCAGTAGCCTCTGTCAGTGGGTATACTTCAGGCATCCAGAGTTTTTTTTTGTTAAAGTCATGCAAAGTTCGTTAAAGTTAAGCAAGTTAGTATTGATAAAGTGTTATTAACTGGCATTTCTCTAGTCTTCTTCTTAAAGTTTAGTATACCTGGCAGTAAAATGATAGAGAAAATAACAAAAGTAAATCCCCCAATTGTAACTTATTGTCTATAACCTGGACTTACAGCTACAACCACTGCAACGATTTTCTACAAACTTTGTATTTACGGTATTTAGGTGATTCCCAGATGAAAATTTAAAGCTTTTTTATCACCAAAACGTCTTCATAATGTGCTATTGTATATATATTGGAAAACTAAAATTAAGCAAAGACTATGGGGCATATTCATAGTCACTTTTAAACTCAAGTTTATCTTAGACTGGGGTTTATTCAATGTTATTTAGATAGAATAAACCAAGGCCTAAGATAAACTGCAGCTTAAAAGTGACTATGAATATGCCCCTAGGTCTATATTTTATGTTTGATCATATAGTTTAACGAATGGCTCAAATCAAATGCAATTATTTTCAAACAAATTAATTTTTTACACCAACATTTTCCGTTTAAATTTTATTAATTCTTAAAGGATGTTCCAAAAGCCTTACTATAGACTTTTTTAAAGGAGCTCAACGCACCCTTGAAGAGTTCTTATAACATTGTTAAAAGAGTTGAATAAAATAGACTCCAGCAAAAAGATTATAATCAATTTTTTTTTTACCATTGATTTTACAGCAATCAATTGTATTTAATTTTCTGGGAATTCATGTATTTTTTACAATCTCATGCAATCTTTTGCATCCAAAAGATTACATTCAATTGATTGCTGTAAAATGAATAGGGGAAAAATGATTGCAATCTTTTCGGTGACACGTGAATGGTGATTGCATAATTTGAAGTTGAATCTTTAAAATTAAATCAATGAAAACGAATCATTGAAGTCATTTAAGATTTCATTCTCTTACAACCCTAGGATTAAGTGTTGTTTGTGGGCAAATGCTCATTTTTGTCGTTTATTTATTGATTTTTCGAGGTCTTGGATATTTAATATAATTTTATTGAAACAAATTTTACACAAATAAAAAATTTTTCGCCAAAAAACCCCAACCTGAAATTTCTACGTCTGTTAATTTGGACAATTTCTAAATAACCACTTTTAAATAAATTCGTTGACCAAAAATGAGAGAATCAAATGTTATTCGACTTATTGTGTAAAACAATCGTAAGCCCTGAACATGATAATGCCACCTCTAAGGTTTCTCAAGAATACAGATGAATATATCGGTTATATTTTTTTAAAGCGGAAACAAAAATATGAGGAAAGGGCTGATGAGAAGAAAGAGATACCCAAATGAGTATTTTATGCTAGGACTGCTAGGAACAACATAATCTTAAATCCAATGTCCTGTAATCAATCATACAAAATTAACTAAATCCAAAAGAAAAAAAAGTAGATTTTTTTTTTTAATTTGCTCAAAATAACAAGTCTTAAAGTTTTTTATGCTCCACACAAAATTAATAAGAACATTAAATATTGAAATCTAAACGAATTCCAGCTCAAATACGTACACTTTTCTTTTCAATTAAATAAAAAAATACATTCAAACAATTTTTTTTTAAGTTTGAAAATGGTTTTTTAGAAAATTATTCTTTGAATTAATTAACTCAAAAATAAAATAAAATAAAATAAAATAAAATAAAATAAAATAAAATAAAATAAAATAAAATAAAATAAAAGCTAAGATTTATGGCTTTTAAGAAACTTACAACATTAAATTCTAAGAGTAGCCATTGTTTTTTAATATATTTTTCCGATATGAAGTCAATTTTCACCCCTACTGTTTATTCGGAGAAATAGACTCCAACTCTAATACAATATTTGTCTTGTCTTGACACAATTATCAATAGTTTGTATAGAATCCTGAGTGACATAGCACTTCATACAGTATATCTTCGGAGCGACTTGTTGGAGTAGTTCATATTGGATTTTAGTCAAAAAATTCATGTAAGTTGAAATGAACTTAACAAAGAATGTAAATGGTTTTCCAATAAGAGGTGTTATTTTGATATTCAAAGAAAAATGGCATTTTTTGAGATAAATGATCGGATGTTTATTTCATTATAAAGAGGAAGGTATGCCGTTAATAATGTAACACAACATCAGCCAAATGGCCGCCACGACTACGCTTACAGGACCATATCCTTTTCATGAAATTTTCCATAACCAAATCGCAAAGTGGCTGCCCTATGTCCTCGATAGCCTCACGAATTCCATCTTTGAGGTCTTGAATCGACGCTGGGCTGTTGGCGTAGACCTTATCTATCACGTGGCTCCAAAGGAAGAAGTCGCAAGGTGTTAAATCACAAGATCTCGGTGGCCAATTGTGATCACCTCTTCGAGAGATGACACGGTCCGGAAACTTTTCCCGTAAAAGATCGATGGTTTCATTGCTTGTGTGGCACGTAGCGCCGTCTTGTTGAAAGTAAACGTTGTCTAGATCAATACCATCCAATTCCGGCCATAAAAAATCATTAATCATCTCTCGATAGCGCAATCCATTGACCGTAACTGTTGCTCCAGCCTCATTTTCGAAAAAGTAAGTTCCAATGACCCCGCCGGACCATAAACCGCACCAAACAGTCACGCGTTGAGGATGGAGAGGCTTTTCAACAATAACTCTTGGGTTTTCCGAGCCCCAGATGCGACAGTTTTGCTTGTTGACGTAGCCTCCGAGGTGGAAATGGGCCTCATCAGTCAAGATGATTTTTCGATGAAATTCCGGATCATTTTCATGCATTTCAAGGACCCAATCAGCAAAGACACGACGTTGTTGATGATCAGCTGGCTTGAATTCTTGTGTTAACTGAACTTTATAAGCCTTAAGACCCAAGTCTTTATGCAAAATACGGTGTGATGACGTTTGTGGAATGCCTAATTCCAAAGAACGACGAGGAATGGACGAACCTGGGTTTTCTTCAACACTTTGGGCTACAACAGCAATATTCTCAGTTGTTCTTGAGCGACGTGCACGGGTTTTATTCTTCACATCACTAACTTGTCCCAACAGCTCGAATTTGTCCACCAATTTCTGTATTGCGGTCCGACAAGGTGTTTCACGACGACCCAAAAATGTTTTAGTTTTACGAACCGTCTCTGCCAAATTTTCACCATTTGTATAGTGAATTTTAACAATTTCAATGCGTTGTTGAAGCGTGTATCGTTCCATTTTTATTAATGGCGTAGTTTCTACTTGTCAAATGTCAAAAAATAACAGCTTCAAAAGTGACAGCTACCGAAATAGCGGGCTATTCAAAATAACACCTCTTATTGGAAAACCCTTTATATAGACAAGACTCTTGCTTGCTGAATCGAAGTGAGATCGCCGGAACGAAGTGGCATTTTTTTTAAACTAAAGGTTGTTAAAAACAATTTCTCATATAAATCAATTTTATTTAACGGTTACATCACATTAATGTGTATTCGTTAATTTTGTATACCTATCACATTGAATCTTACATCAAGATTAAACTAAAAATTTACATTAAATTAAAATTAAAATGCGTGCACAAATAAAAATAATTTGAAAAATTCATTAGAATAATAAGAAAAGTACGCATACGCCATAGTGTACTATATTGTTTCACAAAGTAGCCTTCTTAGAAATTATTCAAAAATTATCTTACATTATGGGCATTTATTGCTCTTCATACGTTTTATATATCAATAACTAAATGTACTTCTTGTAATACCGAGGTACCAAGTACTTGCGATGTTGCCACCCAATTGTGAATTTCTTTCAAATCAATATCAAGCCCTTTCTAAGAGAAATGACGCTATTTTCTTTTAGTGTTGCTTATAAAGGGTGTATTTTTAGAAGTGTGGTTTCCAAGAAGAAATAAAACTCTTATAATTTAATGTTATGGCCAAAAATTTACTTTTATTATAAAGATAAGGGTTTGCCATTATGTTTTAAAAATGATTTCGGGCAAGTGCCTGCCGCGGCTGGCTCGGTAAATTCAAGCCTAAAGGCCCAATTTTTGACCACTTTTTGCAGCAATTCAGGGCCGTAAATTATGATCACTACAAATACGACAATTTCGCTTTTTAACGTAGCCATTCAACCAAAAATGAGCTTCATTGCTGAACAAAATTTTCTTGTGAAAATCGCGTGAACCGAACCATTATTTTGTAATAAATTTGCACGATTTGCAAACGTTGTTCAGGAATAAGTCTATTCATTATGAAATGCCAAACCAAATTGAGCATAACTCAAGTGACATCTGTCAAAAAGACCAACTCCGAAAAATGTATTGCCAGACTGAAAACCAAACGTCTAAAAACACAATCTTTATAACTTGTGTGTGTTGTCTTTATCTCTCAAACACTTTAATTGTTAATTCTCTTTCATAAAATAAATATTGTGACACCATTTAAAAACCATAAAATGTTTTTATGACCAAAACATATTGATATTTACTTACGGTGACCTGAAGATGAACAAAATAAGATCTTTTTTTTCAAAGGTGTATATCAAAGGGGGTGGGTAGGGGCACTTGCCCCTTCCCAAATCTTATGAAAACATTGCATGGGGACTATGTCCACTTCAGTTAAGCATATATTATGTATAGGCAATGCTGTCATATAAATACGGCTACAACAATTTGAATATAAGACAAATGGTACCTTATAAAATTTTTCATATAAATTTTTGTATCACACTTCTGAGCCATATTTATTTGGCAAAGTCAACATATTTATAAAGGGTTTTCCAATAAGAGGTGTTATTTTGAATAGCCCACTATTTCGGTAGCTGCCACTTTTGAAGCTATCATTTTTTGACATTTGACAAGTAGAAACTACGCCATTAATAAAAATGGAACGATACACGCTTCAACAACGCATTTTAATTATTAAAATTCACTATAAAAATGGTGAAAATTTGGCAGAGACGGTTCGTAAAACTAAAACATTTTTGGGTCGTCGTGAAGCACCTTGTCGGACCGCAATACAGAAATTGGTGGACAAATTTGAGCTGTTGGGACAAGTTAGTGATGTGAAGAATAAAACCCGTGCACGTCGCTCAAGAACAACTGAGCATATTGCTGTTGTAGCCCAAAGTGTTGAAGAAAACCCAGGTTTGTCCATTCCTCGTCGTTCTTTGGAATTAGGCATTCCACAAACGTCATTACACTGTATTTTGCATAAAGACTTGGGTCTTAAGGCTTATAAAGTTCAGTTAACACAAGAACTCAAGCCAGCTGATCATCAACAACGTCGTGTCTTTGGTGATTGGGTCCTTGAAATGCATGAAAATGATCCGGAATTTCATCGAAAAATCATCTTGACTGATGAGGCCCATTTCCACCTCGGAGGCTACGTCAACAAGCAAAACTGTCGCATCTGGGGCTCGGAAAACCCAAGAGTTATTGTTGAAAAACCTCTCCATTCTCAACGCGTGACTGTTTGCTGCGGTTTATGGTCCGGCGGGGTCATTGGACCTTACTTTTTCGAAAATGGCTGGAGCAACAGTTACGGTCAATGGTTTGCGCTATCGAGAGATGATTAATGATTTTTGTATGGCCAGAATTGGATGGTATTGATCTGGACAACGTTTACTTTCAACAAGACGGCGCTACGTGCCACACAAGCAATGAAACCATCGATCTTTTACGGGAAAAGTTTCCAGACCGTGATGGTTATCTCTCGAAGAGGTGATCACAATTGGCCACCGAGATCTTGTGATTTAACATCTTGCGACTTCTTCCTTTGGGGCCACGTGAAAGATAAGGTCTACGCCAACAGCCCAGCGTCGATTCAAGACCTCAAAGATGAAATTCGTGAGGCTATCGAGGCCATAGGGCAGCCACTTTGCGATTTGGTTATGGAAAATTTCATGAAAAGGATATGATCCTGTAAGCGTGGTGGTGGCGGCCATTTGGCTGATGTTGTGTTCCATTATTAACGGCATACCTTCCTCTTCTTTATAATGAAATAAACATCCGATCATTTATCTCAAAAAATGCCATTTATCTTTGAATTTCAAAATAACACCTCTTATTGGAAAACCCTTTAAAATGGTGTAATACAGCCTTAAATGCCTTGTAATTTTGACATGTCATTTCTCTTGAGTATTTGTGGCGATTGAAAATGGTATGCACTGCTCATTATTAAAGGCATCTTCCAACTGGGTTAGGTCCAATATTTTTGGAAAGATCTTGATTAAACAAAAAAAAACTTAAATTGGAGTTTGAGTGTGAGTGTGAATTCACCCCCACTACTGAAATCCGACATACGCCCTTGCTCTTTTTCCATCCTTTTTATGCATTTTTGTAACAAAACATTCACAAAACCCAGGCGCACACAAAACTCACTAAATTTACTTTCTCAGTATAAATTATCATGAGTCCGTTTAGTCACAGCAATATTTCACTCATTTTAAGTTATTATTTGCTATGAATTCACCAAAGTTATTTACAATCGAGCGTTCCATGTTGCGCGCAAACCATGATTGTATAAATACCTACAACTTCACTACTCTAAACCACACACCCTTTTAAGTGCAATTCTATATGGAAGTAAAATTTCTTCTACTCCACCAGGATTCTAAAGGATAATGATATGGCTACCGGCCAAAGTTATTACATCAATAAATTTTCAATAACGAGTGTAGACCCAAGGATGAAGGAGAGAACTCATACCAGCAGGAATTGTTTTTTTTTCTGAATCAACGTCAGTCGTTGAATTTCACCATATTCAGTTGTTTTAGCAAATGGAAGTAAATGCAAAGATTTTATTAAAAAAAAAAAACTGAATTATGCAATTAATAATTCTGGGGTCCACTCAAGCATTTAATATTTTTAGTAATAAATTGCGATATTCTTGTAGGTCATGACTCGTGTCTTAATTTTAGTGAAAAATGGATAGGTAGATAAGATACCATACACTGCGTTTCAAAATTATTTGAAATAACTGATGATGTTGAATTAGTGGGAAGTGTTGCTGGATGTATTTTTATTTGTTTTTAATTTGAATTCAGTACACGAAATGGCTTCAAGAGTTTAAAACTGGAAAATATATTGCGAAAATTACTAAAATAAGGAGAAAAGGTGAAACTATTTTTAAGGTTATTATTTACTGGTTATGTTAAAAATGGAAGTAATATTATCTGAAAGTTTCACTACTTTAAAACTATTCATTGAAATCATGATTTGTTTTAAAAAGAAAATAAAAGAATATGTAGGATTTAAGCTTTAAGTATAGTTATCGAGTTGTATTGTTTTTAGCCTTATGGTAATTCCTTATAATGTAATTTTCCATCTTTTTTTAGCTTTTAATAAATCAAAATGCTTTACAATTTTCTATTCATATCTTCAAAATTATATTAATCGCAGAAATATTTGTTTCATAAGAAAATTATATTAATTTTATATTTTTTCATTCGATTTCGATATTTTTAAATTGATACTACTTTTAAATTGTATTATGCTTTTCTAATTATTGAATTATTTTTAATTGGGTACCGATATAAAGCTTTCTGTCATTTTTTTAAATGTTTGATTTTTGGCTGTTGACTATAAATTAGAACCTTTAAAAGCACAAAAACCACAGTCTTTACACATTAAATCCAAAACAAAGTTTTAAAAAAAAAAAATCGTAACACACCGAACTTTTACCCATTTTCGTTTCACAATTAAATCGTTTTAAAATCAGCTGCCATATTGTGTGGTTGGTTGAACACAAATGAGCGCGACAAAGGACCACGATGCTTTGAGAAGCATCAGTGTCAAAGTTAAAATAAAAACAAACTTGATTGAGTGAACGTTGGAGTGAATAAATAGCAACAGCCATAGTGCAATGCCATGGTGCTAGATCTATAATATGAAAATAAAGAAAAGAAAATTGGAACAAAATTTACCTCTAAAATAAAGGGTCCGCCAAATAACTTCTTTTTTTTGAAAATGGCGCAAAACATCGAGTTTGCTTCGGCTGTGTGGCACGTAGCGCCGTCCTGTTGAAGCCAAATGTTGCCAACATCCTCCTCTTCAATTTTTGTGAGCAAAAATTCGTTCAACATGGCCCGATAACGATCGCCATTGACTGTAACGGCCACGCCTTGCTCATTTTCGAAAAATGGTCCAATTATGCCTCTAGACCAAAATCCGCACCAAACAGTGACTCGTTGTGGGTGTATCGGCTTTTCAATGTATGCGTGCGGGTTTTCTGTGCCCCAAATGCGACAATTTTGTTTGTTTACTACCCGCCAAGATCAAAATGAGCTTCATCTGAAAAGATGATTTTTTTGGCAAAATCGGCATCTTCTCTAAGTCGATCGCAGGCCCACTTAGCGAATCGTATACACAACCATATTCGTTCAGCGGAAGGATTAAGCTAATTATCTGTCAAATCAGACATGAGCTAAATGTTACCATTCACGAAATAAGCACTAGTTGAAAAAAAAAACGTTAGATGGCGGACCCTTTATTTAAGACTTGTGGTTGACCAATATAAATGTATGGGGAATCTTACATTTTCGTTGTAGGTTTTTCGCCAAAACCGATAATTTCGTGAAAATAGGGTTTTAGATAGTGAAAAGGCCATTATTTTGCTCGAAAATTTCCTGATGAGGTCTACGAGTATTCCCTTTTTTCTCATTCTTAAAGGCGGATTATCTCTCTCATGAACAAATAGATGCATCGCAGATATTTTTTTTTGTTAGCTCGTCACTATACACTCTGGTTTGGTATATAATAACTAATTACATAAATAGTAAAAGAAAATCTTGCCTTTACCCGTCTGTTCTCAAGTCTAATGACATTTCAACTCATGATCCACGGGTGATAACGCAACTTTTTTCGGACTTTTTGAAAGTGCCTTCAACTGTGATACTTACAACTGTGATATTTAAAGTTGTTATATCTAGATAGTTTACACTGTGATAAATCTGACAAAAATTGAAAGCTATTGAAATCTTTTACTAACTTGACAGATATGTATTTTAATATTTATTTTAATGACAACATTGCAAAGTTTATATCTAAACTTGACGAAAACTGTATAACAGGTCCAGATGGTATACTCTCTACTATTTTAAAAACTGTGTTATTCACTTGTCTTTGCTTGGATGGACACTTTTTAATTCTTCAATGTCTAGAAAAGTTCTTTCATAATCCTTCTACATAAAAAAGGTAAGAAAAATTAAATTTCAAACTTTAGGCCTATTGCCAGATTATCTGTGATTCCTAAACTAAATTGTTCCGAATCACCACGGTTTTTTAAAAGTCCGGTCTACTGTAACTTTGTTAATGGAATTGGCAGAAAACTGTATTGACTCGTTTAAAAGCCAGTAATTCAGCTTGACACACTCTCACTTCAAGTTTCGCTTTTTAAAGTCAGGAAGCTGGGATTAAAGTGGGATATACATTGTTCAAATGCTTGTCATGCATAGCGAGTGTATTAGTAAATATGAAACACGTATACATTGTATGTATGCTTGAAGCAAAATCAAAAAGTTTTTTTTTTTAAAAGCAACTTTTAACATTGCCCCTGAAAAAAGTTCTTCCATTCCGATGATTTTTGCTCTTAGCCAGTTAAGAGTATATTCGTCCCGGCACGTGAGCACTTTAAAACCCTTAAACGACGACAAAGGCCCGAATCTTGGCAAAATGTTGGTGGAGGAGAGCACCTCGTCGTTTACACAGTCGAGTAGCTTTTCCTCCACTTGAGCCCACTGCTCTTCATTTAGCCGTCTATCCGGGCTCCCTTCATTGATAACGGCCACTTGAAGGCTCTTTTTTACCAGATCAGCCAACGTACCTGCGGTATTTGTTGTCTTAGGCTTTTTGTTGGCTGTAGGTGGAGGGGGAGTCGAGTCGTTGTGTCTATTTCTCTTCCTTTGGCTACTTGGGCCAGCATCACTGACCCTTAAGTGCTTCGGGCCGCTGAAAGTTAACCTTTCAGAGATCGGCCTCACTTGTGGGTTGCTGTCCTTCACCGGTTTGGAAGAGGAGACACCCTGGTTCTTGTCTGTCACTGATTTTTTCTTCGCATGGTCAATTCTGGGATTGGCTGGCTCGAGCTTGGCAAGAAGCTTTTGGGCCCAACTCAGCCGTTTCCAGTCTCTCAGACACAACTTTTTGGGGTCGGTTTGGCCATACCTTCGCACGGCTCTCCTCGCATTTTCAATTTTTTTGAACACTGGGCCTTGATTCCCTTCCCTGTTCTGCTTATTTGGATCCACCAGTTTTTCCTCGATCGGGTTTGGCCCATACGGGCATCGATCTTCGGAGACGGTATGCAGCAGAGTGCTAGAACACCCTGCGCGATCTGCGCAGACTTCTGTTGGTTCACTTGATCCAGGTCCTTTGAGAGTCGAGGTTGCTTTGGCATGTGACGTTGTCAAGGTTTTGGCCAAGGATTCGCCTCTATTCGTCCTCTGTCCTGTAGCGGGATTGGCAGCCACAGTAATATCTGCGTCCGAGCCGTCGGAGCTAGCGAAGGACCGAAAATCATCTTCGAGGAGAAGATTCTCCTCATCCGACGTTATCACTCCCCCGCCAGTCGCGTCCTCAGAGTCGAGGAAGTCCATGAGATTCTCGGAGAGAACCTCATCAACCTCCTCGGCACCACCACCACTACAGACAGGAATGCTGTCTTCAGCTTTTTTTAAAATATGGTTTGTCACTGGCAACTTATCCTCTTTCGAGGCCAAGCCATCGCCGGTAGCCGTGACTACTGCCGACTCTTGAGCGTATATCCCTACTCGATTTTCATTCTTTTGCTGACTTTTATCCATATTTTTAGATAACATCTCTGTTTTGTTTTGGTATCTTAGTTGTATGACATTGCAGCTGGATTGCTGAAACATCAAAACGTAAGCCCCCCCCACCACGTCAAGGTGAAACCTCGGGGAGGTTTAATACCCTCTCACATGCATGACAGAGATTTGAACAATGTATATCCCGCTTAAAAGATCATTTTGTAAAGTGGCTTCAATCTTATTTATTCGATGGCTCTTCCTCGGTACTTTTTGAAGGTTGCGAATCAAATAAGTTTAAAGTTAAATCTGGAATTCCACAGGGTAGTCATTTAGGCTCTATCGTTTTAATTTTAAAAAAAC
The DNA here is from genome assembly GCA_932273885.2 of Leucozona laternaria. Taxonomy (NCBI): domain Eukaryota; kingdom Metazoa; phylum Arthropoda; class Insecta; order Diptera; family Syrphidae; genus Leucozona; species Leucozona laternaria. Next base: position 228,983,388 of record OW026366.1, read on the forward strand.
CGTCTGTATTGAAGCTCTCCATCAAGTGTTTGATTTATGCGGACGATGTTACAATCTTCAAAACTATTTCAAATTATCGAGATTGTGAAGAGTTGCAATGTGACCTTAATTCGTTTTTGACTGGTGTGTTCATAACTGTTTGCTTCTTACCATCAATAATTGTAAAACTATGACTTCTATAAGAAATCTTTTTGTAATTTCTTTTAATTATTTGCTTAACGGTGTATCATAATCTAATGCAATTGATATGATTGTTTTTCGTGAATCATTTGATTGCAAACTTAAATTCATTCAACACATAAAATCCATAACTATAATTAACCCAACTCAATTCTTGGTTAGATTAAGAGAGAGTTAAAACAATTTTCCAATCTTTTTGTTATAAATCAGCTTTTCGTAACATTTTTTCAACCCATTCTCGAATACACTTGTCAAGTCTGGGCACCCAATTATGCCTGCCATAAAGCTAGACTAGAACAAGTGCATAAGAGGTTCCTGATCTTCCACCTTTCCACAAAGGACTTAAACTTATCGATATGCCTAAAGTCTTGAGGGCAGACGATATTATTTATGTTTTGTCTTCATTGTTAAGTTAATTAATGGGAAAATAACTCTTTTGCACCTTCTTTCTCGTATAAACTTTAATATTCCCCACAGAATCCTGAGGAACTTGACCCAATGTGTGTATTGGACCGAATGCATACTATCGGACTAAATATTAACAATTTTCTTCATTGAATAAAATGTTTAAATTGTTTAATTATTTCAATGATAAATATAATAATTTGTCAAGTAATTTTAAAATGAATTGTGTACACGTGTGAATTCTGCAAGGCTAGTACTAAGTCGAGTTATAAAAATAAATCTGGCTTATTATTTTATGAGGGGAAAATATAAGGATAACAAAATTAAGTCTGGGAGCGGCAACCGCTAGAATACCTATGTAGTATAGCGACTTTTAAAAAGTGAAGTCCCTAACCAGTAGTTTTAGCCCAAACAGTGTTTAATAATAGGGGTATCAAAAACTCAAGCTAACCTATTTTTTTTACGAAACCACTGCTTGGACAGACTTTTATTGGTCTCTTAACACAGAGTTTTATTTCTACTTCGCATTTTTTACATGTTAAAAGCTCGAAAAATTCACATCATAATCCTTCGAACTTCAACTTTTCCTCTCCAAAATGGCGCCCAACTGTACCTATACTTCGGGTAATTTAAATAATTTTTAGGTCAAACCCCGCGACATACAGTAATTCTCTGGCTGAATGAATCTTGGCGGTCAACTTATTGGGGTAGAAAAGAGAACATTTACATATATAAAAGGACGAACCTACGAAGGAAAAAACTCAACCTTAAATAGCTATAGGTATAGGAAGGTATACGAGTATAAAAAGGAGGCAAAAGTTTGATTTGTTTCACTGAATCATGGGACAAAGAAGCCGGATGAAGTTTCCATAGCCACCGGGGGCGAATTCCTTTCCTTTTTGCATTGTTCTTTGTTTGCTCAGTGTTCATTCACTTCATCAAGGACTCTTTATAGTAGTGTACCTATACCTACCTATACTGCGTTCAGCCTTACGTCTTCTGGATTTATTTATATTCTCATTCATTTTTTGTGTTCCTCGAGTGCGGTTAAATGACCTGAGAGCCGGAGGTATTTCCTCTTCAAATTATTATAAAAAGAATTCTTATAAAAAAAATGGATGTTAAAAAAAAATATAGGTACGGAAGTGATTGAAATGGTAAAAATGACTGTTTTATTTTTATATGTATTTTGTTCGAGGATTCTTTCGAGAGGGTTCGGGTTTCGTGATAAAGCGGAAGCGGGGCAGGCCATCCTTTTGGAGAGAATAAACAAATTTTCAGGTTTTGATTTTGAAAAGACTTTTTGATTTATGATACTTAGCAATTTGGGGATATCCTGGGTCATAAAAAATATCAAACAGGGATGTTGGGTTGCGTTGGGTTTTTCTTATCTGAAACGAAATAATTTGAAACTTTAGTTTTTTTTTTTTTTTCTTTTCTTGCTTTTGCATTGCGTTCATTTCCTTGGATTATTATTTAGGTAGTTAGTATATTTGGTGATTACTCATAATGACCACCAAGGTATCTCGTTTCATCCCCCTTCCACTATTGGTGAGATCATTTATCAAAAGTGACTATTTTTTTATGTTTAAAACATTTCTTTTTTTTTCCAATTTTGTTTAAGAATAATATTTTCTCTTTTTTTTTTAATTTATGAACTCATGCGTTTAGTGCTCAAGATAGTATTGATCGCTTTATCCCCTTTTCACTTGACGTCCTTGTTGCTCTTGATGGTAGTGGTAGATTTTTTGTATTTTTTTTTTCATTTTCTTTCATAAACTTCATGTCAATGTTGGTAGCAAAATTTCGGATTACAGTTTTGTTTAGCCTTGATGGGTTCTTGTCTTGTTGGTTAAGAGAATGAGCTATGAGAGACAGACACGAGGTTTCAAGGAAAATAACAAAAACAAAAAAAAGTTTTTGTAAGTGTCAAAATGAGGAACTTGTTCTGTTCATGGCATGCGGTTCGGTTGGTTGACAAGAAAAGAAAAGAAAGAGAAAATTGAGAGAAAAGTTGGGGGTTTGAAAATTGAAACGATTGCTTGTTAGTTGATTGAATGACGTTGGCTTAAGTCAATGGTTCACAGTGGGAGTATTAAAAATAATAGGGACATGAACGTTATATTTATATTCAGAAAAGCTTCTAATTTATTGATGTGGTGACGTTGTAACAGTGAGAAACAGATAAAAAGTAAGTCTAAACAATGAAAAGGGGAAAATAGAAGTGTTTGATTTATTGTTTCACGTAAAGTAGGTTAAGAAGTTTCGTTAAAATGGGACCTAAATAAGACAAAGAAATGTAATGTACACATAGTAATTTATTTATTTATGGATTTTTCAATTAGTAAACATTTTGTCCATCAGTGAAGGGAATTGAGGGCGTAGTTTCAGATTCCTTTAAAACTTTTTTTTTTAAATATAGATACATAATTATGTAGTAGAAGAGGGTATGCATTGCTTGGGGCACAAAAACTTGGCAGGACATGCAAATGTTTGTTAATTTTTCGATAAATCAATGATATTTTTAACAAAAAAGAAAAATTTAAAGAAAGGATTTTTGTATTTGCTATTTTGTTGTTAAATTAAATTAATTTGAAAATTTTTAAATGAAACATTATTTGGACTTTTTAAAAACTTCGGATGGAAAATAAATAAATAAAGGTGGTGCCACAGCTTGTGTAGAAGCAGCGGACCAGTGACTAACAACTAATACTTTGTAATTGTTATTGGCAAGAATGGAGGGTACCTTAAATTTTCTGCCGAATCAAAAACGGCAAACGTGAGAGGCACTATTGATGTAAAGCAGTAGCGGATCCAAGGGGTGCTAATAGGGGCTTAATCTCCATTCACAGCCCTTTAAGGCCCCCCACAGCCGATAATATGGAAAAACATTAGCTGAAAGAAGCAAAGACTGATACAAAATGAGTTTCGGGCTGAAATATTTACATGTATAGGTGTGTTTTTCATATCCTCGTTAAAAGTAACAATAACTTCACAAAAACAACGGTATCTTTTTTATCAATGTAATTAGATACTAAGACTTTATATTTTCAAGTTTATTTTTTTTTTATTCTATTTAACAATTATTAATAAAAATACGGGAAAACAAATTTGAATGGAAAAATGAATAATTATTATTTTAGTGATTTGATTTATTTTGTAGTTCTACAAACATTTTATCAAAAAATTGATGTGATTGAAGCATTTAATATTTTAAAAAAAGTAATGAATTTGAGGACAAATATTAGCTATAACTCCGGCCTATAATGACTTGGTGGTAGCTCACTCAGGTGGTTGTTGTTTCATTCAAATATTCAATATTAAGGACAAAAGTATTTATTTATTTGAAAAGTTTGTTTCAAACTCCAGCCCCCCATACAGCCAAATCCTAGACCCTCTATACTGATGATAAGAGATACCTACTCTTGGAAGATTTGTCACTTGCTTGAAAGAGACAGTGGCTGTGAAAATTTTTTTTTTTTTTGTTTTTAGGCGGACGAGGCTTGGAATTGAACTCAGACCTCCGGCATGAAAGTTCTCTACGAAATAACCATTAGATAAACTATACGGCCTTTGAAATTTGAATTTGGATTGAAAAATTTGTATACGATCGGTGAAACGATTAACGATTCCTTATTTCACCACTCAATACTCGTTATTTTTTCAATAACTGTTGCATTTTGAAAATTGAATTGAAATAGGTGATTGAGTGTTTACCCTTTCAGCAATTTTTTGCTCCTTCAAAATAATTTATATACGCTTGTGTTGCCTGACATTTAGCCTGTCATAAAAGTACTTAACCTTTAAAATCCTTTAAAATCCGATAATTTAAACCGAAGTTAAAATCTCCCAATCGGTTTATTTAAAGGCTTTTTGTGCATAATAGAAGTTTTTTCCACTTAAAACACGATGGCGATGAATAACTTCCCACAGCAAATTAAAAAAATATGCACGACTGGGTCGCACGAACTTGCTCTTATGCGCGATCACATTGTGGATCTATAGTCTGAAATAAATTAGCCATAGGATTATATATTTTATCCATTTGCCAAATCTTAGTTTAGTTTCAGGTGGTATTATGTGAGTATACAAAAATTAACAATATAGCCTAGTGTTGCACATATGCAATATGCATAAAAGGAAATTATACTATTTAAACTGGTAAATTCTTTTAAATCACCAAAATTTGAAAGAAATTGATTAAAATACTTTAAATCTGTTTCAACCCAGCGCGATGTACACCATTTGATTTTTTATATAAATCTTAATTTATAAGAAAAAATTTTTGAAAATCGTAGGAGCGGTTTTAAAAATAATTAATTTTTTATATATAAAATTTCGTTAACATTTTTGAGAAAAATAATTGGTACGCCAATTTAAAGCATTTATTAATGTTGCGTTAAAAATTGAACTTCACAAAAAAATCTGCTACCAGTTTTCGAAATATCGAATTTTCAAAATATAATTTTGATTTTTTTTTTTTAAATCCAAAAATCATTTTTTAGAAAATTTTGATACTCACTTTTATTTATATCTGTTACAAGCTTCTGTATAAAAAATCTAATTTTATTCAGTTGATCAGATGTTGAGATAGTCGAAAATCAAAGAAACCGTTCTATGAGAGGTACTGTAAATAAACGTAAAATATAAACTTTAAAAATTTTAAATGGTAGATAGTACTAATTTTAACACACAAAAAAACTTTTATGAATATCGTCGTTTTTGAGAAACAAAATATTTTTCTTAACGGTTTTTTAACATTTGTATGGGGGGCACCGTTATTTTTGGGTATTAGAATAATTTTTGTCAAAAATCTTCTAGATAAAGTTAAAAAACTGCTATTTACCAAGTTTAATAAAAATCGACCAAGTCGTTTTTGAAATATTGAGTTTTGAAAAAAAAATATTAAAACTTTTTTTAAAAATCTAAAATATACTTTTTGAAAATTTCGGTACACAATTTTATTTAGAATGTGTCAATACTTCTTCGTACAAAAATTGATCAGAATCTGTTTAACCGTTTTCGAGAAAAGCGAAAATCAAAAAAATGGTTCTTTGTGAGGTACCATTAATAACCATTTTTCATAACCATTTTTTTTATTAAACGGCAACTTATAACTTTTTAAATTTATTGAGTTCTTAAAAACAAATTCGGTAGTGCTGGATTTGAGAAAAATAAGTTTTTCCTTTTTGGCCAAGAAATTTTGTATGACAACTACTGTTAATTTTGGTCCTAAAAAAAAAGAGATAAAAAACGGGTATGGGGAATGTCCAAAAAACGCTAGGTACCAAGTTTAAAGAAAATCGACCCATCTTTTTAGGCTGTAGTCGAACCGACAGACAGACAGACAGACAGACGGACGTTTTTGCGAGACCCACTTTTTTTGACTTCTCTATCATCGTAATGTAAAGTTTGATCAAAATCTCGAGTTCGATTTTTTGTACGAATCCATAACTTCCCATATAGTACCTATATCGCAAGTAAAAAAAGGAGACACAATGTAGCGTTTGGCAGCTTGCAACTCTTGAGTTTGTTTGCTCACATAAGAAACTGCTACATAATAAAAGCTGCATATTTATTTTAGCCAATAGGCCTTCTGCACCCGAAGCGTCTCGTCATAGTCTAGGCTTGTTTGCGGATTATGTGCAGCTTGTGTATTGCTGACGTTTGTTTGAATAAACCACCGTACATGAAGTGGAAGATCCACGTATTCGTTGCAGGAACCATAAGCTTATAATCGCCAGTGTTATACGCCAGGCGGGTTCCTACAATATTGGTGGAAATGCCGGATATACATACATACATTGCAACAATGTGTCAAATTGATTCAAAAACGTCCCTGAGAGATTTAAATTGTCTGACGAGGTACTTCGTCTGCCAAAGGTAAAAAGTGAAGGAGTCATGTCTATGACGAGAAGCTTCGTGTGCAGAAAGCCTTAAGTGCTTCAATCTACCCTACTACATTGAAATTCAGTGCCAAAAATGCACAAACTTGTAGATTTTTAATATTCGGCCTTAAAAAAAGAAAAGTGTTGATTATAGAAGAATAATTAGGTGATTTGAAACAGTATTAGTCAGGGGGCCTGATGAAAGTGGCCTTTGTCACTTACTTTAATGGGAATGGACTACAAGTACGACTTCTATTGTAACCTCTGTAACCCTATAAAGCTCGTTAACAAAACTCTTCAAGCTTGGGTAAGCCAATTCTGAGAAAGCGACAATTTTCGAAGCGTTCATATGAGGGTTAGCAATCCTTCTTAGGGTCCAATATAGCCATCAGGAAAATTTTGCAGTACACTTATATAATCTACTGAAATATTATTTCTGTCAGAGAAGAATATGAAATAGATGTAGGTACTTTTTCATTGGGCCTTGAAATGTACTTCTTGGTTCATCCTATTCTATTTGTGATATTTATTCACGACCAAGGACGTTATTCCACACAAAGAAGAGAACAAAAACAACAACATACATGAGAATATAAAACTCAAATAAATATGCAATTAATCAAAAAAAGAAGATATGTATACCTATATGTAGAAGAGAAGTGGGAGTGAGATAGTATTGAATATTCGGTCTCAGTGATGTATGGTAAAATGGTGGACCGGACCGGTGTGGATGGTAAAGGTCACGCTCACAGTCGGATCCAAGTGAAATAATTATTTAAAAATTATACTTACCTATCCACCCTGTAAGTAGGCAGTGAAAATAAAAATGCAAATCGAAACAAGGCAATGATGTTGCGTGAATGAAACAATAAATTCCGCTTAAATATAGTCCAATCTGTAAGGTTGACGTTTTAAAATGAAGGTAAAGTTATATAAAAGTCAGATCTTAAAGGTTAACACTCTAAAGTCAGCAAAAATGAAAATTCATAAAATGATCGTGTGTCATTTATTTCTAATCTAGACCAACTATGCCAGAATGGCAAATAGGGTACATTTTTCTTGTATGCATACATTTTGTAACGGCATTACTTAACAGAGTAGCATTCAAAATTGTATGTTATTAAATAGTATTTTTGTTTTTAATATTCAATGCCCTTATTAATTTTTAGTCAAACACCAAAACCTAGATGCTTAAAATTTTTTCTATTTCTTTAGAAAATTGAATTAGTCAGGAGGAGCCATCTTCTAAAAAAATTAATTTAAGACAGAAAAAAAAATATTAAAAAATAAGTGTTATAATTACTTGCAATGCTAAGTATAATATACCTTTTTGTAAAGCCAGAAATTTTTTCTCTTATTTTATTTTAAATTAAAGTTATTTCAAAGAACAGTTTTTGAAAAATAAATTTTCAAACTTAAAATTTTGAAAAAAAAAATTAAAAAACAAATGTCAAATTAATTTTTTTCAAAATTTTACCTAATTAAGTAGTGATTTTGTTTTCAAAATTCAATGCGCTTATTAGTTTTTAATACAAAAAACAGGAAACCAGATGCTTAAAAGTCTTTTACTTTTTGAGAAAATGGAAAATAACTAAATCAACTTTACTAGCTACGTAGTGGAAATAGGATCTTTGGAGCAACTTAAGCAACGGATTGGAGTCAAATTAAGGGTTTTTATTATTAATTTTTTATTAATTAATTACGCAAAGTTCTGAACAAAATTACTAACAAAATTTTTTCAATTTTTTTTTCGAAATTTTGAGTTTGAAAATAATTAATAAAGAAAAAAAAGAGATTTCTGGCTTAACAAAAAAGTGCATCATGGCTTTTTAAATATTTTTTTTTTCTATTTTAAGTCAATTTTTTTTTTAGAAAATTGCCCCTCCTGCCTAAACGGGGGAAATAGACCCCCCGCTCTCATACGATCTTTTTCTTGTCTCAACCCTACCTATACGTTCTAGCTTTTTGTCACACCATGAGAACCACCCTAAATATTGGTGATTTTTTAACCTCTAACATTAAATCTGTTACAAAATCAGTTAACTTCCTTACGATAGAATTTCAATCATGAGATATCCCTCCTAGATAAGATTTGTCATCCTTATAAATGCCGTTTCATAAATCACAGACAAAATAAAAAAAAAATAATTTGAATAGAGTTTATATAACGTGAATGATTTTCAAAGAATTCCACATCCACCCAACGCTTATACAAATTCTGTTGCAGAGGGCCCTTAAAGCGTCTTTTGAATTTTTGTTAAATACTATTTTGTGCAATCTCTACAACAACAACAACAACAACAACAATAAAATAGCTTAAATAAACAAGTAGGTATGGAGAAAAATAACATGACACATCAATAAAAACGCCTTATTCTTGTACAGCAAAGGAAATAGGAAACATTTGACAGATCCAATTCAACTACCAACAAATAATGTTAATTTTGCAGAAATATTTTCTTGAATTCCTTTCTTGGAATTACATTTCCATAATTGCTTCCGCCCACTGCAATAGTATTTGCAATGAAAAAGTCACTTTACGTCACCGATGCGATGCTGCTTCCTAATAATATGTTGTAGGTACCCAGAAATACTCCCAAATCCCATAAGAACATATCAGTTTCGCTTGGATATTTTTCCCCGTATACGAGAATCTACGGGTAGATACTCAATTCAGTCAGTTCAGTATACATACATTCATTTATATGAAAACCGAAATAAATTTTAAGATACTTTGACATGGAATTTCATTCCGGCATCTGAAGTAGGTACCTATACCAAACTACATCTCTGCGTCCCCGGAGATAATTTTTTTTTTTTTTTGAAGCGAATGTTTTATTTCTATATAAATAGAAGGTACCTTTTGCTCACAACGATTCATGTGCAACTAGAAATTGTTAAGGAGTGCTTTTTCGTTAGTTGTTTTATGTAGATCCTTTCTTATCCTTAATCGAATTACTCATGCTGCATGGTAGAGTGCTAGAGCGCATTGTATTCGGCAGCGGTTCCGCTGGATGGGTGAGATGGTGATAATGGTACCATTCTGTTCCGTCCCTATTCGTCTCGTTCCTGTTGTTTATATTTTTACAAGCGTTTAACCATAAACTGAAACTGTACATCACGCCATTTTATTGCGGCGCCGAAAAAGAATGGCAACACCGCATCCCACATTGTATCCTACATCCCATCCCACATCCTGTGTAAGTGTATATGATATTTGATGCAGTTTTCTTTGTTGCTGTTGTTGGTGTTCTTGAATGTGAAGTGTTGTTGCCTTACATATTGCAGTAGTATATAGTGATTTAGCTCCTCGAGACAAGAAGGATAATGTGAAATGGGCTTAGGATTTGTTTCAAGTACAAGAGTGTCGCATCCTTTTGCACAATAAGCCCTGCAGAGTTACAACAATACTCGACGTCTACATAAAGGCTGAGCTGTTATGAACTGCGAGAGCGAGTTGTGTAGTTCTGGTGGTGCTGTGGATGTGTGCGAGTATGCGGGGAACTCGATACAATTTTTTTTTTTTATATATTTTTAGAAAAAATATGCATTCAGGAGAGCCTTTTCTCGAGATTGGTAGAGGTAGACGGCGCAGCGTTCATTTTTTTGAAGTGTTTATGCGGTTTGGGAATAAAAACTCTTATTACGAAAGAAGCCTTGTATCTATTGCGTTCTGTGAAGCAAAGTAGTTTTACACTTGTATAAAAGGTTTAGAGACTTTATACTGATACATACCTACCCCTGTATTAATAAATAGCATACAATGGCTTGATACACATCTGTCAACTTTTAGTTCATATCAATAAATTTATAACTTTAACTCACGAATTTTTTTAAGAGGCCACACACATGCATACATCTTATAGAACCGATCACTACTATACACTAATAGCTTTCATAAATCAATGCATTTATTTGACACACGCATTAGAATGTTGCTAACACTTTGATGAAGTGTTTCCGTGTTTCCAGTTATAAAGACTTTATATGTATCCGGTGTCCCCCAAGGTTCCATTCTTGGCCAATTTTTGTTCTTAATGTACGTCAATGAGCTTCCAACTATAACTGAAAATTGATCTTCGTGATGTACGCAGATGTCGTCCAATTGTACATGAATTGCCCTCTCGGACTTCTTGTGTCAATGAAGATTCGGAAATCATTGAATATTGGTCTCATTTTAAATCCAAAAACGTCAAAGCGTTTGGTGATATCAAGGAATAAACTAGATCTTTCTTATTTTCCTCCGATAGTGTTGAATAGTGCTGCCATAGAATGTATCGAAACGGCGAGAAACCTCGGTGTAATATTTAACCGATTTCTGACTTGCGATAATCATGGCGTACTGCGTTACTTGTGGGTAACGCAGTCATTTACGCTGGTTAACACCCGTTTATTACATGCAAGGACCCTTATTATTCCGATATTAATTTATGGATGCGAAATTTTTTGCAACTACAACTCTATAAGCAAAAGAAAGCTCAACGTCGCTTTCAATAGCATTGTGGGCTACGTATATGGATTAAGAAGATATGACATATTATCTGGTTTTTGCTCTCGTCTGCTATGCCCTTTGAAAATCACATTAAATTTCGGAGTCTGACATTGATTTCAGATATTTTGCTAACTCGTCAACCACAATACTGTGGTCGGCGCAAAGATCTTGTCAATTGATTCATCCCCGCTATTCTTTCTTAACATCTGAACGCCATTTTTTTTTTTGTAAATGCCGTCCGTTTGTGGAATTCTTTACCGCGTTACATACAAAAAATACATAGAACACAACAAGCATAAAAAAAAGATTGAGAAATTACTTTTCAGAGAACTTATAAATCAAACAATAACATACGGATTGAAACATGTATCTTTTTCTTATTTAAACTAATACAAAATTGTATTGAACTGAAACTTTTATAAGCTCTATTTTTGTATGATTATAGCTTTTTAGTTTTTAAGCAATCATCAATAAATAAAAAAATTAATAAATAAATAAAAATAAAAATATGGTTATTGAAAAAAAATTATCAAGTGGACAAGGTCCCTATTCTATCCCGTGTGCCAGCTAAGACGTGTGTTAAGGAGCGAATAGTGTTTTTTTTATATTAGTGTTCTTATCGATAGTTCCATAATATCCAATATTTAAATGCTTAAAGCTTATATATTGGTAGCATATTATTCACACAAATTTATTTTTAATAATGTTTTATTGAACAGTGTTCCTATAGAGTGTTTCATTGTATTCGTCAATTCGTTAATTTGGGAAGTGATTCTTGGGGATATTCTTAGAAAAAAAAATTTGTCATTACGGGTCCATCTCCAATGTTTACATCATTTATCGGGGATATGTTAACAGAAATTGGTCTGGTAATACTAACGGTAGAAACTTCATTCAGAATTTTGTGAAGAAATACCTACTAGTCATTGTAACTGCTTTAAAATAAAATTAATATCTTGTTTAATTCTTTAGATATCCAATTGTTTAGCCTGTTCCATTTTTCGATTATTTCTCAGAATATACCAAAAAATCATTTCGCAAACTATCTTTGACAAATTAGGGGAACCAAATTATTCTTTACATCTTAAATTCATTTTTTTTATAATAAAAAATATGAATGACTTGATCGCATGAACTTACTCTTGTGGTTAAACACTGTGTGTTACCCCACATTAAGGATGCATGATGTATATATTTAACGAGAAAATATTCATTATAAGAGTCAAAAGTACCCACTAAAAAACTAATATTTTATTTGTTTGCGATTATCGTTTTTTTTTTACACGAAAGCAATACTTGCCCTAAAGAGCAATAAGTAAAAATACAGATATGTATGTAAGGTAGGTGAACCGCATAAAACCCGAAGTCAATAGAAAATGTACCACAGTATGGTATTTAGCTTTTGACTAAAAAATAACAAAACAATTGGCGCAAAATTTAATTTTATTTTGTATGCGATGTTACAGCATTTTTAGTTTGATATGCTATTTTAAAAAGAATTTTTAAAAATTTAAACGATCGTAATTTTTTGTAATATTTTATTAAAATTAAAATCACCAAGCGTCTATTTTACTTTATCAATACCATACTAACTCTCTCTGTCACTTTGACAATATCAATATATCAAATGTGAAAAAAGGTATGTTTGTTTACTTTTTTTTCAACGAAATGCCATCATTTATAGATATAGATTATTATGGAAATAGGTTTAGAATGATATAAGTTAAATATTTTTTAAAACTTAGAACATTTCAGTAAAGAGAACTTTGAGTTAAAACATAAGACGTAAGTAGTTTGTTCATATTTTTCTTCAATGCAGATTATAAATTTCAATGTTTTAATGGGCTTCTTTTAAATCTGTTGCATTCAACCATATAAATCTACAGACATTCTTGTAGAGATTGTTGGGGCAACATATTGGTAGAATACTAGTTTTCAAAATTCTCAAATTTTAAATTGAATTTTGCATTTATAAATTTAAAAACTGAATTGACAAAAGACAAAACAATAATAGGCCTGTTTTTTTCTTAATTTAAGTATATAGTCTTAGAAAACAGTTCCAAGAAAATTAATTTACAAAAAAAACAACATTAACAATATAGATTAGGAAAAAACAAAAAAGTGGGTCTCGCAAACAGCCTAAGCCTAAAGGTCGATTAGCGTTTCTTTGGACATTCCCCCGATATTTTTTTATCATTTTTTTTATAAACAAAAATATATATTTTTCTCAAAATTAGCTCCACAGATTAAAATAAAATCAATAAATTGAAATAGGTATAAGCTGCCTTTAAATGGTTTTTAATGGCATCTTCCAAAGAACCATTTTTGTGATTTTGGCTTTTCTCGAAAACAGTTTAACTGATTTTGATCATTTTTTTAAAGGACAATTATTGATACTTACTTATCCGGCCCCCGATCCATGAAGGGTCTCTGCCTGAGATATTGCGGTCTTTCATCGGTTGCGCTCCCTCGCAAGCTCCCTCCAGTCGCGGAGACCAAGCGGTCTTGCGTTTTTTTACGCCTGTTCCCTGTAGCGGAGGTTCGGTCTTCCTGGTCCATTTGCTCGATGTGGCTGAGCCAATAAAGTCGACGTGTTTTGGCTCTTTGGACTTCATCCGCATCTTGGTACAGCTCGTACAGTTCACGATCACGATCACGATTGAATCTTTTCCTCCATTCGCCCTCTTCGCATATAGGACCAAATATCCGCCCAAGAATTTTTCTCTCAAAAGTGCCCAGGATCAATTCCCCCTTTTTACTTATCGTGCAGCACTTGGCGAAGTACAATAGAACTGGTAAAATAAGCGTTTTGTATATCGTGCACTTTGTCTTTCGAGAAAGGAGTTTTGAACCCATTTGCTTGGCCAACCCGAAGTAACAGCGGTTCGCTAGGGTAATTCTTGGTCGGATTTCCACTGAGGTGTCGTTTGTGGAATTGATGTTTGTTCCGAAGTAGTTGAACTCCTTGACTACCTCGAAATTACTGCTACGAACAGTGACGTTTTATCCTAGGCGATGGACAGATGAGGCTTTGTTTGTTGACAGCATATACTTTGATTTGCAATCATTCACTTCAAGAGCAATGCTTTTCGCCTGTGCATCAATAGCTGTGAATGATTCTAGAACAGCTCGCTTGGAGCGGCTGATGATGTTGTCCGCATAGCCAAGCAGTTAGGAAGACCTGTTGAAGATAGTGCCTTCCTGGTTAACACCACTCTTGCACACTATCTGCTCCAGGACTAAGTTGAAGAAATCACATGATAGAGCATCTCCTTGTCTGAACCCTGTACATGTTTGGAATAGCTCGAAAGAGCTGTTATCCATTTGCACATTCCACCGCGTATTTTTTAACGTCATGAAGCATAGCTGGATCAGTTTTTTTCGGGATACCGAGTTCCGACATCGCCAATAGAAGCTCTTGGCGACTTATGCTATCATATGCCGCAATACACAAATCTAAGGTAATATGTTGCGCAGGTTGTCAGTCAGAAATTAAACATGGCGGCTCGAGTGCCCAAGAAAACTGCACATGGAAATACTAGAACAACAACAAATATTAGCATTTTGACAAGTAAAGAGACACTGGATCCACCATTTTCACAGATGCGCAGAACTGAACAAAAATTAAAACGCTAATGATATTACCTTTACAGCCATATTATTGACTTTTTCAAAACTAGTTTTATGACAGAACTAGTTTTAAAGATGTTTGGAAGTGGACAAATCGGTTTGATTCAAAAATATTTTGACACCTAAGACTCGAAAACTTAAAACTAGCTGTGAATAAAATTCTAAATTCATAAGACCGTGCTAAATTTGAGACTCAAAACTTCTATAAAACTAGTTTTGCTATTGAACTAGTTTTGAAACAAGTCAATAATATGCCTGTTAATATGTGTACTGTGATCGTATGCGGCTTTGAAGTCGATGAAAAGATGGTGGGTTTCGACTTGAAATTCATTGATCTTTATTTCAGAATTGACCTCAATGTGAAGATTTGGTCTATCGTTGATCTGCCTGGCCTGAAGCCACACTGGTACGTGCCGATAATAGTGCGTTGCAGAAAGGTTTTAGACGGTCACAAAGTACATTGGATAGGATCTTGTAGACAACATTAAGCAGGGATATGCCTCTGTATTTTTTGCAGGACATAGGATCGCCTTTTTTTGTAGATTAGGCATATGGAGCTATTTGAGCAGTCGTCGGGCATACTTTCCTCCTCCCACACTTGGTTGATGAGCTGTAATAAATCTAAAAAAAAACAGAATTATTTTTTCAATTCATTCAATTCAATTTTTAACTCCACATTAATAAATACGTTAATAAATAAATAAAATTGGCCGTAACAATTTTTTATATAAAAAATTAATTAATTTAAAAACCACTTCAACGATTTTTAAATTTTTTCCCCACAAATTAAGATTCATGCGGCGTTGGGTTCAAAACAGTTTTAGAAGCATTTTAGGCATTACTTCAGTTTAAATGCTATATTGATCAATTCTGTGTACTCACATAACTACCTTCAACTTAAGCCGTCTTCCTGCACCTCTTACCTTAGGCGTCTTCCTGCACCTCTTACCTCTTAATTTACATACTAAATATTTAGTATCCTGCAGTGCGTTAAGACTTAAGGAGTCAAATTGTTGGATTGCTAAACCATATGGTCACAGCAATATCACATGTTTGATTCCTAATGATATGCTTTCTATGCAGAGCGACTACTGCACTCCTGCTTTGGATTTAAGAAGGGTTTTTAAGGTCAAATTTCCATCCAGAAAAGATTAGAAGGATAATGTCGTGACGAGAGACTTCGACACTACTATTTTTATTGATGGTTCCAAGATGGAGTGTGGTGTTGGTTCAGGAATTTTTTCCGAATCCTTGAACATCTCTAGGTCCTTTCGGCTACCTGACTTCGCAAGCGTATTTCAAGCTGAATTACTAGCAATCAGGGAAGCATGCAAGATACTCAAACAAGATCCCAACCAAAACCGGAATACTGCTATCCTGACAGACAGTCAAGCAGCTGTGAGAGCAATTGATTCGGCTATAACATCATCTAAACTGGTCCAGTAATGCCGAGATTAACTACTTAGCCTTAATGTCAACCTCAGGGTCACTCTTATCTGGGTTCCAGGTCATTGTTGCATTGAGGGAAATGAGCAGGCTGACGAACTGGATAGGCAAGGATCAGCCCTTCATAGCTCACTTGCGGAAAGAGTTAATATTCCGCTTGGAGTTATGAAGGCAATTTATTCTCAATTTTTCTTATTGAATCCAATCGCAGGTGGGAAAGTTTAACAAACTGCGTCATATCCAGAAAGATTTGGCCCATCTATAATAAATCGCGAACAACTGATCTGATTTTTAGGCCCAGGCGAGACATAGCCAGGGTTGTTGCGACATGTTCTGGCCACTGGCCTATAGAAGAACATGCGGCGAAGCTGGACATTCCGTACAATACTTTTTGTCGCAGTTGTGGGGACCATCAGGAGAAGGAAACAGTGGCCCACTTCCTCTGTAAATGCCCTGCTCTGGCCAGATCGAGAGCGAAATCTTTTGGAAATGCTTTTCTTGAAGATCTACACGAACTTTCGGAGATAAAGATCAAAGATTTGATTGCTTTTCTCAACGCGACAAAATGGATCTAGGTCAAGCTTCGACCTTAATTCCTTCACTTCACCCTTCGGACTCCATTTAGACAGCGCGTAAGCTGAATAAGGGCGTTTTAAGGACCCGTAAGAGGGTATATGTGCAAACCCCTCCAATAATATTAAAAAAAAAAAAAAAAATAAAAATAAAAATAAAACCGCTTTTCACCCAACAGGTCAATACGAGTTATGGTGTCAAAACGGCGCACTCTAGCTCTAATTGGGTCACGGAGCGAGTTTGCTCTGGGCCGCCATCTCTACCTACCTACCTACCTTCAACTAAACTATTTTCTTGGCAAATGGATACAAGGCTCCCATAACCAATTGAATTCAGACTTTAGACCACGCATTATAATCGCACATAAGAACAAGTTCGAGCGACCCAGTCGTGCATACTTTTTTCTATTCTTTAACCAATTTCCACGGCCTAGTCTTTTGACTCATTTTATGCAAAATACCCTGTTTATTTATGCAACCAAATTATATGGAATTATCTGCCCAGGTAGAGCTCCATTCGTAGCTTTTTTTTAATATTATTCTCTCAAGGACAGTTTTTCATTAACTTCTGGTTATTCAAGCGACAATAATATATTTGAATATGGGTCAATATTTCCTAGGAAATCAACTCCAAATAAATTTTCTACTAAGTATTATTTTCATTGTTGAATAGATACACATTTAAATAAATTCTATTAATAGAAAAATTGTAAGATGAACTCATTTCATCGATATCACCCATATTTTGAGTGTTTTCAATTACCTACTTAATAAAAAGTTTTGAATGAAATAAAATTAAATTAATTTTAGGTACCTACTATAATAAATAGTAAGATTGATTCAATCTGTTTCACAAAGTTAAGCTGTTTATTCGAGCGTAACTAATTCTCCAAATAACTGAAAAAGTTTGTTATCATCCCTGTTATAGCGACTTTTAAAAGTTAATTATTTAATTATTTCTACCTCCATCAACTATAACACTGGTGGTGCTTTAAGTAATTCTAACTCTTGCATCCAAATGAGTAATTCATATATATTCGACTAATAGACTTAGAACTATTTCAAGTCTTAAATACACTCAGTGTCAATTGATTATATCAACAAAATAATTACTTATAAGCCAATAAGTCATATAAAGGACTTTCGTCGAGTTCAATTTACCAAAGCGTCCAATTATTGTTGTTGGTTCTGAGAAAGAACAATAGGTAATCTCATATTTCGGCCATAATTTTAAACTTATCAATTCTACCAATATTCATCCACCAACTATTAAGAACTTGTTAGAACAAATTCATAATACAATTTCAGAGTCATAAAAGTAAATTTGAGAAAGTAGTTACCACTGTCCACGGTAAAGATTTGTCCTCCCTCCACAGTCATTTTTAAGAAATGAGTGACACACACAATGTGATGCGGAGTGTATCCATATACCTAAAGTCTGACTTCTGTTGTCAAATATAAATATGTATATTCTATAATCCTACAAATGCAGAAGAGCATCAAAACCACTTTAACCAATAAGAGTATATGAACCTATGTATACGTATATGTAGAAAACACACACATAAGTAAAACAGCCGATTTGGCCACAACCTTTTTTGAAACTGAAAACTTACTCCTCTTCGTAGTAATAAATTCTGATGCTGATTCAAAGTTTTCCATTTGAGTACAATTAATTCACCGATTAAATGCAAGTTGGGCAGCCACATAAAGTTTTTGTCCCAAAAAAAAAAAAGTAAGAAGCCCTTGTCGCCTTAGGATTGTGACATTCGATTCAGAAAAAGCAAGTGCAGCAATATCGATGTTAGTTCGTGAAACTTTTTCTTAAAGTAAGAACCTGCTTAGATGTATATAGTTCTATACACTGAGCACAAACACATTCAAATTTATTCTCAAAAAAAAAAAAACAAAAATCCCGAAGTCTTGCTGAAACTTTTGTTGGAGGTGTGTTAATCAATTGACCCATACTGAATATCGTTTCGTCTTTAAAGATGCACATTTTTAAGTAGGTAAGTTAAGTTGCTAAAGAGAAAAAAAGAAAGTGGGATATAGCCAAGGTACATAGTTAAGGTTAGGTTGATGGGCTGACAGTGGATCTTGTTCCCGTATAACACTTAGATCAATTGTGGTACGCCGATGTATTGAACCGTCCCTTTAAAATATAACCTATGAAATCCTATGGAGCATCGAGCCGTTTGGAGGCGTTGAAGAAGTTCTTTAATTTTAAGTTGTTATCACCTGTTGACTTCGATACCCAAAAATGTTTTACTTATATTGCAGAGTGCCGGACAGTGACCTAGGTAGTGGAAGGATGTCCCCATCTATACTTCTTCGTCTCCACAGCCTCTGCATAGGTCTTCACTATTTAGTCTCATTTTCTTATTATGATATGTTATGTCCTCTGATAATCCCTATCAAAAGATTCAGATGTCTCTCCTTCTGATTCATGATTTTGTCCGTTTTTTTCTTATTGTATCTAGGCCTCAGATTTTTTGTAGTTGTACAAGTTAGTTACGAGTGAGTTCCATCTGTCTTTAGTAAGTTACACTAACCAAGGTAAATCTATTGAAAGTCAATTTCCTGGGCCCTCTTTTTGCATTTTAATCTGTAGACTTTTCAATCTGTCCTTGAATATTGGTATGTTTTTAAATGGATAGAAATCAGCGTTTATACAATTAATCTTTGGACGGATTGAATCGATTTCAAAGTCATGGAAAAGCTAGTTAATTACCAGTTTATAGTGGAATTGACTCTACTTAAGTTATCAATGGATTAAACGTACATATATATCAGCTGATTAAATTTATACTCATATGGTACATATTATAAAATTAATTGAATTGAACTACAACTAGTATAATAAAGGGTGTCCAGCCGAATATTTTCGACTTTAAAATTAAATATAAAAAAACTATTTACATCGTTTTTATTTATTTTTTTTTTCAATTAAATTCATACTAACAATAAGAATTTTATTTCTTAAAAACGATATCATCCAAAAGATGGCCGTTTTTTCAATTCACTCTTGCAGTCGGAGCCTTACACTTGCGATTACGCGACGGCAAAGCGCTGGAGAAATGCTTTGAACTTCATGGCGAATATTTTCCTGCAGGGCCTGAATTGTCCGGGGATTGTTATTGCAAACCTTCGGCTTGAGGCATCCCCAAAGAAACAAATCGCAAGGTGTCTGAGGTGAGGTCTGGTGACCAAGACGGTCATGGAGTGTCTACGTATACTTGCTGATCAGTTTATTCGGAAAAAACTGTTCTTAGCCTTCCCATCGACACCCTAGCTTTGTGCGGAGTGGTACCGTCCTCTTGAAATTGTGTTCGGTTGTTGTACTCTGAATACAATTGCAGTTGCCGTAACAGAAACTCATCAATAATAAGGCATACACCGGAGCAGTGACTGTCTTTGGTTAAAAAAATAAGGGCCGATTAACCCGCTCGCTGAAATAGCACACCAAACTTTCGTTTTTAAACAATGTAAACGTTTTTGATGACGTTCTCTAGGGTTGTTGGGGCACCAGTATCGCATATTGTGTTTGTTAACATATCCATCAATGCATCAATATTCAAATGTGCTTCGTCTCGTCACTGAATAAAATGTTTTCAAGCGTAAGTGCTGTCCGAAAACGTTCCAGCATTATTCTTGCGAAGGATTCTCGCAAAGGATAGTCACTTTCGTTGAGATAGTGAACAATTTACATTTTATACGGGTGGAGCTTTAATTTCTTTTTCAAAACAACATGCACTGTTGATTTTTTTATTCCTGTGGAGGCCGCAATTTTCCTTATCGATTTTGAATAATTTAATTTCGAACTTGAGACACATGTTCTGGCGTTGTTGCTGACGTGTTGATGGTCCAGGAATAAGTCTATTGACCATTGTGCCTTCTTGCCTGAATCTTTTTACCCACAACCAGATAAGTTTCATGCTCGGCCCATCACGAGTACCAGCCCCACTGCAAACGCGCGGTGCGCTCCCGACCAGTGACTCATGGCGAGTAACAATTCCGCAAATCCTGCGCTTTGATATAACCCTCCTTCTTACCTCAATCGCTAGTATTTCGATAATCGCAATATAAAGTTGAAAAATTTCCGCTGAACACCCTATATTATATTCAAAGTCATGGAAAAGGTTTTTGTTCAATTCAAAAATAAAAATTGTTTAAACAAAATGTTCCCGAAAGTTTTCCTTTCACTGCTTTGTAATGTAGTCCAATAAGTCACTCACAAAAAAGTGCTTCAAAACCACCGAATACTTCGAAGTTTGATTTAAATTATCTAAACTTACAAGAAACTTTCTTTACCAAATTAAACTTTAGTTCCGGATTAATAGATACTAAATAAATTGAAGCGATTTGACTGCTTTTTTTCAAAATCCATTAAGTTTTGATTTTTAAAATAGTAGAAAAGTCTATCTGCCTATCCAATTTTCAATTTTGTCTGCAAGGCTTAAGTTTTCTATAGCGGCCGCAATTGCAAATCCATTAATTTCACGTTTGCCAATTCTATGGTTCTAAATTCTAAGTATCAATTTAAAATGATTGATTTTGCTTTCTGGTCATTCCAGAATCTTCCATTAATGCCTTCAATACAAGAATTTGCTTTTAGTCCACAACCAGAACTTATACAGATTTTTCACTTTGATTGGTTTCTATATATATGTATGTAGGTACTGAGGAAAAAAAGGTCCCAATTGGCAATTGGCATTTTAAATCAGATTTTGCGACTACTTAAACTACTTAAAAACCATTACCCATATATCATTGTTTTGGCCTTTTTTTTGTAATCAAGCATAAGGCCAGCATAAATAATATGAAGCGCTCTGCCTTATAGCTGGTGGTAGCTGGTGATAGCTGGTGGGTGAGGGAAATGGCTGAAGTTTAAGAGAAAGAGAAAAAGTGACATTTACCACGTTGCACAGTCTAAATGACTAGAAGTCCTTAGAACGATGTCAAGAGACATAAAAATGCTGTTCGAGTCTTATACCAAGCACATGATGATAAACTCAGTTTTTTTTTTTTTTTTTTTTAAAGGACTTGGCTGTCAGGCTGTGCAACCTGCAATATGGCACTTTTTTTTAGGGTTCCCTCCACTCTCTGTCAATGGATGAAATGAAAGTGTATGTATTAATATTTCTTACACCGCACCAAAATGAGCGGGAGAAAGCAAGCAATTGTGACTCCCTTAGGGGTTGGGGCTGCAGAAAAAAAAAATTAAATGCATATATATACCCAGTCCTTGTCGCGCTCGTAGTCATAGCCATATCGTTGGTGACAAGGTGCTGTGAGGAAAAAATGCTTAAAAAAGTGGAAATGAAAACGTTTATAAATGTGTATAAAATGTAATCGGGTACTATACCCACTAAAAGTGAGGGTACTGGATGTTTGATGACGACTCGAGTGTAAATGCTATGCAGCCATCATCATCATCATGAGTATAGTATGAGAACTGGGAACATGTGTGCGAGTTTTTTGCTTCGGGGTGTAAGATAATGGGGTCTGAATTGCTTTCAATGAGGTCATGCAAATAGGAAATGTGTATATCTGCATTAAAGCCCGAGCCTTTTTAAACGTTGCATTCGTTGTGATGTTCGCCCCCTGGGTAGATCGAGATTTAAAATCAAAAACAACAACAACAGAAAAATATAAAACATGCAAACAGGCGGTAATGGAGCTGTTTTTCATTTTCAATTGGGAAAAATTGGTTTTGACAGTTGAGCTCTCTGGAGCGAGGGAATTTATATATTTAAGTGTGTATCAGTTTTTTCAAGCAGAATGAAAATGAGTTACATTTAAGAGTTGTGGTTTTGAGATTTATTTATGATAGAAGCGCAAGTCAACATGAAGGGAATATTTGTAATTAAATTTCACAGTTTATTTAAATTGATGTTAAATTCTGTGCTACTGAGTATGTTGATATTTTGGGAGTTTTGCAAAAGTCGTGATGGTAGGTAGATACTATTGAAAAAGCAATAAATTATTAATGATTTTATAGGAAATTGTGTTCGTTGCTCTGAGAATTATAGGGAGGCTTAATAATACATATTTCTTGAATGTAATAATTTTAATTTTATATCTGTCTTTAAAATGCAACTTGAACTCCACATCACTAGTTAGCAGTCAAGCACACTTCATCCACTGCGCCATATTGCCACTCGCCGATATGATAGCTGGATGATTCAATAAAGTGGTATCGATTAGTGATTTTTATTACTTTCTCTATAGGGCGAGTATTGGTTTCGTTTTAAAGAAATTTCGAGGCTTTAATCAAACATATAACACTACAATGATCGAGAAATCTGAAAAACTGCGTTTCTTCATATAGTCCTTAGGGCTGTGTATCCGTGCGTCCACTATAATTTAGGCTATGCTAAAATAAACTCTTTTTCGAACTTTCCTAGTAGAAGCGCAGGGCAGTACATATTATATAAAAGTTTGGATAAAAACAATATTTAATATACATACCTACAGTAGATATATAAATTAAGTCCCACTCTCTGTTTTTAGGACTTAAAAAGGAGAGAGAAGAGGAAAGAGAGAGAAGAAACATTAGTTTCTTCATATTTTGAGTTGAGCGATTTTTGTTAGCCACATCAGGGATCTTAGAACCCCGTATGTGGGATATTCGCAAAAAAAGTATGCCATATCTTAAAGGTGTTAGTTTGCCTTATAAAACGTAAACTAGTTTCAAAAATTGGTCAGCCATAAGTTGTTATTTTGCAGATCGTATGGATTGTAACCTTGAACAAATCTTTTAAAAAACCTATGGCTGACCAAGTACTAAAACTAATTGGGCTTTTATGAGGTCACTAAGACCTTTCAGATGTCAGTTATACTATTTTGTAAATATCCCACATATTGGGGTATATAAGATCATGGAGCGCAGCGACGTGTGCCAATAAATGTTCATATTTGTAAGGTTTATCGCGACCTTAGGACAAAAAGGTTCTATCTGCATCATACTAAAAACTCTATGCTCTTTCGATTGTCACTATCCGTATCTGTCTATCTCTTACCATTTCGGAAATAATCAAAAATATCAGGAAATACAGTTCTAATCTACAATTCAAAGTCTAAGAATCTTCTTGTTCTACGCCTTAGTGCCTTAACGTTGAGCAACAAAGTTCTATTGATTTCTTTAAAATTTAAATGACTAAGGCCCAGTTTTTCAGTGGTGAGTTAAACCCGAGTTAGTTAACTCTAGAAGTAAATGAACCCACAATTAACTGAGAAAGTAGTTTTTTGGTGGAGAATACATGTGGATTGAATTATCAAACTCGAGGGATAAAGCATCAAAAGAATGTGTTCACTTAATCCTGAGTTAACTCACCAAATTTGAAGATTTAACTCGGGCTTAACTTTAATCTCGCACTGAAAAACTGGACCTAAATTTATATTAAATAAAAGGGTTAAAATGATAAATATATGCCTTAGACTTTGAGGAACAATAAATTGCAAGATCTAGTATGTTAAAAAATGTTGTCATATACCCCCTAATTTTTTTTTTAGTTTGACTGTAGGTCTTTTTTATTTTATCTAGAATTTTAATTTCCATTTGAAAAAGGTTGCAAAATTATTTTTTCTTCTTGCATCTTGTGATTGAGGTCGGCCAAGCCATTTTGATTTTACAGCAAGTCAGAAATCGTTGGCTCCGTACCAAATAATTCAATCGTGTATGGCCAGCTTAACAGCGACTATAGGTTGTTGACCAGTTTTCGTCATTATTTCCAAGTAGGTACAATGCACCTATTATGGTGTCTTTACCTATAACATATGGATTCAATATTTGATCGGAACTCTCGTAGTTTAGTCCTTGAGCTTAGAAAGTTGTTCCTCTATATTTTTCAGATATGTTTGAATGCAGTGTTTTCTTAACCAACAACAACAAATAAAGCATCTGTTCACCAAAATTTAGCTTTGTTGATATTCGATATCGTCGCTGGCTTGTCGGCATAGACCATAGACTTGACGTAGCCTCACAGGAAATAGTCTAACGGCGTCAAATCGCACCCTTTATATATTTTGGGCTCTTACCAATTCTTATGTGCAAAAAATTGTATTTTTTGAATAAATCGTGCCATATAGTGCCCATCTTGCGCAAAGAAAACCAGATATGTAAGTAAGAAGGTAGGTTTAGGTATAGAAATGTCGGCCACGAGCAAAACCTAGCTCAGTGACCTAATTAGCGCTAAAGTGCGCCGTTTTGATATCATAATTCATTTGACCTGCGATTGAGAAATTATTTTTAATTTGTGATGAAAAGCTCTAGCTAAGTGTGGCAGCCGAAACGACTCCATATCTTATAGCAATCAGTATAAATATTATTTGTATCGAAGTAGCTTGTCACGACATCATTCTTCCAATCCTTTCTGGATGGAAATGCAACTTCAAAATTCTTACAGAGGCCAAAAGCAGGAGTGCTGCAGTGAATTTGTGATATTTCTGTGACCATATGGATAAGGAAGCCAACAATTTGACTCCTTTAGTCCACATTGCTCAACAGTGATGAAGCTTATGGCATATGAGCATGTGCGTAGTTAGGGGGGGAGGCAACGGGTTGGCAATGCTATTACTAGTGTTTCGGCGAAAAACATCAAAAACCAAAAATTAACAAAAAAAGTGGATGTGTTTGTCACATTTATTTATTTCGAATGCTTTATTATGTGAGTGAGTCAAATAAATATTAATTTCGCACTAAATTTCCATTTCTAAATACAAATTCTTTAAATACTGCCACTTTTACTTTTTCATTGCGCTGCCTCGTCAGGCTTTAGATTTTTCAGCGGAGTTGAGATACGTTCCAATTTGTAAAGTAAATTAAAATTTTTTGTAATCTTTTTTTTTCCATTTTCGCGCTCGATTTCAACTTAGCTGCCATATAGTGAAGTTTCATCACTGTTGAGCAATATTGAGAGTGGGCCCAGAATCCTTACAAATTTTCCCATGGTCCTTTGTTGTCCAAATTGAGTTTTCAAGACGGGAGCTGTGCAAGTGAGCCCTTCTCCTCTGCCTATGAATTCAAATAGAGCCCGGTCTTCTACCTCTCTAAGCGTCTCTAAGTTATTTTCATAAATTTCTATGAAAAACTTTTAGTTCAAAGAGGAATGCAGGAATGTTTTTCCTGGCTTCACTTATTATTTTCTCTTTACAGTTTTTCACAATACCTCCATTTATTCTATTTTAGCTTCTTAACATTTGGATTCATATCCGTAGATAGCTTTGTTTAGCCCATACTTTTGATTAGGTATATATGTACATATTTATAACGTTTTCTATAGGTATTTACATATTTTTTTCATTCTTGTGTGCACATTTACAATTTAGTTTAGGGTATAAAGGTCTTTGAAGTCTTATTTGTACCTAACCATGCATTTAAAAAGAAAAGCTTCATGTTTAAAATTTAATTAAAAACACAATTTTCTTTATACCAAACGCTTTAAGCCATTAAAATGTTAGGAAAGCATTTCCATCGAAGTGAATTTCTTTTCTTAGTTCATAGCATTAATTTATTTTTGGTAAATTTGCGATGAAAAGCTTTGCACTTAATTAATCAATAAAGTTAGTGACATCATTATTTCTATAAATATAAATCTTCCATCATGGGCGATGTTTCTTTTGCTATATTCAAACAATGCGGATATTTCTCTTTTTGAACACGAAAGTATACTGATGAGAAGAAAAAAAAGCATTAATTGTCTCTATGCGAACTTTTATATCCTTATTAATCATTAATCCATGCAGCACAAAGTAGACTCAACAAAAGACAATCAACCCTAACAAACTGGATGACAACTTAAAAGGATTATAATTATCCCCATTTAGTTTTTTTTTCTTTTAACCCAAACCAAACCAGTGCCACTTTATCTTCATAAAAATTAACGACTCTTCACAACCAAAGCAGAGGAAAAACAAAAAGTTCCAACTCAACGCTTGACGCTTTAGCTTAACTTACGTGCTTCGCAACGCCCGCGCCGTGCCGCACCGCCCAGTCACTTAAAGATTTTGGACCGAAAAGTCCTCTTAATTTTAATTTGCCGCTCAATAAATCTCAAATCTACCCCCAAATTGTTGTAATTTAGAAAAGGATTAAGTGATTTCTAACAAAGTGAGCGTGTAATCTCAATTTAAAGTACCTACAATTATGTAGTCAAGCGGCAATGCTCCTTAATATAGGTGTAGCTGTAGGTGTAGGTAAAGGTGGGAAGGTTAGGCGTTGGTAGGTATGCGTAGTTATCCCTTACCACCTGGAATACCTATAATACTGTCCCCTGTCAACTCTAATTTAAATAAACCTAAATTAACAAAAGAAAGCTAAAAAAACATCATCCACCTCCCACCCTCACAAGATAATACCTACCCGCGTGTTGACACAACGCAACGCACAATATCATCAGCGAAAGAGTTTTCTGGTGCTAACTCACGTCATGGAAAAAGAGAAACCAACCCTCCTATTTCCTTAGTTGATGCTGGGTGCTGAGGAATAAAAAGTGATCAAATGGAAGGTTTGATATTTCCTTCCATTTTAGTGCTTTTCTTGTTTCGCTGGAAAAATCAAGAAAATCCCACAAAATTATTTTCCTCTCAACATTTTACATTTTACGCGACCTGTTAAAGGACCTTTTTGGCCCCAACCACTGCCAGGCATCAGAATACACAGTACACACAGATTCCAGAGCCAGATTAAGTAAAAGAATTATTGTCTTCCTTTTACATGCGGATTTAACATTGGACAGAAAATGGAAATTCTGTTTTTAAAATGAGGACTTTTGAGTTCAAAAAAAAAAAAAATTAAAAAAAAAACGTAAGAAGATACGGCGTTTCCAGCAACTGGTTTAAGTGTGTACTCTGCATAACTTGATTTTAATGGTGGTATGGGGGTAGTAAGATTTAAAAAGTAAGGTATAAAAAGTTTTTAATATCTTTGCTTGTTGCATATTTATGAATTCTTTCGCGTTCTTCTCTTTTGAATGCATTTTATTTTATTTTTTTTAAAGAGTTGTGTGTACTTATGTATTTTTGAAAACAATTTATTTTACCTTAAATATTATTCGAGTATTATGGTCAAAAGCAACACAAAAACTCTTGAAGAGTTCTTTAAACAAATTTATCAGCCCTTAATAGCATCTTAGTTCAGCCTTCTTAATACCGTTGCATTTTATAAGCACTTCATGAATTCTTAAAATGATAATTTAAAGTCAATACTTTAAATACATCTTAAAAACATCTTATAGACCTCTTTTTCAAGATATTTTTTCATATCTATTAATGATACTTCTTTCAAACCTCTTACAAGTATTTTAAGAGTTTATTAGCTTGGTCAATGGCATCTTGAAACTTGAAGAGGTCTTCCAGATATATTTATAAACGTTGTGGCATTGATTTTTTATCTGTCAACTTGCAGTTATATTCCTGTTTTTCTCAAAGTCACCATAATCAGTTCTGTTTATAAAGCTGCACTTTTTTACTCAAAACAGACAGTGCACTTGTTGAAAACAGTTGCCATTGATACTGGTTTGACATATCTTTTTTTTTTGTAAGAAAGTAAAAAAGTTATTACTGACCACTTAATGGTGTCTTATTAAGAAGTAATTAAGCGTTATTTGACTCTGGGTAAGAGTTACTATATTAAAGATATTTTTAAGAGTTTTTTAAGAACTCTTTAAAAACTTTGAGATTTGGAAAAAATATGCATTTACTTATGTATATTTTTTTACAAGGCCCTCACTAGTCAACTGATGAGTCCAAGTGAGATCGCCGGGACGAAACGCCAATTTGTATGGACTAAAGGCCGTTAAAAGCTATTTTGAATCAATAATTCAACAAGTCCAATTAAATAGTGCTAAGTCTTCTACTTGGCTGATGTATTTCAGTAGTATATAGAATTTGTATTATAAAAACCTTCATATAACCGCAACTTCGTTTTATAGCTTTGAATAGACCTTTTAAAATAACTTAATAACCCAAAAAAAATGCAATAAACATTTTTTTTAACATTTGAAGCGCGTGAATTTTTAGGGGGGCAGCATCTATGATTTTAAAGTAAATATGACCGCGCATGTAAAAACACATTCTAGATGCTTCACAAAATATGTTAAAACTGTCATCAAAATAACTAGAAGTGAAGCCATAAAAGTCATTAAAATAATGCCATATGTTTTCACCACTTATGTAAAGTTTTATTCAATTTTTTTTAAATCCAACTTAATTTTTAGATTCGTGAAAGAGTAAAATATTTAATGCCATTTATTATCAGACTCATTCCTCTTTAATAGGTGCATCTTAAATACGTCATCGTCAATACATCAATAAAAAAAGTCCTCTTCATAAGCACCTACAAAGATATTATTAAGAACTCTTCACTTCATACAGTTGGCTCCACCCCTTTGGGCCTTTTTAAGTCTTAGCGACATCCTAAAGATATCTTGCAGAGTTGAATGCTCTTCATATAAGAACTCTGAAAGATATCTGTTGCTTGGGGGGTGCTGACTGCTGGTACACCCATACTCAAGCCCATCGTTATTTGTGAACATTTATGATGACAGACAAAGTATGAATTGATCATGGATCATGCATCATATCCCATATCTACCACGAACTTAAAGATGAACAAGGTTGGAATCGGCTAAGATGATTTGGTATAAGTGAGTGTCTCAACCAACTGTGCAAGGTTGATATCACATTTGCTATCACAAAATAATGTGATTTGCACTTCCACACGAATTTGGCGTGTATAACGCAATTTTATTGTCAATAGAGTTACCATTAAATCTACAAAATTGCTATACCTATATATTCTTTCAATTTCTTTCTTTCTTCTGTTTTTCCTTTTTATTTCCCACAGAAAAATATTTTCATTAGGTACCTATACATATATTTACGAAGCAGGAGTGGAGAACGAATCAATGCCGTAGTAACGGAAGAAAAAATTGCTTTGGCAATTAACACTTTCTCACCGTACAAGTCTCCAGGGCCTTGGACTGGACGGAATACTGCTTGTCATGCTCCAGATTTAGCAAGATGTGGCAATTCCTTGGTTTGAGTTGTGATCTTCCCAACGACCAGCGAGTCTTGGAGACAAGTTAGAGTATATTTTATCCCGAAATTCGGTAGGCATCTGTGAAGGATTTACGACCAATTACTCTGACATCTTTTGTGCTCAAATCTCTAGAACGTAATTTAGGTACTCATATTAGAGATATTTTAGTTGGATGTTCTCTTGAAAACTCTCAACACGCATATCTCAAGGGTATGCCCACGGAATCGGTTTCAAAGAATATACTCTAGCTATTCTTTTTAAAGTAGAAGGGACCTACAACATCCTAACTGAATCCATTCTAGAATCACTCGTTGACATAGGTATAGAGGACTACATAAGGAAATGGATTATATCCATTATCAGCGATAGAAGGATACATGCTATGTTTGGAAAAACAAATTCCACGAAATCACGTCAGTAGAGGGACACCACATCTAGGTGTCCTATCCCATCTTTTATGGCTTTTAGTCAAGAAAAAAATTCTCGTCAAGCTGGAGAGTACGTACGTCCATGATTTGGTAATAGCGGTGTCAGGAAACTTCACGGCTGTGATAAGTGAAATCACGGAAATGGCTTTGAGATAAGTTACTAACGGGACTACTAAAGGGTGTTTTTTTTTTAGACGTGTGTTTTTCAATCTCGCAATAATTTTTTCCGAGTTGGTCTTTTTGACAACTGTTACTTGATTTATGCTCAGTTTGGTTGGCCATTTCGTAATTAATAGACTTACTCCTGAACAACGTTTGCAAATCGTGCAAATTTATTACCAAAATAATGGTTCGGTTCGCGAGACGCATAGTGCACTTTTTCCAATATTTGGTCGACATAATCGCAAAATCGCATAAATTCGAGAAACCATGGATTGGTTTCGCACCACGTTTACTCTGCGCATCCTCAGAGACCCCGTACAGTGTGCACCGAAGACGCTATTGCTGCTGTAGAGCAGAGTATCGAAGAAGACCCGAATGAGTCCATCCGCCATCGCTGGCCATGATTAATGACTTTTTCGTGCCTGAATTGGAGGATGTTGATGTGGACGAGCTTTGGTTCCAACAAGACGGCCGGCGCTACATATCATACAGCCAACGAAACAAACAATCAATTAATTGAAGGAAACGCGTTATCTCGTTCTCGCGTCGCGTTTCGTAGTGGGCCTGTGGCGTGGCCTCCAAGATCGTGCGATTTAACACCGTTGGACTATTTTTTGTCGGGTTATGTGAATTCGCTTTTTTACGCATATAAGCCCGAGAAGATTGACGCCTTAGAAGAGAATATTCGGCGCGTTATTGCTGACATACGGCCCCAATTGCTGCGAAAAGTGGTCGAAAATTGGGCCTCTCGGCTGGAATTAATTCGATCCCGCCACAGCGGCCACTTGCCCAAAATCATTTTTAAAACACAATGAAAAACCCTTGTCTTTATAATAAAGCTAAATTCTTGGCCATAACATTAAATTATATGCGATAAAAATTTTCTTGAAAACCATACGTCTAAAAAAAAACTTCCTTTAGTTGTGGACTAGGTGATGTTAACCAAAGCTTACGCCCTTTCACTCTTCTTAGACTGATGCCTGATTCACAATGCGATGAGGAAACGGGACGTGGGCGTGACGAGAACCGCTTTCATCTTTTTCTAGTTACAAAATCGTCGTCCAATTCACAATGAAACGAGCGTTTTTACGACAAAAATTAATTTTTGTAAAAATAAAATCAGTAAAATATAAACAAAATAACTTACAAGACAATAAATTTATCAATAACTTTATTTGTTAGACACAATTTGATTACATCTTTAACGAAAAATCTGTAAATTACTTAGGAAAAATGAAAATCGTCGTCACGCCGCGTCTTTTTTTTTCAATTTTGCGAATTCTTGGCGTTACATGACGACGAAAAACGCCGCGTTGTATATATCCACGTATGCTTTCATTGTTTGAAATTGGTTTGACAACTTCAACGAGTTCTAGTCACGCCCACGTCTCATTTTCTCGCAGCATTGTGAATCAGAGGCTTGAACGGTCAAATTATGTCACTTAGCGCGTATTTCTCGACCCTAAATTTAACTGAAAATAAAATATTGAAGAACGGGTTGAGAAGGCCTGCATAGCCTTCTATGCATGTAGCAAAACCCTCGGTTAAAAATTGGGCCTACAGTCAAAGATGATCTTATGGGCGTAAACAGCAGCAGTACGACCGATCCTCACATATGGATCGATTGTAAGGTGATCCCCTCTAAAGCAAAACATATAACCTCAATAAGCTTAAAAAGATTTAAAGAACAACAATTGTTGGTACCACAGGGGTCCTGAGATCTTGATGCCCAACGGATGTCTTAAGCTTTTTTCTGGACCTTTTTCCACTCGATTTACACATCAAACATCTTGTATCTTGCAGCGCAATAAGACTAAAAGAATCAAATTGCTGCAGCTGCAAGAGTTCACCAACTTTTAACTTTTGCGTGCAGCTTTTTTAAAATTTCAATTTTGATGGAGGCAAGCATGCTCTTTTCAACTCAATGAGTGTTTATATAGGGGTTGAAATGAGCTTTCAAGCTCTCTTCAATTCCTCATGTTATAGCTATCAGTGCTTCTGCTGTCAGAATGTCAGAAAACTGTACAGCTGCATTGTGGGCACGTAAAAAAAGCAAGCACGACACTTTTTGACAACTATTGCAGCTGCAGCTCGAGTTCCAGTTGCAGCATTCTATTGTCTTCAAGCAGTATGCTAGCGTTTTTCAGGCAGAATAACTGGTTATAAGGGAAGCATGCAAAATACTCCATCAGGACATAAAACAATATCGAAATACTGCAATTCTGACAGACAATCAGGTGGATGTTAAAGTCATTTCTGTAGCTACATCATCCTCCAAATTGGTCCAGCAATGCCGGGATGAGCTCGCAAGCCTGAACTAGCTAGACAAGGATATGCCCTTTATGGCTCACTTGCGGAAAGAGGTTACATAATTTCTCGGAGTTCTAATTTGTAGGCCCAAGACATCGCCAGGGTCGTTACAACATGCACCGGGCACTGGCCAATAGGAGAGAATGCGGAGAAACTAGGTATTTCTTACAACACCAATTATACTGTCGTAGTTGTGCGAACCAGCAGGAAAAGGAAACATTAGTTCACTTCCTCTAAAAATGCCCTGTCCAAGCCCGTTTCAGATTACAATCACTGGGAAAGGCTTTCTTTGAAGACCTTGACGAACGTGACGAAATGGCTTTGAGATTAATTTCGGAATTTAACTGTCTGACTCGGGGCTTAAGTATGGTTTTTCCACCATTGGGTATTCCCACAAACTTCCCACTAACCCATTCCTCATCCATAAGATCAAACAAGTTATGGTATCAAAACGGCGCTTTTTTGCGCTAATAGGGTCAGCGAGCTAGTCTACTCGTTGGCCATTATTTCTACCTTCTTAGATACCTACATAGTTTTTTAATTCCTTGTCAGGTATTATGAAATTTTCTTGGTAATCCCTTTTTCCTAGTTAAAATTTTGTAAACAAGTAATTCGTCCAAAATGAGTCTGTTTTCCATCTGTCCCTTTAAAGGTCAAAATTTTTATTTTTCGAATTTTAGATATTTTTGGATGTTAGGACTTCGAGATTTTGATTTTTTATTTTTATTTTCAGATGTCTGTCCGACTCAAAAAAATTTGTTAAAGCTAATTCAAAAGTTTTGAAAGTATATTGTCAACTACAGTCGACTCCGCTTATTTGCAACACAATAAATGCAGAAAATTTGTTGCAATTAAGCGGAGTTTTCATATAAACGAACTTTGGATATATGCAACTTTGTTGTTGTTGTTCAGTTATCTGTACTAATTTGTGTGAAAAAACCCGTGATAAATAATTTATTGTTGCATATAACCGAAAGTTTCATTTTAACGGAGTGCATATAGGCGGAGTCGACTGTATTTTTGAATTAAGTTAATGGGCACAGTGCTGCATATCTAAATGTATATTCTTCACTGGGAACAATAATTTGCTTTACTTTGCCATCAGAGCGTCAAAAGAACGATAACAGTTTCTATGGTATCATTTTAATGCCAATAAACAAAACTTAACCCTTTATTTTATTTTAGGTAGGTATATTATTGAGGTTTCTATTTATGTCTAACCTTAGTATCTAATTCACTTTTTTATCATAGATACACTTTCATTCGGTTCCTTTCGTCCTCTTTTTGAATAGTTAACTGGCAAAGGAAAAAAAAGGACATAAGCATTTTATTAGATAGAAACAATACAATTTTTCTACCTCAGATATTTTTTCATATAATAAATGAAAAAAATTGGGAAAGTGTCTTTTCTTTTAGGTATAGTAGATGAAGTGAGGAGATTGTTTTTGCTCAATAAATTGTTTTACCATTTTACCTCCTTTGATACGCCTTTCGTTACGTCTTTGTGATATGTTTGTACTTATATGTTGCAGTGAAAGATTCTGCTGATTACCTCCATAGGTTTTTTTTGCGTTATTGTTGACAAGCAAAAAATTAAATCTTATTCTGAAGGAATGTGCATTTGATCCCCGACTCTTATTTAAAAATTTGAACCCATATGTTGGATGGAGATAAGAAAATTTGAAAAATTACCTAGGTAGGGTATAGGAGATATATTTTTTTTAATTCTCAAATTCAAAACTGAAATGCACAAGTATATCCGCATTTCCAAAACCCCGAATAAGACCAAATCCTAGGATTAACCACCACGACCAAGACCGCAACAGTGGTATTTTCCACTCACTATGAATAACTGGACATTAGACTTTTAAAAACGATAAAACACAAAGTCATTGTCATAGAAATGTTTCTGATGTCAAATCATGGTTTAACTGTACACATTTTAACTTAAGAACCATTAATTATTTCGAAAACTGCAAATTTCTAAGAATTTTAGTCTAATCTCATTTTTTTTTATACAGTCTCATATATTTCATGGTTTCAAGTTGGTAGCGCTGGCATTTGACACCTGTCAAACTCAGCTGTCATTTGAAGTGTCATAATATTAGTTGAATGTTTGCCTTAACAATCAAACAACGCGTTAAAATTATTAAAACTCACTATACAAAAGTGGTGATTCAATCGTAGCCACTTTTCGCAGCATTACGCGATGATTATGGTCGTCATAATCGACCGACTAATACGGAAGTAATCGGTAAAATTGTGAAGAAATTTGAAATAAATGGAAGCGTGAATCATAGAAATGCACGGATGCCAATGGGCAGACGGAGCGATATGGTCGAAATCGGAGCGATATGGTCCAATGATAACCGATTTTTTTTGACCGGCGATTGAAGATCATGAATTGAACGATATGTGGTTCTAACAAGACGGGGCAACAAACCACACAACACGACCAATTATTGTTTTATTGCTTGAGAAGTTTCCTGGTAGCGTAATTTCACGTTTTGGTGACGTCAATTGGCCACCAAGATCATGCGATTTGACATCGTTAGATTTTTAATGTGGGGCTATGCAATTTACGCGAATAATTTCCGAACTCTAGATGCATCAAAAACCAACATTACACAAGTTATGGCTGAGATACCGCCCAAAATGTGCGTAAAAGTGGTTAAAAATTAGCTCAAAAAAATCGCATGCTGCGAATCTTCCCGAGGCGGCCATTTGAATGATATTGTTTTCATACTTAATGGAAAAGTCCAAACTTTAGGTATAATGAAATAAAATTCTCATTAAAAATGTATCGCTGTGTGTGTGTTTTATTTAGCTTTACTTTCCAAACCTACAAATTAATGACCCTTTATGAACTTTGACAGAACTTTGGAATAAAATTGATAGCAATTGGCAGTTTCTAGATTCTTTTTATTTTTTCCTGACTATAAACCTTTTGACGATTTCATATTACTGTATCTTTCCTGTAACATATCCTTAAATGAGTAGATACATAATTATTCTCACATATTCCAGTATTCCTTACATCGAAGGCAATGTTTTTGTTTTTTTTTTCTTTTCTTTTTTAAGGATTCACTGTAATCAAAAGTCCACTTAACTCAATGAAACCAAACAAAACTCGAAAATCCCAGGTTAGACCTTCCTGGTGTTTTAATGATAAAATTAAAAATAAAAGAGTAAGGATTCGGTATAATGCTGTAAGCTAATTTGATTTAACTCTTTGCGAAACCTATGTAGGTAACGAAAAAGCAACTCAACTATGCAACTAAAAACTTTATCATCACGTGTAGAATGCAGATGTTTGTTCTTTTTGTATTTGTTAGTTTTACCTGGGGTATCATCGTCAAGTTGATAAAAACTTTTATCTTGGCCCAGAATGGCTCATTGTTGTAATTTATGATGATATCGGAGGTTGGAAGGGGCTGACAGGTGTATATAAAGGAGAATTTTATGGGAGAGATTTTATTTTTGTGCTTTTTCTGTTCTGTTAATTTAGCAGAATTAGTCAAGGAGCTCATTAGCCGCTGTTTCTATGTATGTCAACCTGAAATGTATGTTCATTAGCAGATGAGATGATTTGTTTTTTTTTTGTAATTTTAAATTGAAAACACTATAATCAGTATTGTATTTCTTCATAAAAAGATTTTGACATGCAATTCAAAGATAAAAAAAAATTATGTTGTGTCTAATTAAATTTAGTAGGTAAAGTTAGAAGGTAATTTGATTTTGAACAGAAATCAAATTAATTGGTTCTTCAAAATAAAAGATATGGAGTCAAATATCGCGTACGAGGTGGCCAGTTAATAGAACCATTATTTTTAATTAATCGTTCGTCGAAAGTTTTTTTGTCAGAATAAATTTATTGTATCGCGTGCTGTGTGGAATGTGGCGCCCCACCACCATCATATACCTATGTTTTGTTTCAATTATCGTCGATTCTCGACAAATTTTATCGATGCGAGAATTACAGAACATAGACACTGGACTCAATGAATGGGTTAGATAAGGTGGACTTTTCTTGTGTTTTGTTTTAGAACCAGTAATTAACTTTTAATACAAAACGCTTATAGATATATACAGAGTGTTTCCTAATTAATGAACAATACTTTGGGAAATGATTATTCGACCTGTTCTAAAAAGAAACATTTCGGAGGCAGAGTCTATTTCACCCCGTTAATGCGAGAGGGGCAATTTTCTACAATATTGACTTAAAAATGAACAGGATTATATAAAAAAACTACGGGAATACTTAAAATACCTATTTTATCCGTTTTTTTTTTTTATAAAAAAATCGGTTTATTTAGATTGTTCGGAGATAAAATTAGTTTGAGGAGAAAAACGTTTCTCAGGGGGCTAGAGCCCCCACCAAGAAAAATGAAATACTATGCTAAGATTACCATATATATATCGGAGAATAGTTTTTAATATTCTTTCGTTAAAATTTTAGTTTAAACAATATTCTTCAATTTTAAATTAAAAAAGAACTAGATATGGATATCGTATTGAAATCAGTAGCTCATACCACATCTTTATTTAGAAAATTTGACATTTCATATGAATCTCAGTATTTAGAGAAACTCAAAATAAAGTTTCTTTGATTTGCAATCAGGGAAAAGACCCAAACCGATTTCAAACATTTCATTTTTTTTTCTTTATTTTTCCATTTGAAAAAAAAAAAACTATAAACGAAATGAAATGCCACCACGTGAAAACATTAAAACACATAAAAATCATCATAAAAACGGGTATAGTCATTTTAAACTATTGCTTAGTTAAACCTTAACCTTTAATTTTAATTTTAATCCATGGACTATTTTTGAAGTCAAATAAGTTATTAAACTTCTATATTCTATAAATTATTATAATATAAAACATAACTAAATATAAGATCACTTAAAGAAAAAAAGAAATTCCATGAATATATTTAAATATGAATAACATTGTCCCACTACCGTTGTTTAAATCGAGTCGATAAAAGACGATTTTTGTCATTTCGGAA
This sequence comes from Leucozona laternaria, assembly GCA_932273885.2. Lineage (NCBI taxonomy): Eukaryota > Metazoa > Arthropoda > Insecta > Diptera > Syrphidae > Leucozona > Leucozona laternaria. The sequence goes on from OW026366.1 coordinate 229,020,954, forward strand.
TATTTGAAAAATAAAGATTTATTTATCGAAAACAGCAGTGGTAAGCGGTAATATATATAACACGCATTGTTCTCAAAAAGTTTTTTTTTCCAATACATAGATTATTGAAAGAAATGTGGAAGGCTTAAACCGAAGTAACTATGCTAAAAACTTTCTTAGCTTCTTTTATCAGTGACGTCATCAGAACCAGAACGTTTGTTTTACACTGTGAGAAAACTAAAACCGTGGCTGATTAGCGCCACATTAGGGGCGGATTAGCAGTGGATTAGTGACGGATTAACTTTTTTGAATATTCACAAAGAAATCAATGTAGTCCCTGAAGATGTGGTGAATCAATTAGCTAATAAAAAAAAGGAGAATGGATTTAATTTTTTCACAAAATTTTACTACCTAAATTTGTTAGTTCAAACTTAAAAAAATATCAACAAGTTTTCAAAAAAATATCTCTATTTGTAAAGAAAAAATATGAATAAAGTTCATTTTAAAACTAAGGTTTTTTTTCATTTTTCCATTTTCTTATTGAAATTTTACTAATTATTCATATGAGGTGGTTAATAATAAGAAAAGGCTCTCATTTTTGTGGTTGTTTTAACCATACCTAAAAAAAATGTCTACTAAAATTGAGACGTTGGACAAATTACACGTCTCAAGGCAAAGTTTTAGCTAGACGTCGCGATGAGTCGCTTTTTATGAAATTTGGCCAGATGAAGTCCTAATTCTATAAAAATGTTCGCATACTTGAAAGACAACATGGGGTTATATGTTAACCCAGTGCATACCGTATGGGGTCTACTCATCAGCAACTGGCACCTGAGATACACAATGACAAATTAATAGAAGGGTAGTAAGAGAAATCAAGCCAAACTAAGATTACAATTAAAGAAAAATTGCCTGTTCTGATGAAACAACTCTGTTGTCATCCAAAGGTTAAATAAAATAAATAAATAAAATAAATTAAAAAAATCAATAAATAAATAAATAGAAAAAAAATGTTTACCACTGGTAAATTTCCCGTTCCCCCCCTATATTAGTAGGTACACCTCTTTATCATGAATCGTAATGAAACGATATGTATTAAAAGAGCAAAAAAAAGGCTAGGTTTGAATGTACCTACTTAATGCCTCAAAAGAATGATTCCGAAGAAAAAAGTAGTCGATATAATTTTCGATTTTCTCAATTACAAGAAGATGTAACACCGTCTGTTTTTAGCATTCCACTTAAAATGAATCTCATAGAACGCGGGCACGCGAAGACGAAAATAAAGAGCTCAGAAGAATTGAAAAACGGCTTCACAGACAGAAAAAATCAGCCTGGGAGAAGAATATAATCTGTGAAATAGAGAAAAGCCGAGAGCGAGGTCCGCACAAGGCGCGGAAGTTCTATACCAATCCGTTCGAAACATGACGCAGTACACACCACGCTGAACATACTGCAAGGACGGAGAGGGAAATCTGATCACCGATCCTCAAAGCATACTGGAGCGATGGGAAGTGTACTTCAATGAATTCAGCTCACTGCAGAAGTGGAGGCTCCACTACTTCAAGAAGAGTACCCGTTTTTGCCGCCACCAAGCATAGAAGAGGTTGAGAAGGCTATAGGCCGGCTAAAGAAAAACAAAACCCCGGGAGCCGATGGTATACCAGCTGAACTATTTCAACACGGTGGGCCAGCTTTACGTCAAGCAATTCATGAGATTATAGTGCACGTGTGGGAGCATGAAGAAATTCCAGAAGACTGGCGAAAAGGTATAATTTGCCCCATACATAGGAAGGGAGATGTCACAACGTGCAGTAATTATAGAGGTATCACGTTGTTGAGTATCGCCTATAAGATACTCTCCTCTATCCTACAAGACCGGATAACCCCATACGCTAAAACCATCATCGGACAATATCAGTGTGGTTTCATTCCAGGCAAATCAACAACTGATCAAATCTTTACCCTTAGGCAGGCGATGGAAAAATGTCTAGAATTTAACATCCCAACATACCACCTGTTTATAGACTTTAAGGCCGCCTACGATAGCATAGCCAGGGTAGAACTTTACAAAGCCATGAGAGAATTCGGCATCCCAAATAAATTGACACGACTATGTAGGTTGACCATGACCAACGTAACAAGCCAAGTAAAAATAGCCGGATTGCTATCCAAACCAATCAACATCTTTAATGGACTCCGACAAGGGGATGGTTTGGCCTGCCTCCTCTTCAACCTGGCGTTAGAGAAAGAAATCCGTGACTCTGGCACGGCAACAAGAGGGACCATCGTCAACAAGTCCAGCCAGATACTGGCTTACGCAGACGACATCGACATCATCGGAAGAACCGAGCAAGCTGTACATGATTCCTTCATCCAGATCGAGCAGGCGGCACAAAATCTGGGGCTGCACTTTAGTGAAGGTAAAAGAAAGTACATGGTGGCGTCGAATGCGAGAGGAACAGTTGGTCAAACAATCAAGGTAGGGGAGCACGAATTTGAAGTGGTGCAATCCTTTAAATACCTTGGGTCAATAGTAGCAGCCGATAACAATATAGAAGAAGAAATACGCGGGCGGCTTCTCAAATCCAACAGAGCCTACTATAGTCTGTCAAAGCTCTTCAAATCCAGAAATCTCACCATAACTTCAAAACTGCTGCTGTACAGGACCATGGTCCTGCCAGTACTCACATATGGATCCGAGACTTGGGTGCTTAGCAAAAGGCACTCCGACCTCTTAGCCGCGTTCGAGAGAAAAGTCTTAGGGAGAATTGTTGGCCCCATATGTGAGGAAGGACGATTCCGGAGACGGTACAATCATGAATTGTACGCAATCTACCTTGAAGCAGATATCGTGACAAAAATTAAGCTCGGTAGACTCCGGTGGGCAGGGCACCTAGCTCGCATGAGCGAAGAGGAACCTGCTCGGAAAGTTCTTTGTGGTACATTCTATGGTAGACGACAGCTTGGTAGACCATGCTTGCGCTGGAGAGATGGCGTAGACCAGGAGGCCCGGAGCCTTGGGGTGCGCAACTGGACGGCTCGAGACCGGGATGGGTGGAGAGACTTGTTGAAGGAGGCCAGGACCGGACCCCGGTTGTCGATGATGATGACTAAAAATGAATAAAAGAAATAAGGACTTAACAATTAGATATTTGAGAATAATCTCAATACCTTATTTTTTTTTACCAAATTGTTGCTCATTAATTAGAAAACATCATGTAATTATAAGTATCTACCTGTTATGGCAAGATTAGAAATTTTATTAATATTAGGTACTGCCTGTAAAATTGGCCATAACAAAAACAATGTTCGTATATATGTAGGTATGTGAAGAATTTTCATGCAAAAATATTGGCTTCTTGTGGATATACGACACAACATAATTATGTAAATATGAAGATGAATATCTCATCAGCTAAGAACTTCAACTTTGTTCGCCACCAGTGTCGTCTACTTTGATTGTAGCGAATTGTAAATTTCCGGACGGGGGCCTATTGATGCATGGATTGATTTTGCGCTTCAACTATATTAGGCTAATTTTTGTTTAATATATATGTACCAAATAATTTTAGGTCACCCTTTTATCCCCTTTTCAATTATTTGAAAGGAAAGCTTTTAATTACTCACATATTTGTGCTAGGTGGCATACGATAAATACCCCTATAACCTATTTATTTCTTCTAAAATCATATGAAGAGCTTTATACTCAGGCTTCGAAATCACATTAAGATTGAACACTAGAGCAAGTACCTGCAAGCCATTAGTTAGTGCACTTTATTTCTAAAGGAACTCTGAAGTTATCAATCCTACAAAAAAATTTCAATACAAATTTAAAACATAGTTAAATTGTAATCTAAAAACTGCTGAAAACTTTTTATAGATTAAGCTTGAGCCGTTCTCGAGATTTTTCTTAAAACGCGTTTTTTATGGAGGCGGAAGCACACTATCGTTTAAAATACGCTGCAGTGACTTTCAATTAACAGATAGACCATCCTCTGTATCGTATCGTTCTTCCAGGTATGTAGATAATACTGTGTGTCTTGATGAACCCTGAACATCTAACAAAAATTTCATCAACTATTTACTTTTTTCTTAAATGTTCTGTATTTTAAGTATTATCTTGTGAGTATAGTTAAATCGTTCACAATCTCTTTAAAGCTTAAAATACAAACAATATTTTATCACGTCCGGTGGCGGCAACGACGACGACGAGGGTTTTTGAAATACAAACCTCTGTACATATAGCCTCGTAGAAAAATCCAAACCGTTGAATCTTTCTCAATAAACCAATTAGATACGAAAAGCACTAATCCAATTCGTTGGTAATTTATTGATGAATCCATATAGAAAGGATGTGTTGTGTAAGGAAAAAGATTTTCCTTCAATTTTTTTGTATGTTCTTGCTTTTGCTACATCCACTTCTATTTTAAGCCCACCCACTAACGCCCCTCCACAACTCTCAATTCCATGTTAACTACAGGAAAAACACAATCAAAAGCAATTTTCAGAACGGTTCCCGAAGTTTTCCATCCCCTGAGAGTCACATATTTTTCGATGGTTTGAGAGATACCATCAAATTAGGTTCACATATCGACCAGTCAGAGCCAACCCGAACAACAATTTTCCAATACCACATATTTTGTAAATAGAAGTGAAAGGAAAACCCTGATTTTTCCAACATGGCTTTTATTATTTCAGAAAGAAACATATTTTTCAGAATTTTTTTTTTTATCATTTTTCGATTTATTTTTTGTTTGCTTCTTTTTTTATTGACAAAGATGGAAACTTTTATGTCTTGATGTTATTTTAATTCAGTAGAGGGCAGTGAAAGAGATAAAACTCCAACAACTGGGTAATTTTTTTCTAATAATAATGGCCCCAACCAAACGGACGACGTACAAAAATGTTTTTTTTTTTTTGTCCAGTTTTGGTGGTCCATATGGCCATGGCCACGTTTTTCTTCTCGACAAATAGGAGACATGTTGTATTTTCTTCATTGTCTAAATAGGCTTATGTATTTTTATGGGGTTTGAGAAAAAGAATCAACTGAACACAGGAGAAGTTTGTTGAATTCGTTTTATGTGTGCGTCTGAGTTGGCAAATTTCGAGTATGCCGCTTGAAAAAAAACTTGTTCAGCTAAAAGTGTAGCTTGTCCTTTTTTTTTCCTCAGAACACGCCAATGGAAATTTTGTTATTATTTTGTATAAAAAAAAGAAACAGGATACCTATGGTTATAAAGAAGTTTGTCAGGATTCCTCCTCATCATAATGATATTTCCTCAATATCAAATAAAAACAAATTTAAAGAGGTAGATAGGTATTTGCGGTGAAATGAACAGTTCTCAGAATTCCATGAGACTGCATTATCATCCTGAAAGTATTTTACCATTTCATAATCGACAAAGAAACCCTCTGACAACCCTTCGCTCTGATGCTGATGCTGATGATGATGCTGCTGCCGTAAACATTTTTGTCGTTCTTATTTTTGTTCTCCTCGTCCTTGACGTTAATGCCTTTCATTCCGAAAATTTTATAAGAAATTCTTTTGCCTTAAGCATAAGCATCCACCCACTTCCGGAACCTTGACTGAAGAGCTGGATTTAGCGAAATATTCTGCACGGGATATCAAAGTCGAGTGAGTACATATATATATGTAGTAATCATCAGTACATAGAATTTCTGAGCCATTAATATACAAGCACAGTAAGAATTGTTAAGGCCAAGGTAAGGACTTTGTTGGATGTACCTATTGTACCTTGTAAACAATTATTTTTGTTTTATTATATTGGACAGAAATAGGACTAATAGGAAAACACAATATCAAAAAAAAAAAATGTTAAATGTGAGATGAGATTAAACTGAACATTCAGCGAAAGTAAATTATTAGTCTCTTATTATTTTTGTTCGTTATTTTTTTTGTCTGGAACTGTCCATAATTAAGAGAGAAGGGAAACATTATAAACCAAAGAAAAACAATTGATACTTTATGTGAGACACGAAAGCACCTCAAAAATGTAGGAGCCGGGAAGAGCATAATGGATAAAAAAAAAATGAAGAAAAGATCATAAATGCACCACCTACCATTACCTACCTTAAATTCCTCTATTTATGGGACAGTATTGGGCTCATGTTCAAATAAAGGGTTTTCCAATAAGAGGTGTTATTTTGATATTCAAAGCAAAATGGCATTTTTTGAGATAAATGATCGGATGTTTATTTCATTATAAAGAGGAAGGTATGCCGTTAATAATAGAACACAACATCAGCCAAATGGCCGCCACGACCACGCTTACAGGACCATATCCTTTTCATGAAATTTTCCATAACCAAATCGCAAAGTGGCTGCCCTATGTCCTCGATAGCCTCACGAACTACATCTTTGAGGTCTTGAATCGACGCTGGGCTGTTGGCGTAGGCCTTATCTTTCACGTGGCCCCAAAGGAAGAAGTCGCAAGGTGTGAAATCACAATATCTCGGTGGCCAATTGTGATCACCTCTTCGAGAGATAACACGGTCCGGAAACTTTTCCCGTAAAAGATCGATGGTTTCATTGCTTGTGTGGCACGTAGCGCCGTCTTGTTGAAAGTAAACGTTGTCCAAATCAATACCACCCAATTCCGGCCATAAAAAATCATTAATCATCTCTCGATAGCGCAATCCATTGACCGTAACTGTTGCTCCAGCCTCATTTTCGAAAAAGTAAGGTCCAATGACCCCGCCGGACCATAAACCGCACCAAACAGTCACGCGTTGAGGATGGAGAGGCTTTTCAACAATAACTCTTGGGTTTTCCGAGCCCCAGATGGTACAGTTTTGCTTGTTGACGTAGCCTCCGAGTTGGAAATGGGCCTCATCAGTCAAGATGATTTTTCGATGAAATTCCGGATCATTTTCATGCATTTAAAGGACCCAATCAGCAAAGACACGACGTAGTTGATGATCAGCCGGCTTGAGTTCTTGTCTTGACTGAACTTTATAAGCCTTAAGACCCAAGTCTTTATGCAAAATACAGTGTAATGACGTTTGTGGAATGCCTAATTCCAAAGAACGACGAGGAATGGACAAACCTGGGTTTTCTTCAACACTTTGGGCTACAACAGCAATATTCTCAGTTGTTCTTGAGCGACGTGCACGGGTTTTATTCTTCACATCACTAACTTGTCCCAACAGCTCGAATTTGTCCACCAATTTCTGTATTGCGGTCCAACAAGGTGCTTCACGACGACCCAAAAATGTTTTAGTTTTACGAACCGTCTCTGCCAAATTTTCACCACTTTTATAGTGAATTTTAATAATTTCAATGCGTTGTTGAAGCGTGTATCGTTCCATTTTTATTAATGGCGTAGTTGCTACTTGTCAAATGTCAAAAAATGACAGCTTTAAAAGTGACAGCTACCGAAATAGCTTATTGGAAAACCCTTTATTATTTTAATTACTTAAAATTAATATTACAATATTGGAGAAGTCTGAAAAAAGTGGTTTCCGCTATACCGCCCATCGGTTTGTGCGTCTTGTTTACGCCCACTGTATACCGAGCCTTAACGGGTGGACCGATTTGCTAAAAATTTGGTACAGAGCCAACGATACCGTTGAAAGTTGTAAATTGTATTGTAGCTCTTCTGGAGTGAAAGAATTAAATCACATTGTGGTTGTAAAGTCTGCAAAAAATTAGTTATGAGAGCATGTATCTTATTCAACTGTTTAAGACATAGTTAAGTTGAAGGCAGTATTATGGGAGAACACAAAAATGAACAGTATGGCCCTGTGTACACCATCTGATTAATTTCATAGATACACATCTTAATTTATAAAAAAACAAATTTAAAAAATAATAGGAGCGTTTTTAAAAATGTTCACAAAATAGTTATGATTTTTTTATATAAAATTTATTTTTTTTCAAGATTTTGATATTCAATATTATTTAAATTTATTACAAGCTTCTGTACAAAATTTTTCATTTAAATCCGTTAACCCTATAATGAGATAGTCAAAAATAAAAAAAAAGTTCTTTGAGAGGTTCTGTTAATAATGGTAAAATGTTAAATGTAAAAATAAAATTTCAACTATGATCATACTAATTTTGCCATATACAAAAATGTTTGTCAAAATCGTAGGAGTAATTTTTGAGCAAAATTAGATTTTCCTTAACGCGGTTTTTAAGCATTTGAGCTACCTATAGTTATTTTTGGATATAAGAATAATTTTTTGTTTGAAAGCTTCCAGATAATATCAAATACAACTACTTTTTAACTATTCGGATGCAAGCTATGGAAGAATTTAAGTAATCTAGGTTTGGGTAAACAGAAGACCCAACGTAACTGTAACATTGGTGCAAATGCTCTTAACGAAGAATTTTTAGCCCTTCCATCTATCTCGACTGAGTCACGACCTTAATCTGTAGTAGATCTATCTTTAGATGATATTTATGAATCCGGCTACCGATTTGGTTTTTCAGGGATTGATCAAGTCCATGTAGTTGAGAGCATACTTTTTATTAAGTCGAATGCCGTCGGAGTAGATGGTCTCGACCCTAAATTTTTAAAAATAATCTTGCCACTTATACTATTTTATTTAACATTCACCTTTAACACGCTTTTCACAACAAGCGTGTTTCCTATAATTTGGAAAAAAGCTGAAATTATACCCATTCCTAAAAACTCTGGAGGTAAAGATTTTCGACCTATTTCCTTACTTCCTTTTCTGTCAAAGGCTTTCGAAAAAATTATGCAGATGCAAATTAACTCTTTTTACTTGCTCTATAAGGCAAGTATTGGTTTCGTTTAAAAAAAAATTTTCGAGGTAATAATCAAAACTAACACTACGATAATCGAGAAGTCCGAAATAGTAGGTTTCGTCATGCCATCCGTCGGTCTGTGCGTCTGTACGTCTGTGCCTCGGTGCATCCACTGTAATTTGAGCTAGAGCCTAAACGGGTAGACCGATTTCCACGAAATTTGGTAAAGACCATTTTTATCTGATTCCCTAGAGGAAAAATTTGAATTTTCTGTTTTAGCTCATCTAGAACGGGCAGCTGCCATACAAAAATTTTGTTTTTTTCAAATTTTCTCGAAAACATCTCTAATGATTTCGATTAAACTTCGTACCTGTAATAACCAAGTCAATTGTAAGAAAACCGCGTTTCAGGTTTTTCTCAAAAAATTCACATAACGGAATTAGGTATTCCACGTTTTATTGATGAGAAAATGGTCTTATTTTTGGGTTATTCTCGTATATCTTTGCCAGGGTTAAACCGGTTTTGTTATAATATTGCAGTCTGATGCTTTTTAATATGTAGTTTAAACAATTGCATTTAAAAACTTAAAAAAACACAAAAACAAAATCAATTTTTTAGCACTTTTGACTCTTGTAATATTTTCTCGTTAAATATAAATACATCATGTATCTTCAATGTGGGGTTACACACAGTATTTAACCACAAGAGCAAGTTCGTGCGATCAAGTCGTGGATATTTTCTAAATTCCTCTCACGTGATTACTCCTATGTAATCTGTGTTTCGAGAGAAACATAGCTGCATCACCGCTCTCCTGATGGTTGTTGATGAGATAAGACAAAATTTTGATAAAGATCAAATAACTTTTCTCTTAGTGCTTGATTTCTCAAGAGCATTTGATACCGTCGATCACTCTATTCTTTGCGATAAGCTTTTAAATAAGTTTAACTTTTCGTACACGGCAAAAAAACTTTTGTATTCTTATCTAACTGGTCGAGAACAAGATGTTTTTATTAATAGTAGTTTATCAAATTTTATTGCTGTCCCTTCCGGAGTACCACAGGGTTCTATTCTTGGACCCCTCCTGTTTTCCCAATATGTCAATGAACTGCCATCTGTAATTACTAACTCCTCAATTTAATTTTATGCTGATTACGCTCAACTACACAAAAGTTGTCCTCTTGGTCTTATTGAGAGTGTGTGTGTCGATCAGATTCCGATCTTGAACATATTGCTATCTGGTCAAAACAAAATCTTCTTTTACTAAATTCGAATAAGTCTAAGTGCATTGTTATTTCAAAAAAGCTGTGTCCACTTCCTACTTTAACACAGTTGTTCTCAATAATGCTCCTATCGAATATGTCACTACTGCAAAGAATCTGGGAATGACGTTCAATAAGACCTTGACTTGGAACAACCACATCAGTTTATCAGCAGGAAAAGTTTACGGAGTTCTTCGCTCCTTATGCTCATCTCAGGACTTCACTCCATTAAAAACTCTAATTGTTCTAGTTAAATCACTCATTTTTCCTATATTGATTTACGGACGCGAAGTTTACGGTAAATGTGATGCCTTTTACAAAAGAAAATGAAACCTTGCATATAACAACGCTGCTTGCTACATATTTGGCCTTCGCAGATATGACACGATATCACATTTTTCAAAGAAAATACATATCTATGTAATATAACATTTTGATAACTTACTTAAATTCCGGTCATTCACTATGCTTTTCAACATTATACAAAGCCATCAACCTCCCAGCCTGTTCAATAGAATTACATTCTGTGCTTCCACTAGAACAACGCAGATTCTACAACCGCGGTTTTCTTGTTTGACATCCGAGCGTCAGTTCTTCGTGTAGACCATCCGTCTCTGGACCTCTCTATTTATATTTTTTTTCTATTTAAAGTAATTAGTTTCTTTATCTTAGTTTATTTCTTCCTAAAGCTGTTTATGAGATTCTTTTCATTATGTAAATAAATAATATAATTTTGCACTAGCTTATAAGATTATCAATCTTAATGTGAATAAGAATACGATGAAATAAATAAATCTAAATAAAAGAAATGATTGGAAAGGCTAAATCATCATTACCCAGGAATTCATTCGTACTTCGAAAATAATAATTTTAGTGGATTTAAAAACTAAACAAAAAATCTCAAGCCCATATGCCTGTTAGCTGGAAAGAATTCTGCCCATCAGCCACTGTTCATATAGGCGATGTTACCCACACTGCCTACTGGCAGCGATGCCTTGGAATCTTTGGGCCAAGAACCAGACTTTCTATACCTGTGGGACAGTCCACGAGTATTTTCCATCAGGCGGAAGTAAACGCCATGCCATAGGAAAATAAAAAAAAAAACTTGGAGGAAGAGTTATAGAGCAAGCAATCACATTCAGATCTAGATGGGGGCACTATAAATCTATTAGGTGGCAGTTCAACTATACCCCCAACCAATTCTTTCATATCATTTTACAAAGGTTTTACTTCTTTTTCATCTATATTGAAGCCATCTTTTGATGGTATTTGACATGAAATGGCTTAACATACAAGAAATGAACTATCTTTTGACGTTTATTAAGTATATTGGGTCTAATATAAACTGATAGCTCTAAAATTACATTTTGGGATTCTGCAGAGGTATTATAGTTCTTCTAGATCAAATAGAAATAGCCCGATGTGATTTGAAAGTTTATAAAGGGTTTTTCAATAAGAGGTGTTATTTTGATATTCAAAGAAAAATGGCACTTTTTGAAAAAACTGATCGGATGTTTATTTCATTATAAAAAGGAAGGTATGCCGTTAATAATGGAACACAACATCAGCCAAATGGCCGCCACGACCACGCTTACAGGACCATATCCTTTTCATGAAATTTTCCATAACCAAATCGCAAAGTGGCTGCCCTATGTCCTCGATAGCCTCACGAATTCCATCTTTGAGGTCTTGAATCGACGCTGGGCTGTTGGCGTAGACCTTATCTTTCACGTGGCCCCAAAGGAAGAAGTCGCAAGGTGTTAAATCACAAGATCTCGGTGGCCAATTGTGATCACCTCTTCGAGAGATAACACGGTCCGGAAACTTTTCCCGTAAAAGATCGATGGTTTCATTGCTTGTGTGGCACGTAGCGCCGTCTTGTTGAAAGTAAACGTTGTCCAGATCAATACCATCCAATTCCGACCATAAAAAATCATTAATCATCTCTCGATAGCGCAATCCATTGACCGTAACTGTTGCTCCAGCCTCATTTTCGAAAAAGTAAGGTCCAATGACCCCGCCGGACCATAAACCGCACCAAACGGTCACGCGTTGAGGATGGAGAGGCTTTTGAACAATAACTCTTGGGTTTTCCGAGCCCCAGATGCGACAGTTTTGCTTGTTGACGTAGCCTCCGAGGTGGAAATGGGCCTCATCAGTCAAGATGATTTTTCGATGAAATTCCGGATCATTTTCATGCATTTCAAGGACCCAATCAGCAAAGACACGACGTTGTTGATGATCAGCCGGCTTGAGTTCTTGTGTTAACTGAACTTTATAAGCCTTAAGACCCAAGTCTGTATGCAAAATACGGTGTAATGACGTTTGTGGAATGCCTAATTCCAAAGAACGACGAGGAATGGACAAACCTGGGTTTTTTTCAACACTTTGGGCTACAACAGCAATATTCTCAGTTGTTCTTGAGCGACGTGCACGGGTTTTATTCTTCACATCACTGACTTGTCCCAACAGCTCGAATTTGTCCACCAATTTCTGTATTGCGGTCCAACAAGGTGCTTCACGACGACCCAAAAATGTTTTAGTTTTACGAACGGTCTCTGCCAAATTTTCACCATTTTTATAGTGAATTTTAATAATTTCAATGCGTTGTTGAAGCGTGTATCGTTCCATTTTTATTAATGGCGTAGTTTCTACTTGTCAAATGTCAAAAAATGACAGCTTCAAAAGTGACAGCTACCGAAATAGCGGGCTATTCAAAATAACACTTCTTATTGGAAAACCCTTTACAAAGGTTTAACTTTTTTTCATCTAGGTATATTGAAGCCATCTTTTGATGGTATTTGACATGAAATGGCTTAACATACAAGAGATGAACTATCTTTTGACGTTTATTAAGTATTTTGTTTCTAATATAAACTGATAGCTCTAAAATTACATGTTAGGATTCTGCAGAGGTATTATAGTTCTTCTAGATCAAATAGAAATAGCCCGATGTGATTTGAAAGTTTATAGCTTGAATGAAAGGGAAAGAACTAAATTTTTATAATTTCAATTTTACAATTTTATTGCAAGTGTTATTTTATAAGGAACATACATTAGTGCGGAGATATTAAAACTTGTAAGGTATAAGGCGGTCTCAACATGGCTTAATACGTCCCTGATTCTGATCACAAAAAGTAACCCCAACTGTATCAGGTTTTTTTTTTACAAAAAAAACTGGAGCCGCAGGTGCCATCATCCATATATGTTAAAAGACAATTTAGAATGTATCACCCAAGCATTTTCTAACGAATATACCTACTTAGAAGAACTTGTTTATATTATCTCAACTCAAATGGCATCAAAAACCAAAAGAATAATAATCAATCAGTATAGTTTTTTCCATTTTTTGCATCTTTATCGCAAAGAAAACCACAAACAAATATAATAATAATAAAACACAAGAACTTAATACCTTGAAATTATATCAATGTATCACTCTAAAATCTTTAACGGCTTCCAAATACCCTAAGCTACTGTAAACAAAACCAAATAATCCTTCTTCTTCATCCTTAATTCCTGAAAAGCTCCGAGAGATTGCTTCTCTCTATATCTTACTACTCCTTATATATATGTATACGGTAAACCCAATCCATCAAATCCATTGGCCCACTTAGACAACCAACAAAACAAGGATAATCTTCACTTAATGAAAAGTAAATTAAAGCAAAACAACAAATCAATCTATATTTACACACACATTTGAGTTCAGTGTTGTTTCAGGGTTTTTGGTACCCAACCCAAACTTCATTTCTCGTCTTCTTCTTTTTTTTTCCAAAACAAAAAGAATAAAAATAGGAAACCGAAATTCTATTCCTAAGCCCATGCCAATCTAAAAAGTAATTAATCTTCTGCGTCTGTCAACGTCTTTGCTTTCATCGTAGTCATCTTCGTTTTGGAACAACAACTATACCAAACGCAACAACAACAACAACCACAGCAGCAAGAATAAATCTATATTGAATCCAATATCCGTTTCCTCACAACTTTCAACCCCAATTAAAGTTAAGCTTAGTTTATCGTGTAATACGGTATACCTAATCTCTAAATCCAAATCCACCTCAAGCCACTTCTGTAAAATATCATTACAGATAGAATGTCGGTCTCGGTTTGACACTATTCAGAGTTCAGGCATCGTCATAGGTAGGTAATTACAGATTTTGAGAATCATCATCTTACGCGTCATACACTATACCCACACGTAGAGGTATCGTCGTTCGATTCAAAATAAACAACGCCAACGTAACGTTGCAAAAGGAGTCCCTGCCAAAATGGAATCACACAGACAATAAAATAAGAATTTAATACCACAAAACTTGTTTGAATGTCAGACGTTTATTCGAAGACTGCTTTTGGGGATTCCATCAGGTTCTGCTGCTGTGATATCTCTCAAGATATTTCACACACATACTCCACTTGAGTTGAAGTGGTGTTTTAAATAAATATATGCTAATGCATCTGCATCTGAGTAATCGACAGTTTAATGTACTAGGGGAAATAGGTATACCGACAACTGAGGAAAGGAATTTAATTTAATAGTTAGAAGCTTCAACCAACTTATAGTTATCATTATGGTCAAAATAACAATTGATTAGAATTGGTTACCTCCAACCATCTTTTATCAACCCATATTTTACTCACAAAATCATCAAAATATTTCAAAAGTTGCATAGTCACAACTATTGCACAGATGCACAGGAACACAGCTCGACGGACGGTTTGCCGAAATCCACTTTTTCGAACTTCTCGATCATCGTAGTGTTAGTTTTGATTACAACCACTGCAATTAGAGCTAGAGCCTAAACGGGTAAGCCAATTTGCTTATAGAGCATATGTGATATTCCCTATAGTGGGGAAATTCGAATCCATTTAGAACAGATAGCTTACATTCAACAACTTTGGGTTCTTCAAATTTCCTCGAAAACTGCTTTAACGATTTTGATTAAAATTTGTAGCTGTAATGAACAAAATGATTGTAAGGAAATTGCGTTTCAGGTTATTCATATTATAACGGCAATAAGGCATTTCACTTTTGTGGAGAAAATTGTCTTATTTTTGGGCTGTTCCCATTTATGTAGATATATCTCTTAAATGGTTGGACCGATTTTATTAAAGTTTTACAGTCTGGTACTTCTAAAAAGATCAAACAATATAATATTTAAAAATTTTGAAAATAAAATTTGAACACAAAAACATCAAACAAGAATTCCATTTTTTTAGTACTTTTGAATTTTTACGAATTTTATCGTAAGGCCAGGCGCGCCCATGCAACTCAACAGTTTGGTTTCGATTTTGAGCACTATGGGGTTATATGAGAGTCCACGGACATAAACAGGCGTGCACTGCCATATAAGTCCATTGTGCTCAAAATGGAAACCAAACTGTTTAGTTGCATGTGCGCGCCTGGCCCCAAGTAACATTTTTCCTCTCATAAGATGCTCCGAAACCCTTACTAGACTTCTTTTAGGGAGCTAAATGCACTCTTGGCGAGGTCTTCTAGATTCTTATAAGATTGTCAAAAGCCTTAAATGTCCTACTTATGGGAGCCTCTTGATCCTATAGCAAGAGTTTTATTCTTCTTATGCGATTATAGACGCCGCTTTGTCAATCTAGTAAAGCTTTCTGAACTCTTTCTATGAGAGTGCGTCTCTTCCTATAGAAATTGTTAAAAAGAGAACCAGTGTGTAAACTTAAAAAAAACATATACATATATTTTTCGCATTTTGTATTCTTTTAGAAGAATTTACTGAAATAGTTTTGATGTGTGTGCGTCATGCTCTCATGTCAAAAAAAAAATAATTTCTATTTTGGTGCGAGTATTTATATCACAAGTTAATTGAACTACAGGGTGTTTTTTTAGACGTGTGGTTTTCAATCTGGCAATACTTTTTCGGAGTTGGTATTTTTGACACCTGTCACTTGATTTATGCTCAGTTCAGTTTGCCATTTCATAATGAATAGACTTACTCTTGAACAACGTTTGCAGATCGTGCCCAAATGGGCCCAAAACAAGGTGGCCGTTGATCCCAATTTTCTTAAGTGAATTTTGTTCAGTGGTGAAGCTCATTTTTGGTTGAATGGGTACGTTAATAAGCAAAATTGTCGTATTTTGAGTGACCATAATCTACAAACCATTGTTGAGACGCCGTTAGAACCTCAAAAAGTCATTGTTTAGAATGCTCTATGGGCAGAGGGAATAATTGGTCCATATTTCTTCAAAAATGAAGCCGGTCATAATGTTACAGTCAATGGGGAACGCTATAGAGCCATGATTAATGACTTTTTTGTGCCTGAGTTGGAGGATGTTGATGTGAACGACCTTTGGTTCCAACAAGACGGCGCTACATGCCATACAGTCAACGAAACAATCAATTTATTGAAGGAAACTTTTGGTGAGCGCGCATTATCTCACGTCGTGGGCCTGTGGCGTGGCCTCCAAGATCGTGCGATTCAACACCGCTGGACTATTTTTTGTGGGGTTATGTGAAGTCGCTTATCCATGCAGATAATTCCGAGACGATTGACGCCTTGGAAGAGAATGTGCGGAGCGTTATAGCTGACATACGGCCCCAATTGCTGCAAAAAGTGCTCGAAAATTGGGCCTCTCGGCTGGAATTTATTCGAGCCAGCCGCGTCGACCACTTGCCCAAAATCGCATAATGGCAAACCCTTATCTTTATAATAAAACTAAATTCTTGGCCATAACATTAAATTATATGCATTTTATTTCGCCTTGAAAACCAAACGTCTAAAAAAAAACACTCTTTATAATATTAATGAAAATTGTTTCATATGTAGGCTAAATTCTTGTTGCAATTAAAATTGGATCTAGTAATTTCCACATTTTGCTTCGAAAAATAACAATGCGCTTCAAAAATTGTTCATAATTACATTATTTTGTTTTTAATTATTATCAGGAAAAGGGTTAGGTACCAATAATATTTTTTTGGATGGAAAAATCACTAAGGTTGTATAGGACGTTTGCCTTTCAATCTGGCTACCGTGGATTGCTTAGATCTGTCTTTTTTTAAAGCTTTCACAGGGTTGTCGTAGTGTACACGATATAACTCATCATTAAAAGCTTTTTCTTAAAGCTCGAAAATCAAAAGCACCGGAACAGAAACTCAAGGAAAAAAAGCTGAACGAATTACCAAATGAACAAGGGTAACTCTGAATGCACATCAAGCAGCAATTCAGTGCACACTACACTCAGACGTGATTTGAATAGGACGTTGGGTTTGTGTCAGATGCTATTGGAAATTCACGGGCGGGCAAACACTTTTTGTGGAAGTATTTATTTATTTAGTATGTTGCAAAAATATGGCACGCTACTGATTTTGAAAAAGCTTTCCCATAAGACGTGTACCACAGATTAGCCATATGAAGATGAGAATGTTTCGTACGTTTCACCCTCCAAAACCCATTTGTTTACATTGTTGTATTTGTAATTTTTTCCCGCGTCGATGAATAGATGTGAATTGCAACAACAATTTAACCAAGTGGGTGAAGATCCCTACTGTCTATGTGTGAGATTTTTATACACACATTCTCATTTATTATCTGATAACTGCCAGTTCAAGCTTGTAGGCAAATTAAAATGGCTGCCGGGGATTCTCATCTTCATGTGGCTAATCTGTGCGTGTACTGCCTATTTTTGTTGGACAGATTATAGTACCCAATTCTCCTAAAAATAAAGTCCTTAACCATTAGTATCAAAAGGGTACACCAAAGTAAGACTTTTCTTAAATCCCCGATCTCCTACGATCTCTTTCCAAAAGTATTCTTAATTAATTAGAAAATACTCTGAACATTTAAAAAAAAACTCACAAAATGCACACTTAAAATTGTACCATGTACCTCCTCCTTTATAAAAGTTATTTAGGAGCCAAAAATTCAATTTTGATACCTGTATACAGATATCTACTTTAAATTTTTATTTAAGAGCTTTAATGTTGTATACATTATATTGTTTTTACCACCTGATTTTCCTCAGACCACATATTTGCCCAGCCATATCATTACCACATAATGTGGAAAACCAAACGATCTAATATCCTTAACGTTTTCGGGCCTCAGGAGACACGCCGACCAAACCCGAATCTGGATTCCAATCGAATGATTCCGTTCCAAGCAATATTATGTATAGGTACGGGTAGGGTACGGTATACGTAACTTAAGTGGGTGGATGTTTCTCTTACACCACCTTAGTTATCCCAATTTTAATGAATTGAATGCTTTGAATGTGTCATGGCCTCGTCAACATCAGTAGATATACTAAGAGCAACAAAGCAGCAATATCGTTACATGTTATATATACCTTTGTATCTACATTATGATGTAGCTATAGGTAGGTACATGCATATATGTACGCGCAACACATAAATAAATATGTATGTATATAGTATACATGAATAAGGAAGCTTCTCCTATAGAAAACAAAAATTAGAAGAATGAAAAACATTTCCACAAAAATTGCTTTTGGCATTTCAAAAAAAAAAAATGATTTCGCAGCTCAGTCACCTCACAGAAAAAAACAACAACAACAACAAGAGAAACATCTATCCAAAATGGGGGCATTGTCATGGGTTGTCGTTGCTATACTTCTTGCTTTCTATAGAGATTTTTAAACGTTGTTTGCTGTTTTTGAAACTGAGATTTTTATCGAAATGAATACAAAATTATTTTTCTTGGCTCAGAATGAGATAAAGAAAATAGGCAGTTACGACAGAAGTTACTACCGATAGAGGCGAGCACTCATGATGAGGATGGGGGGGTATTATATTTCCATGGGTACCTATACCTTGCCTACCCGACATGTTATACTTACACCAACATCCTTCACAGCCTAAGGCTGCGGGGTATCACCTTGATTAAGAATTCTATGGATTTGAACCATTTTTATTGTGTAGATTCAGGTGAGTTATGGATTCTCTCAAAGTAAAGAATCAGCAAAAGCAAAAGGAAAAGCAAAGGCAAAGGCAATAAAGTAATACTTGGGAACCCAATAGTCAGGTTCCCAAGTTGTACAAAATAAATTTGAACTTTTGTATAGGTGATATGGTTGTGTTTTTTTTTTTTGCCAGATACGATACGAGACGAGAGTATTTTTGCTTTCGTATGTTTGAAACAGGAGTGGAAATGAGCTTTGTTCTTTTTTGTTATTGTTGTTGTTGGGTAAAATGGTCACATTATAGGGTGATGGAATGGGATGAAATGTTGCTATAGTGGTGATGGAGAGACCGGCTGGATGATTAATTACTATCCCATTGCCGTAAGTATACCAAATTGTGGCAATGATCCGTCGTTATCTATAGGGGAAACCATTTTTATTTTATTTTATTACCTATATGTATATGCACCTATACGATACCTACATACTTTCCTTATACTGAGGTAGCTTTTTAAATAACCTACCTATTAAAATTGAAGGGAAAAGAAACGCTGTGTGACATGCCCTTAAATTTGCCCTTTTTCATTTGACAATAGATGTGAAGTTGTTTTTGTTTTTTTAAACTGCAGGTTGTTAAAATGATTATAAAAGGGTATAAATATCTACGAATCACCATCTAAGGGATAATTCACTCCTATGACTTTTTACTTTAACTCAATTCATCCTTATTCACAATGTATAACGAGGGAACGGGATGTGAGCGTGACGAGAACTCGTTGTAGTTGTCAAACCAATTTCAAACAATGAAAGCATATACCTGTATATATACACAATAAGGCGTATCTCGTCGTCACGTTACGCTAAGAATTCGAAAAATTTAAAAAAGACGCGACGTGACGACGATTTTCATTTTTACAGATTTTTTAAAGAAGAAATGATCAAATGTATTTAATAAATAAAGTTAATGATAAATGTTATTTTGTTTCTATTTTTAATTGATTTTTTTTTAACAATAATGGCGCAAATTTTTAAACAGTCCTAGTTTAAGGAATAAAACCGACTCTAGTAAACGCAGTCGTTTAGTTGTCTAACCTTTTCTTAATTTTAAACACTTTAAACAACTCTTCTAACTAATGAAGTGTTTTAATCGCATTTGTAGGGTTTTTAGCGCATTTGTAGGGTTTTGTTATGATTTTTGGTAGAGCATTCGACTTCAGATCGACAGGTCCACGGTTCAAATCCGAGTGTCCCCTTTGAAAATTAAATTTTTTTGTAATTTTTTTCTTTTTTTTATCTCCTTTTTAGCTATTTCACCTTTTCAGCTAAGATGACGGGCGATTTTGTGAGCAGACCACATTTTTTTTTGTTTTTGTTGGGGCCGTCGACCGAATACAAAGTTTGTATTGTATATTGTTTGGTCTTTGGTGTCGTAGTCTATTCAATCGGGGGATGGAGATGGTGTTGTTTTGTCGTGGTAATAGTTACTGGGTGCATGCACCACAAATTAAAGCTAACACAGTTTTCGTGATTGTTGATTTACATCCTTAAAATCTTCATCAAACATTTTCCTTTAAATTTTTCTTATGAAATTACAAACGTTGAATGGATGAAAGTATATACTTTAAAAAAGATAGAGAAGCATTTTGCTGCTTAGACGAGTGCTTTAGCGTTAAACGAGACGAGTGCTTTAGCGTTAAAGTACACTTTATATCGTTTAAAATTATCGAAGAGTCGACTCTCATTCTAAAACTCATTTTTAGAGTCGGCGTCCAATTTAAAAATGATTTAGAGTAGGTTTTTAATGTTTAAAAATTTGCGCCAATGAGTTTTTGTCGTAAAAACGCTCGCTGCATTGTGAATTGGGCGATGACTTTGTAACTAGAAAAATATGACAGCATTTCTCGGCACGCTCACGTCTCGTTTCCTCGTTGCATTGTGAAAAAGGTTTGGGACTTTTAATATAGTATAATCAATCACTAATGTTGACTATCAGTTATTTGTTAGGTGCTATATATGGCTTTCATTTAAAACCAACATTGAAAATTTTATTAACTATCTAATTTTGAGACGTTTAGAAAGTGAAATCAGTAATTACTTTGATGCAAAATTACTGATTCTTAAGATACAATTTTAGTCAAAAAATTTCGGGCCTAAACATCGCCATAAATAACGTTTTGTTTTTCAATGATCATTGCTTAGGTAGTTCAATCATTGAAATAATAACAGTCATTTTACGTGGACGTCTGGTCCAAAACGAAAATTTTGTATCGCAAGAGTTAATACATAAGTCACCAATTTCATATTGGCATCAAAATATGCACTGATTTTGATTTTTAAAATCCTCAAAACCAAATATTAAAATTTTCAATGATGAGTTTCAAAGAAAGCTATAAGAGGTACCTTAAAGTTCAAATATTGCTTACATATAGCTTAAACAGAATCCTACCAATAAGAATAATAAATATTTTACTTGCATTGCACTGGTCACTTATGTTAAGTTTTCTTTAAGTTTTCTTTAAGTTTTGATGTCCTGAACTCGTATTCACTCTCAGAATTTATCGATAGTAACACTGGAATTCAATATTTGAAAAATTTCCTCCTTTGTGTTTACTTGTGCAGTTGTATTAAACCAAAACAATGTTCTTAATTCAAGATTTCTTATCTTAATTTGTACATTTGAGATTCTTTCCATCGTTTAGATTAAAATATTAACTCCTTGTCTATGTAAGTGGACGTATAGGTCCTCTTTTAGTACTATATGCTTCAAAATATGTTTAATTGAATTTCCATTGTTTATACAATTCTACCTGTTAGAAGATCCAAATATTTATTATTTTTAATTAATAACAGATGAAAGTCTTCTTGGCTTTTAAACAAGTTCGTATGCATTCATCACCTTTATTAAGCTCACAATTATTTGCTTCTTCGAATCACCAGCTAACTTAATTAAATCAGCTACATCCAAAAGAAAAATCTTTCGGCAATCCCTCCACCCTTATAATGTAGGTACGACTCTTGTGATTTATTCCAGACGCGTTGTTAATTTAACATTCATGTCCATGCGCCCTTATTAAATTATATCCATCCATCCTATACACACATGCACATAACAGAGAATGTACACTCATTTATATGAAGAATCTTTCGCAACATCACTTTGCACTTTGGAATTAATTAAGCCGCTTTAATATTTCTCTTTTGCAGGTTTAGCGGGTCTCCGCTTAGTGAAAGTCTCAATACCAGCCTACAAGCTACGTGGTGAATCCACATTCCTTGAGTGTCAATACGAACTGAGCCGACCGAATGGGAGCAACATGCTGAATGGTAATCTCAGACACAGTGGCAGCAGCAGCAGTGGTAGCAGCAGTAATGATGGCGGCCGAGGCACCAACAGCGATACATACATCGATATGGATTCCGATGATGGCTTATACAGACGAATCAGGACCCATCAGTATCGCCGAATATACCACCGACAACAACAGCAACAGCAACAGCAACAGGAGCAACCACAATATTCCCTGCAACCGCAACAATATCAGACACAAGCCTCATCCTCTTCCTATAGGATATACGATGAGCCAAGTCGCCTGCGGGACCATCACAATACGTTTAGTGGCATCGGTAGCAGCAGCGGCATAGGCACGTCAAACAACAACAATAATAATGGTGGCAGTGGGGGAATTGAGATCGACAGTGCCGAGCGCAGCGACGAGGGTGAAGCTCTCTACGCCGTCAAATGGTACAAGGATAACGAGGAGTTCTATCGGTTCGTTCCCAAATCTGATCCACAAAAGCAGAGCTTCCCAGTCGATGGAATACGTGTTATTGTAAGTATTCAAACGTGATACTGATTAGGTTGTCCCTATATATGCCTACAGATGCACACATAAGTTTCGCTGCTTAATTTGGAAGTCTCAATATTTGCTAAACATACAGCGAAACAAACCCATTTGTTTTTTTGTTTTCTCACAAACCTCCTAGTCATAATCCATCCTTCGCAAGCATGCCAGGATTAATGTACATAAATACTCGTATAGAGACACTCACTATATATTAACCCCTTTTAAGCACATGAATCAGAATCCGACACAAGATCGAGCACTGAAACGATGAGAATCTGTGTGCATTTAAGCACTATATTTCAATGCATCCATTCTGACTTCAATTAAATTGTTAAAACAAAATCCTTGTAATTTCAGGACGAACACTCAGATAGCAGGCGAGTCTTGCTGCGAGGACTGACACTCAATTCAACTGGGCTCTATCGATGTGAAGTATCCGCCGAAGCACCAAACTTTTCATCTGTCCAGGGTGAAGGACGTATGGATATTGTATGTAAGTATATGTATATATCTGCATCTGATGGGAGAATGTGAAAAGTCCATTAATTGGCGCAAGGATTTGAATGACAATAACAATCACCATTCACACACGAATATATTCGTTCCGTTCGCCTTCAATTTGAGTTTTTATTTTTCTGCAGTAAAAAGACAGTTTAATCGGCTTATACTTAGTATAGGTAGGTAGGTATACGAGTATATAATATATAAATATATGCATACGGCCAGGGCATGGCAATTAGAAAGGGTCAAAATATGTACATAGGTACACACAATGCATATATCCAATTACAAGGCCTTGGGATCCCTTTTCATGGAATTGCCTTTCATTTCAGTAGATATTTTTTTTTTTTTTTTTCTCTTCGAAATAATCCTGTACTTGTTTTAAGTATATTAATAGTTGTTGAACACTTTTAAATGCAAAATAAAATTCTATTTAAATAATAAGGAAACAATGTGGACGATCGCAACACAGCAACAGCAACAGCATCAACAACATAATAACAGCAACACAAACCTTTTAAACATAAACTCTCCTTTTATATCCTTTGAGCTTTTCAATTATAGAAATGGGCACTTTTCTTTTAAGTCCTCCTTTCTTATTCAATATTCCTGAACAATAAAAAGGTTTTCTTTTGTTCTTGCGACTATATGATATCTGAGAGATGGGTCGGTGGGTGGGTAGCAGTAGGTCTATAGGTATTATTAAGTAGTGAAGTTAGGTATCGAAAAAAAAAAACTCAGCTATTTATTTATTGGGCGATTATCTAAACCATTTTGATGTTTTTTTGCCATCCGGTCTGGCGGATTTCAAGTTTGGTCTATCATTTTCAGATTACATTCATAATAATAATAATCCATATAGGAATTACTGTGGTTAAGATTTTATCCAAGTCCTTTTTAGTGATTTGTAAAGGTTTTTATAGGTTTTGTTGTTTTGTGTGTGATAGTTTTTTTTTTTTTTGTTTCCTTTGAAATTGCCTTTCGATTCATTTATGGAGAGGTTTAATGAAACAGTAACATTCATAAATAATGGATTTTTGTAGAGATAATAGGAGATATACGAGTATGTTTGAAATAATGGCCCCCCAATATTGTATCTACACGTACCGATTAGACATTTAAAAATCTTGGTAAATTTCTGAGTTAGCTGGAATAAATAAACTTCAATTTGAACACCGCGAATAGCTCAACCAGCTTACAAAGTTATTGAAAACAATTTTTTGCTTAACCTATATGTTAAATCAGTCCCGAATCAACATGGTTTTACTAAAGGTCGCTCTACTTTGAATTTTCGTATGGAGTTAACCGAAGTTTTTCAAAATTCTTAAATATTTTATTGTTTAAACTATTGAGAAGCATCAGATTGCAAAATTATAACAAAATCGGTCTAACCATGGCAAAGATATACGCGAATAACCCAAAAATAAAAATAATACCATTTTCCTTAAAAACCTGGAATTCCTAATTCCGTAATGTGGATTTTTTGAGAAAAACCTGAAATGCAGTTTTCTTACAATTGACTTGGTTATTACAGGTACGAAGTTTAATCAAAATAGTCACAGTCGTTTTCGAGAAAATTTGAAGAAACCAAAATATTTGTATGGCAGCTACCCGTTCTAAATTAGCTAAAACAAAAATTCGAATTTTTCCTCTAGGGAATCACATAAAAATGCTCTGTACCAAATTTCATGCAAATTGGTCAACCCGTTAAGGCTCTAGCTCAAATAACAGTGGATGCACCGACGCACCGACGTACAGACGTACAGACGTACAGACGTACAGATGCACAGACGCACAGACATACAGAAATAACGAAACCCACTTTTTCGGACTTCTCGATTATCGCAGTGTTAGTTTTGATTATAACCTCGAATTGTTTTTTTTTTACACGAAACCAGTACTTGCCCCATAGAGCAAGTATAAAAAAAATTTATTAAGAAATATCCTCAATCAAAAATCTAAATTTAGCCGGGATTTTTTAGTGAAGAAGGACTTGAGCTCCAACCGAATAACCGAAACCTTGCAGTGCCACCAAAATCTCGACCATATCGGGGTAAGGAATTCCATAAGCATATACAGTGTTAACGAAATATTGCCTATCAGATGTTAAACAGGAGTAACGAGGGTTTATAAGTTGACGAGATCTGGTTATGAGGTTCCAAAACGTTACTTGTTGAATAGGTATTAGGTAACTAGGCTGATTAGTTTGAATAATATTGGATAGCAAGATAAGAGATCTATAACGGATAAGATGATCATACGACATGTTATAAAGTATAGTTTAGAGTAGTGAGAAATCCTGCCAAAGCGTCTTATACATAACGTGCAATATAATTAAAAGCAACATTTAGCTTTCTCCTGCTAGATGAATCACAATTGCCGAAAAGTTCACAACCGTAATTAAGATTAGAAATAATGAGTGTCTTTGCTAGCAACATGCGAGTTTTAAGGGTAGTATATTGGTGGGACAGCCAGAGCTGGCGTAGTGTTCCCTGGACTCTACCAACAGCTGTGTTGATATGGTTATTCCAAGTTAGTGTCCTGTTAAGAACCACTCCCTGATTCCTAGTGGAATATACATACTGAATTTTCGAACCTCTAAACATGATTTCGGGGTAATAGGAAAGTTCAAAGGCTTTTCTACCGATGATGATACATTTTAGAAATCCTTTCTAAATCAGAGTTTACCACAAATGCCTGGCATGCCAAAAGGGCAGCTTTTATACAGTTGAACGTTATCGTCATACACATGAATCGAAGAAGAAACGATAGAGAGGATTTCATTGACATATAATGAAAACAAAAGAGGTCCAAGAATGGAGCCTTGTGGAACTCCTCTACTATTAGGTAGAAAGTTAGATAACTTGTTATGTCCAACGAAATAGCTTGACTTCTGGATGATAAATAATATGACATAAGACTGACTGCCAAATTTGAGAAACCATACATAATTGAAAGTTTTTTTGCATAGGTTTGTGTGATCAACCGTGTCAAAATCTTTCGAAAAGTCTAACAACACTAAAAACGTTATTTTATCTTCATCCAAAGATTCTCTTATATTGTCAACAGCGTTAATTAGAGCAGATATAAAGGGTTTTCCAATAAGAGGTGTTATTTTGAATAGCCCGCTATTTCGGTAGCTGTCACTTTTGAAGCTGTCATTTTTTTACATTTGACAAGTAGAAACTACGCCATTAATAAAAATAGAACGATACACGCTTCAGCAACGCATTGAAATTATTAAAATTCACTATAAAAATGGTGAAAATTTGGCAGAGACGGTTCGTAAAACTAAAACATTTTTGGGTCGTCGTGAAGCACCTTGTCGGACCGCAATACAGAAATTGGTGGACAAATTCGAGCTGTTGGGACAAGCTAGTGATGTGAAGAATAAAACCCGTGCACGTCGCTCAAGAACAACTGAGAATATTGCTGTTATAGCCCAAAGTGTTGAAGAAAACCCAGGTTTGTCCATTCCTCGTCGTTCTTTGGAATTAGGCATCATCATTACACCGTATTTTGCATAAAGACTTGGGTCTTAAGGCTTATAAAGTTCAGTTAACACAAGAACTCAAGCCGGCTGATCATCAACAACGTCGTGTCTTTGCTGATTGGGTCCTTGAAATGCATGAAAATGATCCGGAATTTCATCGAAAAATCATCTTGACTGATGAGGCCCATTTCCACCTCGGAGGCTACGTCAACAAGCAAAACTGTCACATCTGGGGCTCGGAAAACCCAAGAGTTATTGTTGAAAAGCCTCTCCATCCTCAACGCGTGACTGTTTGGTGCGATTTATGGTCCGGCGGGGTCATTGGACCTTACTTTTTCGAAAATGAGGCTGGAGCAACGGTTACGGTCAATGGATTGCGCTATCGAGAGATGATTAATGATTTTGTATGGCCGGAATTGGATGGTATTGATCTGGAAAACGTTTACTTTCAACAAGACGGCGCTACGTGCCACACAAGCAATGAAACCATCGATCTTTTACGGGAAAAGTTTCCGGACCGTGTTATCTCTCGAAGAGGTGATCACAATTGGCCACCGAGATCTTGTGATTTAACACCTTGCGACTTCTTCCTTTGGGGCCACGTGAAAGATAAGGTCTACGCCAACAGACCAGCGTCGATTCAAGACCTCAAAGATGGAATTCGTGAGGCTATCGAGGACATAGGGCAGCCACTTTGCGATTTGGTTATGGAAAATTTCATGAAAAGGATATGGTCCTGTAAGCGTGGTCGTGACGGCGATTTGGCTGATGTTGTGTTCCATTATTAACGGCATACCTTCCTCTTTATAATGAAATACACATCTCATCATTTATCTCAAAAAATGCCATTTTTCTTTGAATATCAAAATAACACCTCTTATTAGAAAACACTTTACAACTATGGTGTTTTCTAAATCCAGATTGCATTGGAAGAAGCAAATTATTCGTATTGATATACAAGTTGATTTGCCTTTGAAGGACCCTCTCAAACACTTTAGATAAAAAAAGTTAGTATAAAGATTGGTCTATAATCTTCACTGGTGGGATTTTTGCGAATCGGTATGATTTTAGTTTTCTTCCACTGAGGAGGGTAAAAACCTGAGGTCAAGATGAAATTGAAGACATGTTCCAAAGCTGGCAGAATGACAGGGAGAATTACTTTGACAAATTTGGAATGAACTCCATCAAAACTAAAAGCATTAGATTTTTTAATTAACAAACACTCAACAATTTCGGTGCTATCAACAAAAGAAAATTCATGTGGGCTAATTGGGTGAGCTCATGAGCATCGTACAAATGCAACGGAAAAACATTTGAAGAAGGAGAAGGCATGGCAACAAAACTCTTATTTAATTCATTTATGTCCAGACTAGTTTCAATTTAAAAAAAAAAAAGAATTTTAGAAAAATAATGCAGTAGAGAATCTTACAGACTTTAGTAAGACATTTGATAAACTCTCGCATGAGAATTTGTTAAAAATGCTAAGAAATATGGACCCATGTTCTGTAACTCTCGCATCGATAAAATCAATCGAGAAACGATGAAAAATGGAACAAAACTCATGTGATTTGTTTCAATTACAGAACATGGTTCCTGGGTTTAAAAGAACACTTTATTTTTTGGCTTCAATCTTATTTGATCAGTGTTGTTTAACGATTGTCCATCAAATTATTTTTCTGTTAATTCTGGACTACCACAGGGCAGCCATTTAGGTCCTCTTTTATTTATTTAATTTATATTAATGGCCTACCATCTGTTTCAAAGTATTCTAATCGTCTCATTTATTGGGACGCTGGAACAATTTTTAAAACAATTTCCTGTATTCGTGATTGTGAACTATGTAACAATGTGACCTAAACTCACTTTGTCAGTAAATGTATGAGCTTTTCAAGAAAACTTTCAGTCATTCCATTTAATTATTTTTGTATCTTTTATTTGTATCTGTCCTTGGTGATCTTATTTGATCTAATTTGATCATAAGCTTGAATCCGTTCAACACATCAACTTAATATCAAATACAGCTAATTTTTGGATTCTTGGATGGATTAGGATAGACTCAGGGCAATTTTCAGACCCCTATGTTACAAAACAGCTTCTTATAACATTTATTAGGACTTTTCTTGAATAGGCTTGCCAGCTTTGATCACCCTATTATGAGTGGCATATAGCAATACTAGAACATGTCCAAAAATGATTTTTGCGGTTTGCCTTAAGAGGCTTAGGCTGGAAAAATCGCTACGAGCTTCCTGCATACATCAATAGATTAAAACTTATTGACTTGCCTGTAGTCTTGACAATAGACAATATTATTTAAATTTCGTTTTCATTGTTAAAATAATTAGTGGAAATGTTGACACTTTTTACCTTTTGTTTTTTGTCCCGAATAAATTTAAATATTCCTCAACTGAATGTTATATTATATTTCAAACTATCCTTCTAATTATGAACAATATTATCCTTTAAATTAAATGGTTAAATTATTTAATCTTCTCAATAATATTTGTAATTATACTTATTTGACTAATCAGTAATTTTCAATATTTTTAATCTTGACGATCCGATAAATAGAACTCAAGATATAAGCTTTTCAAGCGAATCTTACCGGATTTTTTGGAGACTTTTGTTGTTGATTTTTTGCTATGTATACAATCTCCAAAAAAAAAGCCGATAAGGTTCGCTTAAAAAGCTTGTACCTTGAGTTCTATTAATCAGATAGTCGAGATAAAAGTCTTTATCTACACTTAGGGAAAATGACAGAGCATCATTTCATTTTAAAAAAAAATTATTTAAGTGATAATGCTTCTAAAACAAATTGTAAAAATCGCTATTTTCAACCCCACACCACCGGCGGCGCTAAAAAAACTACCAGACTTTTGTTTTCGATATCACGGCGCATACACCTACAAACCGTAGAGATCAATTTTTGGTTATATTTTGACACCCAAAACTTGCTCTGAGGTCTTAAACTTAAAGCTACAGCTCAAATTACAGTTTACGGAGGGAGGCACAGACCATAGGACGGTTTATTGAAACCGACCTTTTTAGATTTCTCGATCATAGTAGTGTTAGTTTTAATTACAACCTCGATTTTTTTTCCACACGGAACCAATACTTGCACTTTGGAGCAATAAAAAATCAGGTTGCATTTTGGGCTAAGTTTAACTTACCTATCCAATAAGGGATGAATTTTTATGAATTGGGTATGGATACATGGGGTTCAAACCCAGTAGTCGGACAGAATTTTGTTGGTAGTTATGTTGACGCGAGTCCATCAACTTTTTGTTTCACTCTGCGTTCAACATGTTAAAAACTATTTTCAATGAAATACAATTGGTATTTGGTAATGGCTGATATACTCAATATATTGTTTTTCAATAACAGCGCTACAAAAGTTTTTTTTTAAATAAAATGAAAACGGTTTTGGATATCAATGAAATTCTTTATTTCTGTGAAAATACGTTTGATGCCATTATGTATAGATTTCGATTTCTTTGGCATGGCCACCACTGGCGCGCTTTCAGAAGTCCAGACGCTGAACCCAATTTTCGATGGTTTTCAAGCATAAATCGGCCGATACTGCTGCAATTTCACGTTCGATATTCGTACGAAGTTCATCAATCGTCGCTGGCTTGTTGGCATAGACCATAAACTTGACGTATCCCGACAGGAAATAGTCTAATGGTGTCAAATCGCACGACCGAGGCGGCCAAGCGACTGTACGATTTCATGAGATAACACTTTCTCCAAACTTGGTTTCCAATAAATTGATTGTGATATTCGCTGTGTGGCTTGTGGCGCCGCCGTCCTGTTGGAACCACATGTCTCATGTCCTCCAAGTCCATATCATCCAATTGGGGCAAAAAATATTCGGTTATTAGTGAACGGTAGCGATCCCCATTCACAGTAACGTGCCGGTCTTGATCATCACGGAAGAAGTACGGCCCAATGACACCAAACCTTAATTTTTTCGGGATGCAATGATGACTCATGGAGTACGTGTGGATTGCTGCCTGACCAATACCACATATTTTGTTTATTGAAGAAGCCATTCAGCCAGAAATGAGCCTCATCCCAAAAGATAATTTTTCGATGAAAATCCGAATCATTTTCAAGTTGTTGCTCAGCCCAATTCACGAACATAGGACGCTTGTGGTGGTCAAGCAGCTTCAGTTCTTGCATCAATTTAATCTTGTAAGGATGTAGGCCAACGCTTGAGAACGACTTGTGATAGACACATTTGGGCTTTCTGCAACTGAAGCCTCAGCGGCAGCAATATTCTCGACACTACGGGCACTTCTTTGTCTCACTGGCACGGAAACATTTTGTACTGTGCCTGTGGATTCAAATTTTTCCACTAGACGCTCAATTGTTGATCTGCTAGGACGATTATGACGACCATAAATTGGACGTAGCGCTCTTAACGTTGAGGCCACTGACTCCGAATTTCGGTAGTAAATTTTAATAATTTCGACTCGTTGTTGGCTCGTATTTCTTTCCATCATGAAATGGCAAACCTTACTAAAGAGAAATGTCAAAAAAACGGCAAGAAATATGGCGTCGTTTGCTGTCCCTGTTGCTCTACTCTTGTAGCGTCCCTGTTGAAAAAGCCTTTACCTACAAAAAAAAAAGTATTTCCATTTTCACAAAAATTCAATGAAAACAAACCACAGAAATATTGTGAGTTCCCGTATAAGGTGTTCCTACGAATAGCACTCGAATACAATATTGTCATTGCAAATTGCAATTAGTTTTGAGTCAAGTCAAAATATGCTTTTGTAATTCACATAAAAATTATTACAATTTTCATTTAAAAATGTTCAGATGTATAACATAAGGTATATAATAAAAGAACTCTTCACCCAGAGAAATACACTTTCACTCGTTTGCAGTTGAAAATCCCTTATTTTACCCCAATTTTATTCATGTCATAAAATGGAAACAATTTCTGATTACATAATGCAACCAGAAGTTACATCTGCATTACAATATCAAAGCCAACGAAAAATCCTTTTAAAAAAAATTAAAAAACCCAGAACATGTTGCTAGGAAAGGCAATTTTGCTTAAAAAAAAATTCCAACATCAATTCCGCCCATATGGGAAAAAAACAACAACAATAAAAAAACGGACACCAAGGACATGAGTTCTAGTAGAGTGTAGGTACCTACAACTGCAACGTTTTTATCCTCCATTTGACAGAAAAACAAAAATCTGTTCACTGTCAGCAGACTGCTGTCACCATTGCTTTTGCTATACCTACTGCTACTTGCTACTGCCGTTGCTGCTGCAGCAAGCAGCAGTCTGCAGACAAACATACATACATATCTATATCTACACACATTTCCGCTCACAGAGACGATATTTTTTTTAAACAAAAGGGAATGTTTCATGACTTGGCTTATGAGTCCCTGTGTTATTCTAGGACGAAAGGATTTCTGCACAAAATATCACAACTCAATTTCAGAAGGAATAACAATATATAAAATGTATTTTGGTGTAGAGCAACGAAGAATGACATTTTAATAAGGCTTCCAATATTTTTTGGATCATATAAGCTCACTATCTTGAAGCTACATATTATATAGCGTTACATAGATACTTTATGCTGAAAGATAAAGACAGATTTATTCTTATTTCCTGATACAGACATTGCAGTAATTGATTCTTAATGAATTATTTCACAAATATTAATTTTATAAAAGGTTTCTTATTCAGCGGTTCCTATCTTCAAATTTGAATGAAACAAAGTGTGGTATGAGATAGGTATCATCAAAATTTTGTATTTGTTTGAAAGGCTCATCCATGCCATTACGTGTGGAATATAACATCGTTCGAATGTCCACCGCGGTTTCTCTGATGGGTGGCGCGCATCCGAAATGTCCAATTTTTCATTACTCTGGCGCACAAATTAGGCTGAATTTGACAGCTGGCATGTGGGTTGTGTTGGCTTTGAGGGCCGCTGTAGTTTGTGGTTCATTCGCGCAGCCCTGTGACTTCAAAAAACGCCACAAGAAAAAGTCTAACGGATTCAAATCGCACGATCTCGGTGGCCAGTTCACATCACCTACACGTGAGATGATCATGTCCTCAAATTGCTCGTGCAGAATTTCCAATGTGACGTGAGCTATGTCACACGTAGCGCCGCGCCGCCGCCGTGCAACACAGCTCACGCCACATTTTGGAAATTCTGAACGAGTGATTCGAGGTCATGAAACCACATGTCGTTGGTGCACATATCATACGATTCAGGCGAAAAGAAGTTAGAAATCACCGACCTATAGCTGACGCTGATGCCATGGCCAAAGTCGTTCTCAAAGAAATATGGACCGATGACGCCACCAGCCCAAGATCCACACCAAAAAGTGACTTTTTGGGGATGCACTGGACGATCTTGGATCGCATGTAGATGTAGATAAGTATCGTCCCAAATTCGACAATTTCGTTTCTTGACCTACCCAATCGTCCAGAAATGGGCGGCACAGGCGAAGATGAACGTAAATGGCCGAAGAACGCGAAACGTTGCTCGAACAGAACACCGATTTTGATAAAAACAATTGTATCATTTGCACGTGTTGTTGAATCGTATATCCGTCCATGGTGATTTAGCAAAACAGACTGTATAAATGACGGCCAATTTTATAGATGTAGCTTCAACAATGTGACCGCTATCAACTGTCAAATTTCGGAAGTCCCTATTGGAAGAACTTTTATAAATGTAAGCAAAACAGTTTTGATTTGAATCTGAATATCGAATGAAAAAATATAAAATTAATTTAATATTCCAATGAAACAAGTATTGCTGCGATTCATATAATTTTTACGTTGTCAGCAGTGTTGCCAGAAGAAAAAAAAATCTCCCCCAGAAAAATTAAGAAACCCCCCAGATTACTACATTTTATCAATAAAAACCCCTAAATTATTTTTTCAACTTTTTATTTTTATTCACAGCTCCTAAATTTGTTTTTAATTTTAAATTTAATTAATTCACAATAGTTGAGTCGCCACAATAAAAAAAAAAAACATTTGTAATAAAAGAAAATTTGTTTAGGGTTTTCTTCAAAATGTCTGAATAATTACTTCTGATTATTAACTCGACATTTAAATTATCCGCAAATTTAATCCTCCTAGTAAAAAACTTAGCGTTTCAAAATTGTTTGGAATAAAGTGTATGTGTCATTTAGATGGTCCAGTCTTCTAGTTTTCCAGACAAAATAGTTTTGACTCATGAAAACTTGAAAAAAATAATTTATAATATTTAAATTGCTAAGTAAATTTGTTGTTCGACACTTCATCGGAGCATTAAAATACTTTGAACTTTAATTATAAGTTATACATTATACTATTCAGATATTGTGAAACATAAGGGAGGTTGGAAATTGACTAATAAGTTCCAAGTTACTTATTTAGAACTTTAACCGGACATTGTGAAACTTGTGAAACAAGCCCTTAGGTCCAATTTTTCAGTGCGCGATTAAAGTTAAACCCGAGTTAAATCATCATATTTGGTGGATTAACTCAGGGTTAACTGAATAGATGCTTCTGATGTTTTATGCAAGAAGTTTGTTTAGTCATTCCACATACATTCTCCACCGAAAAAATGGCTTCCTCAGTTCACTGTGGGTTAATTTAGTTCTAGATTTAGCTAACTCTCGTTTAATTCACGAGAAAATGAAAATTAAAATATAAAGGAATTAGAATTTTTTTTCGCACTTCTTTAAAAAAAAAAATTCTAATACACTATCGTCATCTTCGTTTTGGCTATCACGTCGGATTGATACATCTTCTCACTTGTGAAAGTTTTCAGCATTTCTTCTATGGGTGTAAAATTCTGACACCCAGAATGTAAGGAATGTCTAACTCGTAGAATACTGTCAGTTGTTTCAATACCTATACGATGCCTCAACCTGTTAGCTCTAAAGTAATCCCCCCAGATTTCCCCCCAAACATCTCGTTCCCCCAGATTACCCCCCAACGACAAAAAAAAAGCCCCTAAATCTAGGGGGAAACCCCTTGACTGGCAACCCTGGTTGTCAGTGTAAAATTGCAAAGTGTTTTTGAATTATTTAAAAAGATAGATATTAACGTTAATAAGAATCGCCACAGATTTTTGTTCCAAAAGTGCAATGGATTTGATTTAAAGGCAGTAGATTTCTTTTTCGAAAAAAAGTGCAGTAGATCTACTGCAACTGCAGCAAAGTGACAACCCTCATGCGTGCCTGTCTCGAATACATTTTCAAATTCATCTCTTAGACATGTAGGTTAGGGTGTCCCGTCAAAAATTTTTTCGGAGTATCTTAATGAAAGAGCCCTCAAAAGTTGCGTATTGAACAGCATATTACAGGAGAAATAATAAAATAAAAATTGGAGGGTACTTTTGGGGCTCTACCGCTCGTTGAAGTTTTGAAAACTAATCAAATATTCATTGTTTTTTTTTGTTTCCCTCATTTCGTATAACAACAATTCTTTAAACCTGTCAACTTAACTTCTTTTAGTAATTTGAATGTTTTTATTTGCATTTGAGAACTTATTTTTATATCATTTGAAAGAATATGTTTGCCGCAAGCGGATCAAAGATATTTTAGTAAGACTGTGATCGGTATTGTTAAAAAAAACTGACGCCAGTAAAATAAAAAACTACTAGATGAAAAAAAAGTAGTGAAATCTGTATAATCAAATGGCTGCCTCTACTGCTTTACCAACGGTTAAAGACGATACATTCGATACAGTAGAGTTAATCGAAACCATAAAGTTAGTCAATACTATACAACTAGTCGAGACAGTAGAACGACATATATTTTTATCAGTCATCTTAAAACACTGCATTTTCAGTTCAATTTCGATCTCCTGCAACAGTTGCTACTGCAGTCCTGTAGGAGAATGGAATATTAAATAACATTAATACGAGATTCGTCTTTTGTAATTTATGAATATATGAATTTGTCACACGACAACTTATATGAGTTATAACTCTCAACCAGCCAGCAGAAATAGATGGGACCAACGATTTAACGTCTAAGATGAAGCGCACTTAATCATCACAAGAGATACTTTTGAAGGATTTGTCTGTCCCCGCAAGGCACAGTACCTCTGAGAAAAACATTTTCTAAAGTGCCAAAGCTAGGATTTGATCCCAGACCTCCAGCATGAAAAACCATAGGACAGTTCTAGCAGAAAATATTTAATTCTTGCGAAACCAGAATCAATTTTCTTAGTAATGATTGAAAATAATCAAAACAGGTTACTTTC
Organism: Leucozona laternaria; assembly: GCA_932273885.2. Taxonomy (NCBI): domain Eukaryota; kingdom Metazoa; phylum Arthropoda; class Insecta; order Diptera; family Syrphidae; genus Leucozona; species Leucozona laternaria. Next base: position 229,056,899 of record OW026366.1, read on the forward strand.
CTTCCATATTAGCCAATCGAAAACGTGAAAAATGGCATACATGTATATAAGATAGTTCACAACTGCAAAAAAGTCCTAGGGCTTTATGTAAGTTCTAGTATTTTTCCAAACAATAATAAAATTTTTGTTGAGTACATAATGAAATGTTTCGTGTCTGTGTGGTTTTCGGTAAGAAACAAACCTTCCTTCATAAATGTAATGCTGATAAAAAATCAAAGCTCGAAATTACAGATCGCACAGTGTAAAAATAATATGCATTCAATAAGTTATTAATGAATTTTCCTAATTCATGATCAGAGCACACATACGAGTAGAAAATATGCAATTATTAGAAGCTACATATTATATTTTAGGGCCGTGTTTGTATTGCTTCACTTTATTATCAAAGAATAAATTCTGAACGTTTTAGTCATATGAATTAGGTACACTTCATAATGAGGTTTAAACTATTTGCTCCCTCCCTTCATCAAATATATATTTTAGTGCCATCCTATGGTCGCATTATGATTCATTTGTTAAAAAAGTGAGTTGACTTCATTTATAAAGATTAAAACGAATTCAGTAATAAATTCTCTTTTTTAACCATAAATTTTGAGTATATTTTTGGTTTTGGAGACTTATTTCTAACTTCCGAAAATATTTGATTTGTTTAAAACCTTTACCTTAACTTAAATTTAACTTATACATGAAAAAAATGTATTGGAATAATACAAAAAGAAACAAAACAAAATGTGCATCTTATAGTTTTTTTTGTAAATTTTCAAACGTCGGTAGAGGCCCAAAAGTTATGTCCAAATAAAAAAGTACGTATACATATTCTGCATCTACGCGCTAATACGCAACTTTTGATACCCCTTTCGACGAAAAATTCGAAAAAAATTGTTCTCCATACAACGACGGGACACCCTAATATTTCTCCTTATCTCCTCACAACTAGCTATGAGTTTATAGTTTGGTTTTGTGTTCAAATAGCTCAAATCAAAATTAGTAACTTATATATTGACAGAGAATTTCAAGAAAATTCAATTTATAAAGTCTATGTAAATACCTTCGAGTATAATAGAATATTTGAATTCAAACAAATTGATTTTCCAGTATGAATAGTTATTTGAAATTAAATTTATTTTTTGATATGTTGAATAAATATTTATTGGGAAATTGTACACACAAATTCAGAACTGACAGGCTATAGTGTTCGGAATTCTTTTGAGAACATATTTATAAAAAACAAGTTATCTAGAATTAAATTTTTAATTTTTATTTGGTTGTGAATGTTCAATTTGTATTACACTCTCATAATATGCAGTGGCATGAAAAAGCTAAAGCATTTAGGCCAAGAAAAAAAGCGAAGCTATGGTTGGAGGGGATATATGACTTTTTTTCAATAAAAAAGGGTGAAATGGGATACCACTTTTTGTTTTTATCCCATTTCACCCTTTAAATCCCTAATTATTGAAAAAAAAATTCTAATTGTGTTTGAAAGGTTATTTCTAGGGGGCTTCAGAAGAATTTTTTTTATTTAAATTGATATGTATAGGGTGATGTGGGTTAAAAACATAATAGGTGTATTCGGTTTCAAGAGTTATTTTTTTGTTTAAAAGGTTATTTTAAACCGCTGCACAGTGGCCCGTTTAGGCAAAAGTGCTTGCGAAATTCATTTTTCGGGTGGGCTTATAATGCAAAGCTTTTACTTTTTTTTAATTAACGAATGTTTGGAGTTCTAATAATTGAAAAAATAATTTCATTTGTATGAATGGTTTGACTTTTAGAGCGAGTCAAAGTTGATACATTTTTATGGTTAGAAAAAAAACAATTGTTTTTTAATTTTGAGTTTAAAAAATAGGAAAAAATGTGTAAATACAACTTTTTTTTTGTTATTTTTACTTGATATATGTGTTAATTGCTATAGTCAGAAATGAAAAAAAAAAATGATACATTTTTTTAAACTGCTAAATTTAATGTTTCTTGAAACACCCATTTTTGCACACTTTTCCGACTTTACACTGAGTAGAAAAAAAAAAGGTTCAAACATAATCAAGCCAAGCTCGACGGATAGTAAATTTTTATATATCTCTTCATATAAAACCAAAAAGTCAGCTGCATAAAGTTGCATAGAGCTGAGCTAGAGCGATTTGATTAAATGAAGTCAGTAATTTTTTCTGAGTTTTTTTGTGTCAGGTGCAGAAAAAAAGTCATGGAAAATATTTTTTCTCTGTTTTCCCGGTATGAGTGTTTGTTTAAAATAAAACGGTTTTGTAATTTAGAAGGAAAAACCTACCTTAGTTTTTTAAAACGGTTTTATAGCTTATTTCTTGTGACCCCTAATAAAACTTTTAAGTATGAATGTTTTTGACTTCGGCTATGATTAATTATTGTCAGGTAGTTTGATAGATAACAGTTTTTAACTGGATTAGAATTTTTTTTTTAAAGATTTAAATCTTATAGGTAAGCAGATTAACTTATTAGGATTTCATAAAATTGAATATTTTTAGTGTAGGTATTTAGTTTTATAAAAAAAGTAGTTGTATAAAACGATGAAACATTGGGATGAAATTATCATTGAAAACTTGAACGAGCAGTTGTATAAAGAAAAATTATTTAAAATGGTTATAATATAAAATACTTTGTTTGAACTTATTGTCAAAGATGAGAGTCTTGAAGAGTTCTTTTTTTGCCGTAATAAGTGAATACCAACAATCCGTTGAAAATTTACCGGAAAATGATGCAAAATTAAAAAGCTTTTATTACAACATTAATAAAAAAGGGTCGCAGCCCATAGATCGAGATTATATTTCATACACAAAAATGAGGAATGGCTTTCTTCATGTCTCCATATCAAAACCGGACAGATGAGCTTGGACTTGATGTAGATAAACCAAAGCAAGGACTTGGAAATAGCAATGATGGAAACACTTCAAGGAGATTTTTGAAATATCTGAGGCAACCGCTCGAATAACTGGAGTCAATAAAGAAGTTATAACCAGGATCAAAATAATATTTAATATTTTGAATGGCAGGGAAGTAGTGAATAAAGTTAAATTTGGAGAGTACACCAAAAAAAACCGCAGAGTTATTGAAACCAAAGTACCCCGAAAATCAACTCACACCTACTCTTCATAAAATTTTAGTTCATATTCAAAATATCATCGATTACCAATCACTATACCACTAAGCCCAGGAGTCTGACTACAAGAAGTACAGATATCAAAATACGTGCAAAGTTTCAAGAATTCGGCAGAATGAAGACCTATTTAACATGCTAGCAATCTCATCCGATCAACTTATTTCTTCCTTAAGGCATGTAAGAAACCAAAAAGACCAAAGCATAATACTCACCGCAAATTATAAGTTTATTGCGCACTACCCCGGACTTAGATGATAGTTTCCAAGAAATTTAATATTTGTATGCAAATGTTTGTTCCTTTTATTTTGTTTTTCTACTTTTTGAATTCTAATCTATCAATAAAATACTTTATAAATTTACTCTCTTCTAAAAAATTAAATTAATAAAAAAAAAACAAAAATTGATTTCTTCCCCACTGTTTCACTCAAATTGGTTTGTTTTCTTCTTTTCCCACTGTTTCACTTAAATTACACTCAAATTACTTCATAAATTGACTTTCGACCTTTTTAGAATTAAATACCAATTATGTCAACCACCTTTACAAAAACTTCTCATTTCAACAGCAGATTCTGAAACATACTGTAAATATTTTTTCTTAAAATTCACCAACTTTATAGCCTTGGAAATTTCCTTCAAAACTAAAAAAAAAATTTTGGCGATATCTTTATTCGTTTAAGAGATATGATTTTCGCAACCAAAAAAGTCAATACGTGCCACTGTGCGCTGGCTGTAGGGATATTTTTTTTCAAAAAAAGTGATATTTATTGGGTAAAGTGGGGTAAACACAAGAAAGAGATATCCGATTTTGAAAATTCTATTTGTGTTAGAAACGTCATTTTTAAAAAAAAAAGCTATTTATAGAGTAAAATTGGATAAATATACATAAAACAATGGTTTTCGAATACAAAATTTTTAACAAATTTAGCTATTCACAACGTAAAACGCTAAAACCCAGAAAGAAGTATTCTATTACAAAAAGTGGTTTAAATATTTATGTACCTACCTTATTTTCTTTTGTAATTTTTATGCGAAGTTTAGGTTTGTCTTTACTCGTGCAAAGCCAGGTGGGCCAGCTAGTTGGAAGAAAACAACGAGGTTAGGGCTAAATAGTTTTCAGTTATTATACCACAACTGTTGAATTTCAACGGGCTAGAGCCTATCCCAAACAATTTTAGGCTCTTAACATTAAAAACTCAAAAAAAAACACGTCTATCATAAAAAAACATTAAATTATTTTTTTGTTATTAATTTTCTATTCTAGATCTTCCACGTGATGGTCCACACATAAAAGGTCAGCAATTTCAATATCAGATTGGTGATACGCTCAATCTAAACTGCACATCAGGAAAATCACATCCTGCGTCACATCTACAGTGGTTTATAAATGATGAACCGGTAAGTTAAATTCTTTTTCGGTTTTCCCAATTTTTTATTTTACAAAAAAAATCCAATAGTTTGTACCTCAAGGAAAAAGTACATAATTTAGATTTTGTGGAAATATCGATTCGAGTTTTTTTTTTTTGTTGCTTCCCTCAACTATCAAGGGAGAACAGTTTAATATATAGGATGTTAGGATGTTGTGGATAAGTCATTTGAACCAAACCTAACCACAGATTGATGGATGATGCACTTTGATTTTTTTAGTAGTATATTTTGGATGAATATAATATCGAAGGGATTGGATACTCCAGAAAAACTTATTTTAATGGTATTTACTTAATCATCAACTGAAAATGGTCATCGATTTTTTTTAAATTAAATTAAATTGAAATATATTAAACATTATGGGTGGTTTTAGAAAGGTAAAAAAGTGAAAAAACTTATTGAAATATTAAAATAACTGCACAAAGTGCTGTGCTGACCATTCCGTACTTTTGGATTTTTTTTTTAAATATTTTGTACCTACAATAACTATAAATAAATACAAATAAATTTAACAAAATTCGTGAAAATAATTTGTGTTCCCCCACTTTTTTTCTAAAATTATGGAATATTGATTCATTCTACTGTGTACTTTTGGCCAGTTAAATAACCCATCCAAGTGGGTCAAAAGTCTATTGAGAACTTTTTGTTTAATAACTTGTTTGTTTCCAACTTTTGACTAAAAATGCACTGAACAAAAGTTGTTTAAAATTTAATTATCTACAATAGCTTTTTTTTTCTACGACTGATACTTTCTCTTAACCCGGAAAATAAGATTATGGTCGTTTTATTTCCTATATTTTTAAGTTAAGCGTGTTACACACCGGATGAGATAAAACTTTTTTGTATCATAAGGCACAAAACGAAATTACTCCTCCGAACCTTTGTACTGATCAGTGGGAATGAGATAAAGGTACAAAAAAGTCAAAAAAAATCGGAGGTGACAATCCAATGTGACACCGACATAAAGCAAACAAAATCATTTCACTTTTCTGTTTCGTTCGGTATGTTTTGAGATAAAACAAATAAAAATTTTCAACGAGAACTTTGACAACCAGTCATAAATACGTAAAAACAAAAAAAATTAGTTTTACAAGACAGAAAATCACATTTGAAAATCCGTTGGGTTTCCACCCATAGTAAGCATTTTTAAGGAAGTAGTAGTAGTAGAAATGGTGTTTTTTTAGAGATATAGAACTTTTAAATGGAATAAAACAAAGATCAATTTTTTAAATTGACATGAAATTAACTTTATTCGATAGATAATTTTTTGGCATTATAATTTAAATATGGTTTCTGGCATAAAACCACCACGTCCGGCTGGGACGTAGTCTAGAATCTGCAGGTTTAATTTTCGATGAATTTTTCCACCATTTGTGGCCGTATATCGGCAACAACGCGTCAAATGTTTTCCTCCAAGTAGTCAATCGTTTCAGGCTTATCGGCGTAGACTACATCGACTTCACATATCCCCACAGAAAATAGTCAAGCGGCGTTAAATTGCACGATCTTGGAGGCCAATTCAGGGGTCCGTAACGTGAAACTGTTTGCGGTTACCAAACGTTTCCTTAAATAAATCAATTGTGGCACGAGCTGTGGGACATGTTGCGCCGTCTTGTTGAAACCACAGCTCCTGCACATTATGGTTGTTCAATTGATGAACGAAAAAGTCAGTAATCATGGCTCTATAGCGGTCACCATTGACTGCCAGATCGTTCTGGCCCGCAGCGTTTACTACTAATTACTCCACCAAACCATAAAGCACACCAAATAGTCAGTTTTTGTGGATGTAACGCTGTGTCAACAAACACTTGAGGATTATATTGCTCCAAATATGGCAGTTTTGTTCATCGACGTATCCATTCAACAGCTGACAAAATGGCCGCCAGTTAAAAAAGTGTTGCCAAATTAAAGTTCTATACCTATAATAAAAACACCCTTTATAACAACAAAATCAAGTATAGCATTGCAATGCCGTCTGCCATGTGGACAATTTAAATAAATTACATCAATACATTTATTGTGTCGTGTTTTTTGAATTCAAAAGTTTTCGCTTCTCATCAACCATAGCAATTAACTTGTACAGTTTAGCTCTCCATTCCTTCAGATTTTCAATATGCAAGTCTAGCTCCATACCACACCATTGCGCGAGCTCGTTCCATTCCGAATACCCCAGGTTAACCTCCGGTTGATTACGTAAAGGGTTGCTTTCTTCAGTATAGTCTTTCAATATGCATATTCAAACCTTTGATAATGTAGTCTACCTGGGTTTTGAGTGTTTGGATGAAAAAAGGGGATAGTCATGTATCTAATATAATACGACGTAGTGTGGTGCGTAAGAAGACAGATGGAATATCCTTTTAATAAAAAACCTCAGGATTTGTTCAATACTTTTATATTCATTGCACCCCCATACCTGTGACGCATAGAACATAATTGATTCCGAAACTGCTTCAAAAACAAGGAACCTATAGCTATGCGCCATATTTCTTTTGGCAAAACACTTTTTCCAAGTAGCTCCAATAGCACTTTCTTGGCCTTAACAAGTTTCTCACTCAAATGCTTTTCCATTCATAAGTTCTTTTGTAAAACACACTCCTTGGTACCCAAATTCGATCAAGACTTCAATAGAACCATCTTTCGCTTAAGCTATTTCTTCCACCACCCGTTTCTGAAGACCATTATTGTTGATTCCAAGTAGTACAGTACAGTTGATCATCAATTTTAGCGATTGGGGTGAGTGAGATAGCAGCACTAATGGAATCCGTTAAACCCTCTTTAAAAAGCGCCAATAAAAGAAAGCTCAATGCACTCCCGCTATCGAACGACAGACTCCGTTTGAAACCATTATGATATTTCTTCTCCATATTCCAAACTGCTTCCTTAGTTTTTTTCTTGTACAGATTTTGTAGAACTTTTCCAAACTTTGTAGACATCCCAAGTCCATAGAGCTTCTAGATAAGCGCACGCCTATCCAACGCATCGAACGCTGCTTTAAAATCGATAAAGAAGTTTTTTACCCTTTTGAAGAAAGGATTTTCCAATCGAAAGCGTAACCCACCCCCAATGCCGCTATCCATGAGTGGCACTTGCATAGAGGAAACTAAACAGCTTACAGTACTCGATATGTGTGTCACAGACCACTTTTTGTGGAACGACCACATATTTGACATCGCCAAAAACGCTGCTAAGTGCTTAGGTTTTCTCCGTCGATGCAAGAAATTTTTCTCCCCCTCTGATCTGGCTGTTATCTACAAAGTCTTTATTCGTCCAAAACTTGAGTTCAATTCAAATATTTGGGCAGGTGCCCCAAGAACCCACTTGAGTCTATTGGATAGAATTCAAAAGAGAAATCTAAAAATGATAGGTGAAAGAACTATAACAGAAACATTTACATCTCTTGAACACCGTCGCAATGTTTCATGTCTATCATTATTTTACCGCTATTTCTATAAACAGTGTTCTAGTGAAATAGCCAGTTGCATTCCTCCCCTTAAACAATTCAACCGTAATACTCGCGCTTGTAGGAATGCTCATCAGTTTACCCTTGAGCCCAACTTCGGACGTACTGTTAAGTACAGGGATTCTTTCCTTAGTCGCACTACGCGAATGTGGAATGCTCTACCCAGCTCAATTTTCCCCTCCCATTGCGATCTTCAGACATTCAAAACCAATGTGCATCGGTATCTCCTTTTAAATCCCCTCCAACCTACCTAATCGCTTGTGCTGTGTTTATCATTTTAAGGGTAGTCAAAACCCATTTAGTGCGTGCCAAATATAAAAAAAATCTCCAAAATATTGATCGACCGTGGAGTAACCAGGCCTGAAACCAGCTTACATTGCAAAAATGTAAGCATTTTTAAATAAAAACAAAAAGATTGTGTTTTTTTTTCGAGCTTTAGGGAGGGGCATATACTATTAAGGTTCTGTTGAGGAATGGATGGAGAGTTGTACGTATACGCTCTGATTCTCCCTCAATCGGCGTTTGCTTTCTTGTCAATCTTTTGTGCTCACATTCACAAATGTTTAAACAAAGCAATTCTGATCAAATTGCAGCCGTCATTTTCAGCACGTAACATGAATTCAGAATATATTTAAACGTTTATACCTACTTTGACTGAACAATCTGCCAAAAAGGGCAACAACATTTTAAGCAGCAATCAAATGTATACAAGCAACAAAAAAATTCGTTCCAAACTTTCCCAGCCTTTAAAAAAACATTCTAAGTTATTAATCATATACCAAAGTTTTACAGAAAAAAAAACAAATTTATCCCACATCAAAGCCAGTAATCCTTTTTTGTAGTAAATGAAAATCCAAAAAAAAAAAGTTTCTCTTGCAGCAAATATTTACTTTTAACCCAAAGCTATAGTCGATACTATTTGCGGCAGAATATATTATAAATACAAAAATAACTACTGATAAAAAAAAATAAAACTACCTTAAAGCATTGCGCTGTGAAAAGCTGCACCCTAAGGACATTTTGGTTCACTTTAACATTTAGTCGTCCTTCGTTTGCGAGTTTGTGTTTTCTATTTCTTTTTTTTTTTTTTTTTCACAGCTGTCCGTTGCACCATTTATCGTTTATCCTGTAAATATTTTATGATCCACCATCACGGTTTAGTGCCACCATTTGCTCCCTGTGCCCGCATCTGTTGTGTTGCACTGATCCGTTGGTAGCCTTTGGCAGTAAAATTGCTGGTTGAGCTGATGGTGCTTTACCCGAGAATAAGTCCTCTGGGTGCTTTTATACTTCGATTACACTACATTTTGCTATTCTATATATTTTATTTTTTGTTCCATGATTTTGTGTTTTGGTCGCCTTAGACCTGGCTTTTCCTTTAAAGATAATTCTATCATGTTGGTAAAAATAACATTGAAATTAAGTTGAAAACGAAGCGCAAAGAATAAGCACACCCTGATGATGGTCCCTGCTGGAGGCTCTTTAGTCGTTTAGTGTGTTTTTTTTTTTGTGTTCTTGTTCACTATGCCTTCTCTTCTTATATCCTGCGATTGCTAAAGGACGAAAAGTTCTCAGATTTAAGTCAGCTTCATGTAATTGGCCAAACGCCACAGCCTCAAGTCTGCTGGACACAACTTTCTTTGTACTTATTCTTATTGTATTATTTTCTTGTTGTTTTTGTTGTTTTCGTGTTCGTTTTTATTTTTTACTTATCTTGTTTAAATTTTTTTTTTCTTCTACATTGACTGCAAGGAGCAACTTTTTCCAAGGCTCCATTTTATAGAGTGCTGGGAAAATAATTGAAATTTCTCTCAGCACCGTTGTGGTGGCAATGGCAATAGTATAAGTGACGTGCAAGTGCAATGCAAGTCCAACTAAGAAAAAGATACAAAAAAAGCACATTGATGTTTTTCTTACTTATAAGTTTTGTATTTTGTTCCACCTCAAGTTATATAGAGTTAATAGGTAAACTCTATACTTCTCTGGATTTATTTTTTATTTATTTTTATTTTATTTCTATTATTCTGTTATTTGTTTTTACTTTTGTTGTTTTTTCTGGTAAAATTCGAAAATCAAAAATCATAACTTTCTTGAAATTCAATCGAAAGCCAAAAGAGAAAAAAAACTTGAATAGAAAATTCTTGAAAGTTTAAGTGAGTTTTTCTTGTTTCTCTGGTTCTTTTTTTTCTCATAACTAAGGGGGCTATTTTCAATTGCATAGAATAAGAGATGTTTTTAATAAGTAAAAGAAAACATACCATGCGGTTCCATTGTTTTAAGTGCTATTTTTGTTTTTTTTTTTTTTTGTTGTCTCTTAGCTGATGGTTAAGTGAAGGTTTCATATTGCTTATAGATAAGGACCAATTAGTGTATAATTAAGTCAAAGATTGGTACCTTTTTAGTCAAAATTATACAAAGAATTGATAATTTAATTTTTTTATTATTTTCTTAAATAATTTTACTTTGAAATTGGGATTTTGAAAAATATAGAAGTTTTCTTGCGACTCTTTATATATGTTTTTGGAGGTTCTTCATCCGATTTTCAACTTAACTACTTCCCACGGATGTGGTTTGACTAAGGAATATACAAAAAACCTGAATTTGTTCGACCATATTTTTGCAAAAAAAAGTCATAAAACTATGCGCTTTATGAGATAGACCATCAGCCACTACAAAAATACGATATCAACATTAAATTTCCTACAAATATCATCCCTCAAAACACTTCTTGGTTGAACCGTTTGGCCTCTTAAGCGTTTGAGAGGCCTATCGATGCTAGTACGTGTAAAATATAACATCGTTCAAATGTCCACAGCAGATTCTCTGGATGGCGCGCATTCGAAGTGACCAATTTTCCATTAATCTGGCGCATAAATCAGGCTGAATTCGACCCATGCCATGGGATCTGTGGGCTTTGAGGGCCGCTGTGGTTTGTGGCTCATTCGCAAATACCTGCGACTTCAGAAAATCCCACAAGAAAAAGTCTAATGGGGTCAGATCGCACGATCTCGGTGGCCAGTTCAGATCACCTCTACGTGAGATGAGCATGCCCTGGAATCGGTCGTGCAGAATTTCCAATGTGGTCTGAACTGTGTTGCACGTAGCGCCACCGACCGTCCTGTTGAAACCACATTTCGTTGGTGTCCATATCATCCAATTCAGGCCAAAAGAAGTTGGTAATCATCGACCTATGGTGCTCGCCGATGACGGTGATGCCATAGTCAACGTCGTTCTCAAAGAAATATGGACCGATGACGCCGCCAGCCCAAAATCCACACCAAACGTGACTTTTTCGGGATGCATTGGACGCTCTTCGATCTCATGTGGATTGATATCGTTCCAAATTCGACAATTTTGTTGTTGTGGACGTACCCATTTATCCAGAAATGGGCCTCATCCCTAAAAACGACCGTAAGTGGGCGAAGAGCGTGGAACGTTGCCCGAACAGAACGCCCATTTTGATAAAGCAATTTTATCATTTGCACGTGTTGTTGAACACTATATCTGTCCATGGTGATTAGGCAAAACAGACTGAATAAATGACAGCCAATTTGACAGATGTATCTTCAACAATATATGGCCGCTATCAACTGTCAAAGTTCGGAAGTCCCTCCAATTGTTGCGCGCGATGGCGGGTGGACTCATTCGGGACTCATGGACTCATTCGATACTCTGCTCCACAGCAGCAATAGCGTTTTCGGAGCGCACTGTATGGCGTCTCTGAGGATGTGCATTATCCACTAGAGTAAACGTGGTGCGAAACCGATTCATGGTTGCTCGAATTTATGCGATTTTGCGATTTTGTCGACCGAATATTGGACGCGGAGCGGAACCATTATTTTGGTAATAAATATGCACGATTTGCAAACGTTGTTTAGGGGTAAATCCATTAATTATGAAATGGCAAACCAAATTGAGCATAAATCAAGTGACAGCTGTCTAAAAGACCAACTACAAAAAAAGTATTGCCAGATTGAAAACCACACGTCTAAAAAAACACCCTTTATGTGATGTTCAGTTGACGCAAGTAGAGGTTTCAAAACGTCTACTAAATGCTTCGCTAAAGCATAACAAGGTGCATTTATTGGACCCATAATATTTGGTCGCGTAGGATTCTCTTCTTTGTAGAATTTTGGCAGCCCATACAATATTCTTGACTAAGAGTAAGATGGAATTTAGCGTTGAGGTGATAGGATCACATTATTTTCATTGATGAGCTTTGTGACGTTTTTTTAAGACACAGGCAAATACATATTCGTGTATTCAACCAAAGTATTTATCTTGGCAAAATAGTAACTTCTATTTACAACTGTGTGAATTACAACAACAATTTAACCAGGAGTGAGAAGATCCATACTGTCTATGTGTGAGGTTTTTACACGTTCATTCTCCTTTTTTATCGGCAACCTGACATTTCAGGCACATTGAAATGGCTAATGTTAATAGCCATTGCTTGTTTATCTAAAATATCGGGTTTTTCAATAAGAGCGCTACAAAAGTTTTTTTTTAAATAAAACAAAAACGGTTTTAAATATCAATGAAATTCTTTATTTCCGTGAAAGTACGTTCGATGCCATTATTTCTCGATTTCTTTTGCATGGCCACCACGGGCACGCTTGCAGAAGTCCAGACGGTTTTCAAGCATAAATCGGACGATACTGCTGCAATTTCAAGTTCGATATTCGTAAGAAGTTCATCAATCGTCGCTGGCTTGTTGGCATAGAACATAGACTTGACGTAGCCCCTCGCACGACTGAGGCGGCCAAGCGACTGGACCATTTCGTGAGATAACGTGCCGGTCTTGATCATCACGGAAGAAGTACGGCCCAATGACGCCGCCGGCCCATAAACCACACTAAACCGTAATTTTTTCGGGATGCAATGATGACTCATGGAGTACGTGTGGATTGCTGCCTGACCAATACCGCATATTTTGTTTATTGACGAAGCCATTCAGCCAGAAATGAGCCTCATCGCTGAAGATGATTTTTCGATGAAAATCCGAATCATTTTCAAGTTGTTGCTTAGCCCAATTCACGAACATACGACGCTTCTGGTGGTCAAGCGGCTTCAGTTCTTGCGTCAATTTAATTTTGTAGGGATGTAGGCCAAGATCTTTTCGCAAAATTCGCCACAACGACGTCACAGAGATGCCCAACGCTTGAGAACGACGTGTGGGAGACACTTTTGGGCTTTCTGCAACTGAAGCCTCAGCGGCAGCAATATTCTCGACACTACGGGCACTTCTTTGTCTCACTGGCACGGGAACATTTTGTACTGTGCCTGTGGATTCAAATTTTTCCACTAGACGCTCAATTGTTGATCTGCTAGGACGATTATGACGACCACAAATTGGACGTAGTGCTCTTAACGTTGAGGCCACTGACTCCGAATTTCGGTAGTAAATTTTAATAATTTCGACTCGTTGTTGGCTCGTATTTCTTTCCATCATGAAATGGCAAACCTTACTGAAGAGAAATGTCAAAAGAGCGGCAGGAAATATGGCGTCGTTTGCTGTCCCTGTTGCTCTACTTTTGTAGCGTCCCTGTTGAAAAAGCTTTTATTAGAATTTATCTGAAGTAAGTATGAGCTAGATTTATACCATAAACCTGTGTATTATGCAATTGGTATATTGTTTAGTGTTTTAATAATAACAATTTATTTTTCGGTTGGCTAAACTAGTAGGAAAGTGTTACCAACCAACCATAACCATGACCCATTTAATAAAGCAGGTACTCGTACTCTTAGACTAAAGGATAAACATGAATAATTTTAATTTCTCCCTCTCCCTCCTTTATGAAGATTAGAAAACGATGACATAAATCAGATGATCATCCTCGCAATATCAAGGGTAAAATTTCACTAGATTAATGTAGTGAATCTTTCAGAAAATATGTTGGAAGGAACTGCGTCTTATAGCGTCCTTAGTTTAAAAAAAACCTAATGGATAACTAAAGCCCAACCCTGTAAAATTACACAAACAACTTTTTTTTCCTTACTTTTTCTGAAAAAAAGAATATTTAAAAGCAGGAAGTTGCTTTTCACATGCCATCAGTAAAGGAAGTCATTCCATTGTTTTTATTTAACACAAAACGAAAAGAAAATCTAGGAATTTTCACTGTTTACATGCATATATACAAATTAAAGCAGACCTGTTTTCTTTTTCTTCCAGATACACATTTATGTATCGTTCACGAAAAATGAAAATTCGTCTCTTTATTTGAATTTCCAATGCCAAACCAAAATAACCATTATGAAGGGGATTCATAGACTAAAAGTTCAAGCAACAGGAAGCGCATTAAACTAGATGTGGCGGACTTTACTTGAGCTGCGAGATGTAAGCAGTGAGCATGCATTGTTTTTGCTGTTCTATACTCGTACGTGCTTGAATATGCGAGTGAGCTTAAATAGCATAGTTGCAGACCGAATGTAAATGAGCTCAAAAGTTTTGGTACCCTTATATATCTATAGAGATCTCATGAAATAGTGGTTTAGCACTTTTCATCGTGCGTGGTGTATGTGCTAGTATCTAGGTATACTAAAGAAGTCCGCACATTTCGATGCTGCCTCTCCTCTGATGCTCTGGTGCAACTTTAACCTATCTTTTTATGCAATGGTAATATAGGTTGGGAAAATGTGGCACGTACCATGACAGAGAGCGACTTGGGGGACAATTTATAAATTTATAACTTGCTTTTATTTTGTGCTGAACTTGGAGCTGACAGGGTATAAGTTTCCGTATAGTGATCTTATTCAATCCCATCAGAGACCTTCCAAAAATGAAACAGACATTTATAATAAGGTGATGCATGATGCATAAGACACAAAAAACACACAATACTCAAGAGCAAGCATAGTATTTTTTTTTTTAATTTACCTAAAGGACCATGGTCATTTTAGGCCCAATTTCAATATTGCGCAACAGTACTGAAACTTATGTCATATGAAAGCTTATGAAAAGTAAGTACTGTATTTTATTATATGAGAGTTCAATTGATATCGAGCGCGAAAATGGTGTTTTGGAGCATGTTCTAAATAAAGTATTGAAATTTACCTTTTTTGAAAGCCAGAAGTCTATTCTTTTATTTTATTTCTAAAAAAACCTATTTCCATTAATAGTTTTCGAAAAAAATATGTACTTTCAAACTCAAAAATAGTAAAAAACAAAATACTGAACACCTCGAAAACTGTTAAAGAGACAGACTTCTGGCTTTCAATAAAGTTAAATCAGTTTTTAGTAAGTGTTGGCATTTTTAATAATTTTTGTTCTATTTTAAATAAAGGGTCCGCCAAATAACTTTTTTTTTGAAAATGGCGCAAAACATCGAGTGTAGCTTCGGCTGTGTGGCACGTAGCGCCGTCCTGTTGAAACCAAATGTTGCCAATATCCTCCTCTTCAGTTTTTGTGAACAAAAATTCGTTCAACATGGCCCGATAACGATCGCCATTGACTCTAACGGCCACTCCTTGCTCATTTTCGAAAAATGGCCCAATTATGCCTCTGGACCAAAATCCGCACCAAACAGTGACTCGTTTTGGGTGCATCGGCTTTTCAATGTATGCGTGCGGGTTTTCTGTGCCCCAAATGCGACAATTTTGCTTGTTTACTACCCGCCAAGATCAAAATGAGCTTCCTCTGAAAAGATGAATTTTTTTGGCAAAATCGGCATCTTCTCTAAGTCGATCGCAGGCCCACTTAGTGAAGCGTATACACAACCATATTCGTTCAGCGGAAGGATAAAACTAATTATCTGTCAAATCAGACATGAGCTAAGTGTTACCATTCACGAAATAAGCACTAGTTGAAAAAAAAAGTTAGATGGCGGACCCTTTACTTTTTTTATAACATGAGCCAAAACACCATTTTCAGTTTTCATGCTTGATTTCAATTAAGCTGACATAAAATGAAATAAAGTACTCTCCATAAGCTTTCATACGTCAGAAACTTCTTAACTGTTGAGCAATATTGAAATTGGGCCCAAAGTCCATACAAATTTGCACATAGTCCTTTGTATGTTAAAGATATCTTAATAAACATCTTCTATATACCTACTACTAGTAGGCCCACTCGTCTTCGTACGGGTAGAAAAACCTAATCATAAAAATTACTAAAGAAAACATTATATTTTGACTTTGTGTAATCGAATACTACTTTCTGGAAAGTACGTTATAAAAGGCTTAATTTGTAAAAATATGATCCTCTAAGTCCAACCTTTATTACTTTCCCAACACAGAAAAAAATTTCTATTCGAAAACCACTGTAATATTTTTATCACATTTCACTCTATAAATAGAATGATTTATAAATAATTTTTCAATACAAACAGAATTTTTGAAATCGGATACCACTTTTCGCTTTTACCCCTTTTCACCCTATAAATTCCAAATTTAAAAAAAAAAAATATTCCTAAAGCCATCCACTCAAAATAACCTTTCCAGCCAAAAAAACGAATTTCTTAAATGAAACAATTTTGTTTATTTTTACCTCATTTTACCCTACAATTTAAAAAAAAAAATATCCCTTACGATATTTTCTTAGAAAAACATTTCAAACTAAAAAAGAATTACTTAAATCTGGCATTTTTTTACAAATAACAAATTTTAAACAAAATATCCTTGAAGCCATTTCCTAATAGGGCCCACTGACACAACACTTGTGTGCACACCAATCGAGTCACCGACACCAAAAATCAAACATTTTTTTATTTTTTTTTGTTGCTGTGATGTGTATTGGGAAGTGTCATGACACCGTTTTGCACACCAAGGACACAATAAGTGTTGTGTGTATGGGCCCTATAAGAATAACCTTTTAAACGCAGGATGAGTTTTTTCAATAAGAAATAGCTATCTTTTTTCATTTTACCTCATCTTACCCTAAAAATGACTTTTTCCGATATATTAATAGTTATTTTGCTATTGGGGGCGCGGAGACGAATCCAACAAATCAGAGATTATTAAAATCGGTCTAGCCCTTATTGTACAACGCGTCATTGTAAACACTATACATAAATTTCTATGTCTTAACTTTCGCGTTGACAGAAGAATTTTTCAAAGCGACGCCCAACGCGGCATTGGAAATCAGCCATTATTTAGTTATAAATGGTGTTACCAAACCGACTTTGTTTTATCCTATTAAAATTATGAATAGTTTTTTAGATTTTCCACCATACTATTGTGAAAAAGATGAACGTCAGAAGAAGTAGAACTGCCATCTGAATCGCTTTAAAACCTATACTTTTACATCTTTATACAATATACATGCAGGGGGTCTCCTAATTTGACAAGTTTCTACCAGTATTAGTACATATTAACAGACCAATTTCCGTTAACTTGGGTCAATGTACAACAAATTAAGCCTTTTCTTAAATCCCCCATAAATAAAGTCAAAATTGGAGGTAAACCTTTAATATAAAAACATTTTTTTTTTTTCTTGGAATAAACCAAAGAATTTTTTCCTTAATTATCCTTGACGAATTAAGGAATAGCATGTATCTATTGTGTAAGTTTTAGCTCAATTGAATTGTAAGTTTTTAAGCTTTTTAATTTTTTTTTTAGATTTTGTTGTTCAATGTTGATTATGGGAAAAATTGAAAACTTTTGAGTTAGATGCACTTCTCACTTTATATAAAATATTTCTTGTAAGTTTCAGCTCAATTTGATGGTTTGATTTTAAGTTTATGTTTAAGTTTTAATTCTATTAAATTTTAATATTATATACTAATCAATTTGAACAATTTACAAAAGCATATATCTGCGACATAGGTGTGCATTTTATTTTATATTTCACAAAGTATAGTCCTTTATCCTTAATATAAATCCTCTTATTTGTATCCAAAGTAGCTATAGAAAAAACATTTCGTTCTCTTTGAATGCATGTCTAAGTGCACCTTCATTCATTTTGTTATTGCATTCTTTATAAGCTCTATATTTTAATTTGAAATCCCATTAAAATGTAACCGCACTCCTCACAACCAGCCCATCTTGCCTTTCAGTAGTCAATCAGCTTTTTATTAAATAAAAAAAAATTAAATTATATTAAGAAGAATTTTTTTGGCGTTTCCTCATTGGATAAAACATTTTTATTTTTCATTTTATTTATGTATTAAAGTATATTAGGAATTATAAAAAAAACATTCTATTCATACTTTTAAATATTCTTAGTTTTAAACAGTGAAATAGTGGCACATTCTAATCTGTAGGTAGATATATTGACGTGTATGAGCTTCTTTACCAGTAGGAAAGAGGTGGCATCATTTAAAAGTTGGGCACCCATCTAACACAACACAGTACAGTCATAGTCTCGGAGACTATTAAACATTTAAAAATCACATTGGCGCATTTATCGGCGGAACTGATACGAATGGCGAAAGCTTTAAATATACGTATTCCGGGCAACTTTCCCAATTTTTCTTTCCGTGAAACTTTATTTAGATTCTGTACATCTCAGATATATAAATATAACTTAAAGGATGTTATAGTTTAATTTGTTGCAACCTCTGAACTTTACAAGCAAATCATCAAACGTTGCACGCGATTTCTATCAAGTTTTCTTTCTGAAATCAGATATCTTAGATATCGGTAGATACATATAACAAACACAAATTTGATTAAGGGCCAAGTTCTTATGAAGGAAATACTCTCGGCATCGTGCAATCCGATGATGCACAAGGCTTAAAAATACATTCAAGACTTCAGGTGTAGGTTAGATTAAGACAAGACAAAAATCATGTGGAAGGGGGGTCTATTCCCTCCCTCTTAACCAGGAGCTGCAATTTTATAAAAAAAAATGACATAAAACCGAAACAAAATTAGTAAAAAAAACAACGGTTACACTCAAAATGTCATGATATATCTTTTTGTAAAGCCAGAAATGTCTTCTTTTATAGTGTTTTTAAATAAAGTTGTCTTAGAGAATAGTTTTTGTAAAACTAATTTTCAAACTCAAATTTTAATAAAAAAACTGTAAACATTTTGTTTAAACTAATTTTGTTTAAAATTTTATGTTATTAAGTAGTATTTTTGTTTTTAATATTCAATGCTTCTTCTAATTTTTAGTCAAACACAAAAAACCGGATGCTTAAATTACTTCTATATCTTTAAAAAAATGAAAATAACATTTCCTTAATTTAAATCCAATCCATTGCTTAAGTTGCGCTAAAGATCCTATTTCCACTAAGCAGCTATACTCTGTCCAACAGAAATAGGCAGTACACGTCTTATGGGAAATCTTTTTTCAGAATCAGTAGCGTGCCATATTTTTGCAACATATTAAATTGAAATAACTCCTCCACAAAAAGTGTTTGCCCGACCGTGAATTTCCAATAGCATCTCACACAGACCCAACGTGCTATTCAAGGCACATCTGAGTGTGCACTGAATTGCTGTGGCCAATGGCGATTGGCTGCTGCTTGATGTGCATTCAGAGTTACCCATGTTCTTTTGGTAATTCGTTCAGCTTTTTTTCCTTGAGTTTCTGTTAAGGTGCTTTTAATTTTCGAGCTTTAAGAAAAAGCTTTTTATGATGAGTGTTATCGTGTACACTACGACAACCCTGTGAAAGCTTTAATGAAGGATAGATTTATGCAATTCACTGTAGCCAGAATGAGAGGCAAACGTCCTATCTTGCCTAACTGCCAATTTTTGTTGGACAGAGGTTAGTAAAGTAGATTTAGTTCTTTTCAATTTTATTAAAAAGTAAAAGAGATTTAAGCATCCGGTGTTCTATTTTTTGCTTAAAACTAATAAGAGCATTGAATTTTGAAAACGAAATTAGTACTAAATTCTGTACAATTTTGAAAGAAATTAAATAGTTAGAATTTTTTTCTTCAAAATTTTGAGTTTGAAAATTAATTTTTCAAAAACTCTTCTCTAAAACAACTTTATTTAAAAACACAATAAAAGAAGAAATGTCTGGCTTTGAAAAAGGGTATATCATAGCATTTTAAGTGTGACTGTTGTTGTTTAAAATTTTTTTTATTGTTTTAAGTCATTTTTTTTTTGGAAAATTACCCTCTTAGCTTAACTGGAGGGAATAGGCTCCCCCCTCCAAAACGATTTTTTTCCTGTCTTGATCCAACCTACACGCTCTTGTTTTTGTCACACCTTTGCGAATCACCCTGTATAGCTAGCTGAATCTAGTTTCGCACGCCTAATTGGTTAAGGTTAAACTTGCGTGCGTAATCCTTTATGGTTGGCTCCAAAGACTACTTGAGCCGGCAGCGTGAGCTTTGATGTCCATTGGCTATTAGTGATCCAGCCACTTCAAGCGTTTTTCTACTTCACTCCCCTTTAAAATCACATTAAAGGTATCGGTGAGGTTAGATATTTGCCAACCTGCACAAACGGACGAGTTTGGATGCGAAAACTAGTCATTGCCTTATACCTATTGCTCGTCTCTATAGATGCTGTCATACGTGTCCGTGTCGATTTGCAGTTGGTGTTCTCTAAAAGCTCCAGATAATTTGTTTGACTTCAGTTTAGATATGGCTATTTTCACTTCGTTGATTCGGTATTCGAATTTGATTCATCATGGTGAGCTGTTATAATGTTTGCAGAAACGATTCTGCGATTCTACTACAATATTTCAGGCTTCAGTTCGTTGCTTGTAAGTTCTAACCTGAAGAGGTTCTTTTTAATTTTATCGAATAAGACTTCCAAACTTCATTCCTGCTAGGTATATACAACATCCCCATGTTTTCTCAATTGCTAGGTTCTCCTGCTCCTTTATTTTTTTCCTTCTGAGAAGCTGGTGTCCTTTTCTTTTCGTTCGTTCACATGTACTTGAAACTCAAGATTTCTTGTCTATGCCTAAAAAATCAACATCCAATCCAAATAGAGGCTGATGTGATGTTCATTAACAGTCGCCATAGTATACAGGGTGTTTTGAATAAAATTCGAAAAAGGCTAGGGGGCGTGGAGGTTGTGTTGAGACAAGAAAAAGGAGGGTATATATCCCCCTGTCTAGGTGGGAGGGGAAATGGACTTGAAATATAAACAATCATCAACCCGGCTGCTGATTTGAAAAGATTCCGAGTTTTTTTTGTGGAAACGATTAAATTTCTTACAACTTTTTATCTTTTCACAAATCCCGGTTGAGCCCCCAAAGAATGTGGGATTTTCTAATAAAAGGGGATCGGATAAATAAAAATGATTACAAAAGCTTAATGCATTTTAATATTAAAAAAGTTATTTGAGATTTAAGCTTAAGCGATATGGATGACTTCCTAAGTCCACTATTAACGATGAATAGATGTGAATTGCAACAACAATTTAACGGAGTGTGCGAAGATCCCTTCTGGCTATGTGTGAGGTTTTTACACATACTTTCTTAATTTGTGTGTGCAAATTTACATTTCAAACTTATAGGCAAATAGAAATGGCTGCCGAGGATGTGGATAATCTCCGATTTTCGTCTTCATCGTCGTGTTAATTTTTTGAGTTGTACCTATCAGTTGTTTTTGGCCTTAAAAAAAGCTTTTGAGCACCCACCGCAGGGTGACATGAAATGGCGTTAGGTTAACATTTTTTTTTTAATTAAAAATTCGAAGTCCTTAAACACAACCATCAGTTCCGAATTGAGTGGGGTCAAGGAGTTTCTGTAAGGACTGTAGGAGTGTGGGGACACATTTCTTTGAGGTTATTATCACTGTTCAATCGTCCACCACATCTTTTTCACTTAGTTTAACTATAGAAGACTCTGAATAATTACCAAAAGCCAAAGTAGGCTTCTTCTTTTGGAGTACCTCTACCTTTACATGGCAAAGTTTCAATTTGCCATCACCCATCTCTGAACTTTTGCAAGTCTCGTTTTGAAGCATTTAATCAATCTAATTTATCAGCTTTCGATCGATACTAATGTCTTACGTGTTATACCTTCATGCTTAACAGTTAAGGCATGGATGGCCTTAAGATCCAAAAAACATTTGTAATCTTAAAAAAAAAAATCATTAAAAAAAACATATGGCTGACCAATTACTGAAACTATTTGACCTTTTATGAGGTCACTATAAGACCGTCCAGATGTCATACTTTTTTGGGAATATCCCACATATGGAGGGCGCTAAGATCTCGGAGCCCGTTTTGGCTTGATTCAGTAGAATAAAACCATTTGACACAACGATTTTCAAAGCTCGGCTGTAAAGTAAATGTATAAAGGTACAAATTTTCCATTCCTTCTTAACATCAAAATAAACTTTAGAATCTATCATAAAGATCATCAAATTACTAGATAAAGGTCAGATATATGCATTAAAGGGAATTGATAAAAATACGACAAATATAAAGGACACTTTATGATAAACTCAATTTAAGCACGTTCCATCTCATTTCCAGTAGTCACTCACTCATCGCAAGGATATAGGCCTAGTAGACATGGCATTATTATATCTTCTACTCACAAATGAAGTCAGAGAAAGAAGAGCTCTATACGTCTACATCCTTGAATGGCCGAAGGTCATAACTGGATGGCAAAATTTAGTGCACGGTTGGCTGAGATGAAATTATGCTTGACTGAAAGGCTTCCCATGTGGCACTGGCAACTTTCACATGAGTTGTTGAATTCATTTTGTCGAAGTATCTTTTCTCCTAATGTGCTTTCTGTTTTCGAGTGTGTGTGTGTGTGCCTGTTTGGCTATAAGAAGATAATTTAACTAAGCACTAAGCTCGGCCGGAACACACAAAACGATATCACTATACTACTTACAAATGCATTAGCACAACTGTCCCGTCACGGATAAGCAGCTTGATCATTTTTGGAATTTCATTCGTGTATCCTCCGACTCGGAGTAGATATAGGGGGTTATATGGGTTGGGTATAGAGTCGCAGTCGTTTGAATATCGTTTGAATGTGACAACACTTTTTTGTTGTTAGGAGATGGAGAAGGAGATATACATACATACCTCCCATAAAATTGCTGAAAATGCTGATGGTATATGTATGGAGGACATCACAAATGTCCTCTCTTCCTGTCATGGCTCCAAATTGTCAGCTTAGTCAATCAGCTCGTGCGGAAATTAAACTTCATGGATTTAGAATTTTAAATCTAATCACTGTTTCGCATCCAATAAATTGTCTATTCATCACCCCTTTTGGGGCAGGAGTCGTCTGCTGTCGGAATTTCACATTAGGATTCGACAATCGACACGCAATGTTGGCTGTCGGTTGTGTCAGAAGTATAGGACTCTTGTGCTTGTCGAACAAAGTGTGTCTCTATCTAACAGAATCGCGTCGGTTGAGGCTGAGGGTTAAAGGCCGCAAATTCGTTTAATTTTTCTTCTCCAACCTAACCCTCTCCCTTCCTCTTTCTCCCCTCTCCATCCTAAAAGCACACACATCTAGTGATGATGGGGAATTATACAGGTAAAGATAAAATGCGGGGAAACTGTCTATGTAGGTACACTTTTAGGCCGGAAATAGAGAAGAAAACACGTTTCATTGACAAATTTGTTAGGGATGAGGGATAATATTATTCATTCCCTCGATTCCATCACAGGGACACAACTCAAGGGAACGTGCTTTATCTTCAATCGTTCGTTTGGTTGTTGAAATGGTTGGTCTCTCCGGCAAGCTGTTGGGAGAACAATTGCCAGACAGGTATCTTTCTATTTATGTCAGGACTCAGGACTGTTCCCGCTGCCACACCGCTATCACGGAATATTCAAATGAACGAACGAAAAGTTGGGCGTTTGTCCTTTTGCCAATTTAAGTTCATTTAAACGATTTTCATTATTGCAATGGAGCTTTGGTTATATGGCGTGGTGTTGGAATTGATTTGCATGGAAATTGCTCGTTTCGAAAAAAAAATCTATATATTGCGGTTTTTTAAATGAAGAATTGAAAAATTAATTGTTAAATGAGTTTTTGTTCTCTTTTTCCAGGAAATCAAAAAGTGTTTGAACTCCATAAACAAAAACAATTTTTTTGCAAATTTGTATTTTAAATATTCTGTTGGCGTCACATTAATATATAAAATAAATTTTGTCTCATGACAACTTAGGGAGAACCAGGGCCCTGTGATTACAAACATTTGTATTGTACCTAATCTCAAGCATTCCTGTGTTTGTGTTGTTAGTTTGCAGGACAAGAGATAGGTAAATATTCTTGAAAAGTTTGTCACTTTCTCACAAGAGGTAGTTTTCATGGCAAAGAAAAAAATAATTTTCAATCTTAGAACTCCGGCATTGGCATTTGAGATGCTAAATTCGAAACTTTTTTTACTTGCTCTTTATGGCAACTGTTGGCTTTGTGTAGGAAAAAAAAATTTCAATGTTTTAATCAAAACACTAAGATGAACAAGAAGACCGAAAAAGAGAAATTCGACATAAAATCCGTTTGTCTGTGCATCTGTGCGTCCGTGAGGAGTGTGTGAAGTTAGTTAGCTTCTTAGTATTGATTTTTACTATGAAAAAATTCAGGAACAATTTAGAAGAGATCTAGAACATTTTTTTGAATTTTATATTTCTGAAAAGGGGGGGCTAAAAAATATGCCTTTGACAGCTTTAATTTTTTGGAAAAATTTTCAGAACACTTTTTGAAACCTAAAACAAAAATAAAAAGTTCGATTTTGGAAAAGAGGGGGGCTAGAATTTTTTTCGAATTTTTGCCATAACTTTTGAAATTTTGAACATAGAGCTAGAGGTCCAAAAAGTAGGTCAAAAACAGTTTTTTTGGGTCTAAAACCCCCATTTTTTAATATTTTTCAAAAAAAAATTGGAACAATGCGGAACAAATCAGGAACAATCTGGAACAATATTCAAAAATAACAAATTCAAAAAAAAGGGGGGCTAATTTCACACACTCGTCCGTGAAATTTAACTTAAAATTTGGTACAGAGTATTTTTCTGTGATTAACAAAACAGGTTCCTATTCGAATTTTTGTTTTAACTTTTATATACCTGCAACAATTTTTCTTTAATTTCCTAGAAAACGTGTTCAACAATTTTTATAAAACTTTGAACCTGTAATGATGCAATGCCCAAGGTTATCTTAAGTGAACTGCGTTTTAGGTTTTTGAAAATATATTACACAACGGGAATAGCATAAAATGGTCTTAATTTTGAGTTATTCGCGTATTTGTATAGCTATCTTTGAATCCATTTTGTTATAATTTTAGAATGCATTAATCTTTATAGTTTAAACAGTAAGTAAATTTTTGAAAAAAAAAAAAAATTGTTTAAGCAAAAATAAAAGGCTGATTCCTAAATAGTTAATCTCCTTCTTCGATTCTATGACTTCGCCAGTTAACCGAATGGGTTTCATTAGTGGTAGTAGTCTTTTCTTGGTAAATGGTATGTTCGATGGTCTTTGTAGGGCTAATATTTAATCCAGCAGAGAGACACCATTTACTTGTGATTTTTAGTCCTCTTTGCATTATACCACACAGAGTTTCCTCAAACTATCCTAGGGCTGTTAAAACGATATCGTCAGCAAAGCCTAGACAACGTATACCCTGAGAAGTATGACTTTCTAGTAGCTCATCCACTACAAGACTCCACAGTAAGGGTGACAGTACCCCTCCCTGAGGACAGCCTCTTGCTGTTATGATTTTCTGGACACTTTGACCTGTGTCTGCCTCTGGCGTTCTTGTTCCCAGCATTTCCCGAATCCATCTGGTTATATAGTGATGGGTAGACACTTCCTCATAAGAGCCCTGTTCACTGTGCCATGAGAAGTGTCATCGAACGCACCTTCAATGTCCAGGAAAGCGCATTCTTTTGTATACCTAGACATGCTGACTATTTGTTTAGTACTTTTGATCTTATGAAGTTGTGAATTACTTTTTCTATAGCCTTCAGTAGGAATGAAGTTAAACTTATGGACCTGAAAGACTTTGGATGGGTTGTGTCTTTTTTAAATACTTCAGGGATGAAAATGACTTTAGCTCTTCTCCATAGACTTGGTATATATCCAAGCGCTATGCTAATTAGGTGAGGCATTAATTCCTGTTTCCCTTGTTGTAAAAGGGCTGGGAAGATACCATCCACCCCCGGTGACTTAAATGGTTAAAATGTGCTTATCGCTCATTCAAGTCTTTTTCGTGAGCAGATAGTTTTAGCTATCTTCCAGTCTTCTCGGTTGGGTTTGAGAGGTATTCTCTCTATTGTATCTGCTACCATTGGTATACTACATGAAAAATGAGTATTTAACAGTAGTGTAGACCTCTGCACTTCATTTTCGGTGAAACTACCATCGGGTTTCGAAGTGCTAGCGATGTTATCGCCTTTTCCTTTGCTAGGGCTTTATGTAATCATTGCCCCTGGAGGGGTAGAAGAAATATTATCGCAGAAAATCGCAAAACTGTTTCTTTTAGCCTTCCTTATTTCCCCGTTATATTTGGTGAACTCTGCGGAGTAGTTATGCCACTCCCCAGTTCTCTTTGCCTTATTAAAGAGCTTTCTTAGCTTTGATCTTAGTTTTGTCAGATTGTTATGCCACCATGGATCATCTTTCTGTTTCTATATGGTTTTAACGGGACTGCTGAGTTCATATGCCTCATTTATAACCCCGCTAAAATCATTTACTGTTTGTTCTAATTAAAACCTATGTGTTGACGAAGTTCAGAAGGCTATTAGCCGAAGTTCTAGAAATATCCTCTAAGTCATCAAAGAAATGATTCCCTAAATGTTTCTTTCTTAAATGACATAGTGCATGGTCAGTGTCAAAGGAAGTGTAAGGTAAGGTGTTTGTTTACGATTCATCTTCAGTGTGACTGTGAGAAAGACCAGTGTGTCCTTTGTATGTGTTGTGTCCCAGTAAAGCAGTAAAGAGCTTCGAGGCATGGATTTTTTTGGAAAATACTCATTGTTTCTGTTCTCTCAATGATTTTCTTTTGATTCGAGTCTGGGCAGCTTTGATGGCACGCGGAGTTCGGATTTTTCGCGGTCACGTACTCCACTAGTTTCGCCGAACAACTTCAGCGTACGATACCGAAAAAAACGGCGTTATTTCGAGTGGTCGCAACTCGCAAGTTCCGAAAGATATAAAGTTTGTGAAGGCCATCAGTTACAGCAATACGATTTTAGATGACACCGCGCTATATGATTGCAAACTACTAAAAAACAAAAATTTATTATAATGGTTGCTATTGGACTTGTATCAGCCTCTAAGATGCTATATGGATGAATGTATTTTATACAATCTTTCTCCAAGAAACATTCTGATGCATAATAAGCAATCTTGTTTGAAATTTAATATTCTCCTGACCGCTTTTCCATGAATGGAGGGAGCCAAAAGTAGGTACATTACTTTTGTAATTATCAAATATGATATCGGCAGCGAAATATTTAGGTTTCCTTAAATGGTAGGAATAAGCACTTGTTTCCCCTTCCCATCAGGCTATAATTTATAAAGCATTCATAAACCCCACAAATAGAGTACAATTCTCTTAGAATTCATCAGGAGAGAGCTTTAAAGCTGATAAGTGACAGATCAATTTCGAAACATCTCCTTCCTACCGCTGTTTTATCGTTACTGTTTTAAAATAGTATGTTGCTCTAGTAGAATAGCCTTCCACATTCCATATACCCACCGCTCCCCCTCTCCTCCTACACTATGCTTTCTGTTTAACACGTCATCTTATGTGAATGCGAACCATAATATTCATGTTTCAAAAAAGCTAATTCCCATTATAATACTTTAAACCATTTTAATTAGTAATGGGAGAAAGAGTTAAATATAGAGAAAGTAACAACAACATTTTGCAATTACAAAATATTGGCAAAATAAATGTATATTTGTAATTCTACATTTCTGCCCGTTCCGCTGTGCCGCGCCGGCAATGCAGGTTTAGAGGTACATGAATGATGCAAATACTACAACTCAGCTCAGCTGCAATTGCAACGTGATGTGCTCGTAATTGCATGTTTGTTATTATTTGAAAAGGATTCCTCACTTGAATTGCGATTAATTAAAATGAAATGATTGTAAAATCACTTACATCAATATACCTATATACCAACTCGTACACACAATTTAATGCATATTGATCCATAGAGAAACAAAAGTTCTCGAGGTTGGAATCTGGGAATGGAATTATTTTCGTCCGATTTTGGTCACAATGGCATCAGCTACCGGAGCAGATAGAAACATTTTAATTAAGTTTTAAAGCGGAAAATGGTTTAATAATTTTGATTGATTATTATCGAATTGTTCTAGAGAGGGAAGTGATGATTATGTTGGCGAATTAATTTTTAGTCACGCGACTGTCACAACTTAACTAGATATATTGCAATGGATTCAAAATTTTTAGCTTCAAACTACATTCTAATATAGCATAAAGAATTGATTAGTTGTTAATCTATTTAGACGTGCTTCAAAATGCCTTTAGGTTTACGAGCTAAGCTATATTCTTGCAAGTAATGTCATTGTTCTTTAATTAACACGACACGTTGACACGCATTAAAGACAAATCATAAGATAGGAAGGGCTTTCTCACGCGTCAATCAAAAGCTTTTCAAAGGCGAAATCTGCATTTTGCAGACAAAGCATAACGAACGAGCAGCATCATACCTATATATAAACTGAACAAAGTAATACATACATATAGACATATGTACATATTTGTGGAACCGATGAAGATGAAGGAGACGTCGAGATCTTAGTTGACTATATATACGACACTCGACAGCATATCCACTTGTTAGTTGACAATGTCAAAAAATTTAAAACCCCCCCAGTTAAATCGTGCATATAAGAAAAGCCATGCTGATTTTCTCTCTCTCGAATAGAGATTGGATTTCCTTTTCGAACTAACAAAATGTCAGAGTAAAATAAGTTGTGGTGGTTTAGAGTGCAGAGAATTCTGGCAGAGACATGACATTACCAAACTACGGATGCGGTCGTAAAAGGCTGGAGAACTCCAACAATCCACCATAGCTTGCCCGGCCCATATACCTATATACTCTATATATACAACCCACTACCCTATACCGCACATAACCGCAAAACTATTCCAAAGATTAAATCTGCCAGAGAGTGTCTTTGGATATTATGGAGTTGGGATTAGAATATGTATTTTAAACAGATGGAGAAAGATGACTTCTTTTGTTAACACCACCACCACTAGTACCACAAAATATAAACAGAGGCGCCAGAAGAAGATACAAGCCAAGGAAGTGTGAATAATTAAAGAATAATCCTATTTCTGTTTAAAGCTCATAACCAAAAAGAGCTATTTTGAAACATAAGGATGAAACATGAGACATGAGGTACCTACATATGTATATCCTTTTTTTCAAAAAAATTCAGTCAAGGGAAAACATCATTATCTTAGAAACAATATCTATGTGATATAAGATAATTAATGTAGGAGAAGTAGGTATGTAGGTTTAAAAGAAACTTATCGATCTTTATCATGAAGATAGAACACACAAAAACTTAGGCAAAGGGTTTTCCAATAAGAGGTGTTATTTTGAATAGCCCGCTATTTCGGTAGCTGTCACTTTTGAAGCTGTCA
Organism: Leucozona laternaria; assembly: GCA_932273885.2. Lineage (NCBI taxonomy): Eukaryota > Metazoa > Arthropoda > Insecta > Diptera > Syrphidae > Leucozona > Leucozona laternaria. Next base: position 229,086,360 of record OW026366.1, read on the forward strand.
TTTTTTGACATTTGACAAGTAGAAACTACGCCATTAATAAAAATGGAACGATACACGCTTCAACAACGCATTGAAATTATTAAAATTCACTATAAAAATGGTGAAAATTTGGCAGAGACGGTTCGTAAAACTAAAACATTTTTGGGTCGTCGTGAAGCACCTTGTAGCACCGCAATACAGAAATTGGTGGACAAATTCGAGCTGTTGGGACAAGTTAGTGATGTGAAGAATAAAACCCGTGCACGTCGCTCAAGAACAACTGAGAATATTACTGTTGTAGCCCAAAGTGTTGAAGAAAACCCAGGTTTGTCCATTCCTCGTCGTTCTTTGGAATTAGGCATACCACAAACGTCATTACACCGTATTTTGCATAAAGACTTGGGTCTTAAGGCTTATAAAGTTCAGTTAACACAAGAACTCAAGCCGGCTGATCATCAACAACGTCGTGTCTTTGCTGATTGGGTCCTTGAAATGCATGAAAATGATCCGGAATTTCATCGAAAAATCATCTTGACTGATGAGGCCCATTTCCACCTCGGAGGCTACGTCAACAAGTAAAACTGTCGCATCTGGGGCTCGGAAAACCCAAGAGTTATTGTTGAAAAACCTCTCCATCCTCAACGCGTGACTGTTTGCTGCGGTTTATGGTCCGGCGGGGTCATTGGACCTTACTTTTTCGAAAATGAGGCTGGAGCAACAGTTACGGTCAATGGATTGCGCTATCGAGAGATGATTAATGATTTTTTATGGCAGGAATTGGATGGTATTGATCTGGACAAAGTTTACTTTCAACAAGACGGCGCTACGTGCCACACAAGCAATGAAACCATCGATCTTTTACGGGATAAGTTTCCGGACCGTGTTATCTCTCGAAGGGGTGATCACAATTGGCCACCGAGATCTTGTGATTTAACACCTTGCGACTTCTTCCTTTGGGGCCACGTGAAAGATAAAGTCTACGCCAACAGCCCAGCGTCGATTCAAGACCTAAAAGATGGAATTCGTGAGGCTATCGAGGACATAGGGCAGCCACTTTGCGATTTGGTTATGGAAAATTTCATGAAAACGATATGGTCCTGTAAGCGTAGTCGTGGCGGCCATCATCATCTCAAAAAATGCCATTTTTCTTTGAATATCAAAATAACACCTCTTATTGGAAAACCCTTTAGATCTAATTAAAAGAGAATGATTTTATATTGATTAAATTAAATGATAAAATTAAATTTGCTTTCATCTGTCAAACTGATAACACGTTTCTCATAGAGCTCTCGATACAAATTGTATTAAACTAAAAAACAAACGCATAAATAACAAAATGTATATGAAATAAACGTGAAAATAAGTCATATATTAATTGCTCGTTAAATATTAACAAAGAAAATAAGAAAAACTTAAATATAAAAAAATATTTTCAATTCGCTAATTCAAGTGATCGCAATGGTGGATGAATGCATATATTGCAAAAATAATGTAAACCGAAATAATCCAGGAATTATATGTAGTGGCTGTAAAAAACACTACCATGTTAAGTGTAGTACTTGTACTTGCCTCTGGTGAAATATCAGTATGGAAATGTGAATCTTGTCGCCAATTACCTACTCATAACCTCAACAACACCAGTTTTGCCATGGGTGATACAAAGTCTGAACCGGAGATCGATTTCAATCAATCAATTAAAAAAATGCAAGAGGAGCTTGAAAAAATCAAGGCCACTCAACTGGTTTTCACTAATTCTGTTTCCAACGTGAGTAAACAACTCTCAGAGATCGAGAACATGGCTAAAACAATTTCGGAAAACAAAAAGAGAATCACTGATCTGGAGTCTGAAAATACACAACTAAGGCATCATATCGCCTCTCAACAGCACCGCCTTCACCACCTGGAGCAAAAAGAAGCAAGAAAGCAGATAATTATCAACAACATTCCAGCTGTTGAACCAAACATGGACTTGAGAGCAGTTATCACTCAAGTGCAACTAGTTCTATCAAATGTTCCAATGAAAGATGACGATATTGTTGATATAAGGAGACTTCCCAGCAAATCAACTGAACCAAGCCCAATATTAGTTGAAATGAAGAATGCGCACGTCTGCAAACGACTTCTGACTGCAGCTAAGTTACACCGGATTAAAGTATCAAAAAATCAAAATTCTCCTTCCTTTTCTTTATCTGATTCAATTAATGATGAACTTATTTATATAAATGAATGTATTCCTATTTCAGAACACCTCTTGTACAAAAAAGCAAAGGCACACACAAAATTGAACACTCTTTTAAGTATTTATGGAGAAAAAATGGCAATATATTCATGAGACTCACCGATTTTAGTTTGATAGAATAAATACATTTATAACTGGCAAGTACAAATCACAGTTACAAACTAAACACATAATGAATAATATAAATATTTACTACCAAAATATTAACAGAGCTGTAAACAAAACACATGATATCAAACTAGCTGTATTATGTAATGACTTTGATGTCATATGTTTTACTGAAACCAATTTCAGCGATAGTATTCACTCCAACGAAATATTTCCTTCAAACTAAAATGTATTCCGGAAAGATAGAAATAATGAAATATTTGACTCATGTGGGGGAGGTGGTTGTTTGATTGCCGTAAAAAATCATATACGAGCGATAAGGCTTCACAAGCTAGAGTCAATTTTTGAAGATCTCTGGATCTCCATAACTAATCCAACCAATATGAAGAAAATTTTTATTTGCTGCAATTATATAAGGCCTCGAACAACCACTGATGTATACGATCAAATTTGTAATAATCTTTGCTCCGTTTTTCAATCGTTTCCAATTAATTCTGAAGTGGTGTACCTAGGTGACTTTAATGTTCCGACTATCACTGGACTTTTGATTCAATTTCGAAAAGCAAACTACCAAGTTTTTATACGTCACGTAAAGCCGAATCTCTTTTGATTTCTACATCTTTTTGCAACCTATTGCAATTCAACGCGATTAGGAATTGCGATGATAATTTATTGGACCTGCTTTTTTCGACTGTTCGCTCCCCTAACATTACGGTATCCTTATGTAATGACGTGCTTTCCAAAATCGACTTATGTATATCACCCACCGCTTTTAATAACATGTAAATTTCATATAGAAATATTTTTAAAAGAATCTGTCATTCAACATAGAAATTTCCATCGATCTAATTTTCAAAGGATAAATTCATTCTTAGCTAGCGTGAATTGGTCTTATCGGAATTTAATGGTATCGGGAAGTAATTTTTCAGGGGAGTTTGACTATCATTTCGATGAGCCACATTCGAGATTACGAAGTGTAGTGGACAAGTATTAGTTTTTCAAATTTTCGAAGTAGGGAAATATTCCCAGGGAAATTTTATTCACCTGCGGTGTGGCATGTGGCGCTGTCTTCCTTCTGGAATCACTCCTCATCTAGATCCATGTTGTCCAGTTGAGTTGAGGCTACAAGGACTCTGTTACCATGTACACCTGTACCGAATGCCGTTCAAATTCCCTCCAGTTCTGGGCTCATTTTCAAAAAAAGGATAAGGCCCATAATCACGCCACCTGACCCAAATTCGTACCAGACAGTTTCTCGTCGACGCAAAGGAGACTAACTGTCAATAATCAACCCATTTTTTTTTTTCAAATTTCTTGACCACTCTTCGAATTGTTGACACATCAGGTATGCACATTCTAGACCGAAAATTCTGCAAAATTTGTGAGCGGTCTCGGCTCAACTTTCCCCATTTTTGGAATGGGTTTTCACAATGATAACGCGTTTTTCTCTTGCTAAGTGCTCTAATTTTAATAATCGAGACAATCATAGGTGGCAGCTATCAAATTTCAGAAATGCCATCACTTGCACAAAAAAAACATTATACAAAATTTAAATAGTGTCTATAGAAAGCTCAAATTATGACTGACAGATCATCAAAATTATGAAGCACTTCCAGACGCTACAGTCTTATAATTTCACACAACGTTCGTACAAAAGAAAAAATCGAAAAATTTAAGTTTACCTCTTAGGGGCGTGTAATCCACTCACATCTCGAAATTGTTATAATTAATATGGAGCGCTTGTCATTGTTGTAGATTGATGAAATGTGTTAAGCGGTAGGTACATTTATGCAATATGAGAATGTGAGATCTAATATTTCAAGTTAAAAAAAGTATTTGCAAAAAAAGAGTGATTTCTATTATATTTATTTATTTACGTCTATAAGTTACAAAGAAACTTTCTTAGAATAAAAATAAAATTTAAATAAGTATACACCTAAATAATACAACAGAGTATTTTATATATGTAGGTACAAAAAGATATTTTCAATTAATGGCATTAAGGCCACCACCTTATAACGGGTGATTTTTTAAGAGGTTTAGAACTTTTTTTTAAAAAAAAACACAAAAAATTCGAAAAAATTAATGAAATATTTATTTGAATCGATAGTTTGAACCTTGCAATTTAATGTTTAAAGATAATTTCATGCAAATGTTGACCGCGGCTGCGTCTCAGGTAGCCCATCCGCTGAGTCCAATTTTGGCATACTCTTTCACACATATCGGCCGGTATCTCACGAATGAATGCATGGATGTTGGCTTCCAGTGCGTCAATCGAAGCGGGCTTGTCCCTATAGACATTAGCCTTGACATACCCCCACAAAAAATAATCTAATGGTGTCAAATCGCACGATCTAGGCGGCCAATTGACCGGCCCGAAACGTGAAATTAACTGTTCACCAAACTCGCCTCGCAATTGCGCCATTGTTTCGCGTGCTGTGTGGCATGTGGCACCGTCTTGTTGAAACCACATATCATGCAAGTCAAGAACTTCCATTTCGGGCAAAAAAAAGTTTGTTATCATCGCTCGGTAGCGATTCGCATCATCTTTGAATATATATGAAATATGGCCCAATAATGCCGCCGGCCCATAAACCGCACCAAACAGTGGCTTTTTCGGGATGCATTGGTAGCTGTTGCAATGCTTCTGGCTGATCTTCACTCCAAATGCGGCAATTTTGCTTATTTACGTACCCATTCAACCAAAAATGAGCCTCATCGCTGAACACAAGCAGCACGCGATGAACATTTCGAACCGAGCACGAATTTTGATAGTAAAATTCAATAATTTGCAAGCGTTGTTCATTTGTAAGACGATCCATGGTTAAATTGCAAACCAAACTGAAGCTGTTTGACAGTGACACAAGGTACTAAACACACGTCAGCTGTCAAAACCAGTGTTGCCAAAACCAAACCAGCTAAAAAATCACCCTTTACTAATGCAAACATATTTATTTAATGAATTGGTGAAGTTATCCTTATCATTAGCATTGCTAATTATCACTTTTAGACATTTAAGTAATGCGGATTTTTTGATTAGTCAATCCTTCTTAGACGAGAAATTGCTGACGGTTGTTCTGTAATCATAGACATAGTCTCCACAGGTCCGCAGAGTTCGGGGTTATATTGGATTCTGCCCCTACGTTGCAAATATCACTTGACAACGTTTTCACACTAGAATTTGGCACACTGATAACAGTGACGAGTGGCAATAATTGTGCTGATACAAAATTACGGAAGTTTCACTGGACTGCCACTGCATTCGATGGATCGGAGTACTTCAAAACATGAGCTGCTTTTGATGCAAAGCAAGGTTAAATACTTTTCGTTGTTCTATTTCGTCCAAACGCGCAGCACACTAACTTGTCTTGAAAGAATTGTCTCCGTTAATCAATTGTCTTCTGTATTCTTCCACAGTTGCCGTGATTGGGAGACACAATTTAAAGATATTTTGAACAAAAATAATCTTCTAAATAACTTCTTTTTTTTATAAATTTGCATACAAAAATAAATAAACAGCTAAATAGATTGCAGAAAACAAAGTAAAATTCCTTAGAAGTATATGTAAGTAGTTAAAAAACTGCATATTGAAGGGTATTCTAAAAAAAAACAATATTACATTTCAAAAACACAATTTCAATCAATATCAAAATAATATTCAAAAAAGTCAAAATCGTGTCAAAATCTGAATTAGACCAGTTTTAGACGTATTATTTCCTAATACCGCTTTGTGAACTTAACTCCGGTACTAGTGATGTGAAGAAATGCTAAAGTACTAAATTTTCAGTAGGTCCTAGTACCTGGTCTAGCTTGACTTGTACTTCTGTGAAGAAATTGGGCGTAAGCCTGGTTTCCGTTGTTGTGGCCCTAATCCAGGTTTTTAATTGTCTCAAAGTGGAAAACAAACGTTCTGGCTATATGCTATGGCTATTACCTTGCTCAAATTGGGATACAAGTCCGGATTGCTAAACGGAAGTGAAGCGAAAATAGTTTCTGGTATAGTTATTTCGGTTTCATCCTTCCACATTTCTTTCCATATCTTATGCCCGATTTCATAAAGGACTTTTAAATATTTAAAAGCCCATTTAGAGTTAATATGGGATTTTTTGGTTTAACCAATTGCTTTTAAATTTAAAATGCTTTTAAATGTCCTTATAAACTAAAAGTCCATTTTCGTCTCAATAAATTTTAAAAGTGTGATTTGTGAAGTCTAATATATCAGATGTCAGCCGACGAGTAAGCAAATTATAAATAGATGATATTTTGCAGTCACTTTTTTATTTAATTTCTTGCAAATATTTATAAATTGTGAATAGGTCGAAACAAAAATATAGTTTGTGTGTAGATAATAATCTTTTAAGGCTCTCCCAAGCCAACGCGAATACTTCCGAACGACGACAAGACTTTCGCCTTTCTTAATTTATTTACATGGAGATAAATGAGAGCACCCATATTGGCGCGATGTGAATTTTCAAACATTGTTCAGTCATCGCATATTCGCTCCGAATGTTTCTCGTTCGTTTCGGAAAGCCTTCATAATTTGTTTGTTTTTAGAATAATTGATTGTTCATCTGAGGATGAAGAGCAAGATAAAGTAAGACGTCCAAGAACATTCCGAGTTAATATTGGAATCCGTTCTCCAAATATTTTTTTTTTTTCGTAGCAATTTTTCTACATATAATGCTTTTTCACTTGCATTTCAAATGTGAGAGGGAAACAACCTATTTCCATATTCAGGGATGTGAGGCAAACCCAATTTGAATTAAAATTTCCCTAAAATTTCCTTTTTATAGATGGTGGAACTGGAAATATTTAAAGGTCTGATAAAATTTAGGAGGACTTTAGATAAAAGGGATTCTAGTGTATTTTTATGAAATCGGGCATTAATATTGAAATAAAACAATCTTTTGAAAGCAACGCGTGTAAAATAACCCCTTTCACCGACTCTGTCTAAACGCTTACAACAGCTGTTTTTGATGAATAAAACTTAATTTTTCAAATTTCTTATATGACAAAATTCGACTTATATCGACTCGATTTTTTTTAACAACGGTACCAGGAGTATGTTGTTCATATTTAAATATATATTTATGGAATAACCTTTTTTCTTTGAGTGATCTTATAGCTATGTTATGTTTTATATTGCAATAATTTAAAGTAGCGCAAGCAGTAGCAAATGCAATGAAAAAAAACAATGAAGTAAGATTTTTAAAAGGAAATTCTGGGCGAATTCATAGTGGTTCGCTAAACTTATGTTTTACTTAATGAATCCCTTTTCCATGTCTGTTTTTATAAAAATTAAAGTTCTGAAATTTATTCCAATTCAAAAATAATGCATTTACATAAATTAAATTAAATTAAAATTCAGGGTTTTACTTTAACTAAGCAATAGTTTAAAACGACGATGAATTGCGTGAAATAGTTTTGACACTTTTGCCGATTACAAATGAACTTTATTTTAGGTTTCACTGAGATTCATTTGAAATGTCAAAAAAAAATCTAGATTACGTGTGGTATGATCTAGAGTGCTTTCATTACGATATCCATATCTATAGTTTTTTTTTTAATTAAAATTTAAGAATATTGTTAAAAAAAAAATATAAAAAAAATTTAATTTGAACGAAAAAATAATAAGAAATAGTCTTCTATTTTATTGAAAATCTAGGCACCCTAATTCATTTAGCTTGTAGGGGGGTCGAGCAACCCTGAGAACCCCCCCCCCCCCTGGGTACGCTACTGATATGAATCTCTAGGATATTGAAATGTAAGGCGTTTTTAGAACATCAATCACTCAATTTATCAATATCTCTCTGCGATTCAATACTGTCGGCAATAGATTTAATTGACTTCAAGATTTTTACATCATCTGTGAACATTAAGACAATTTGAAAAACTAATTACTGAAGGAAGATCATTTATGATGAGCAAAACCAGCAGAGGACCTAGGTGGCTGCCTTGCAGTACACTAGAATGTTTCAACATCTCAAAAAATACTTCAGAACCAATCCTTACAAACTGAGAACAATCTTCTGAATAACTGCTAATCCATTTAAGAAGGGTGGAATGAAATCACAAATATTCCAGTTTCTTTTTAGTAGAACACGATGACAAACCCGATCAAAAGCTTTGGAAAAATCAGTGAAAACAACATCGGCTTGAAATCTATTTTCCATGTTACTCAAAACAAAAATTTGAAAAAAAGGAAAGATTAGTATTGCAGTAGATCGTCCATGGACAAATCCATCCTGATTATCAGCAACAAGGTTCCTTACAGCTCCACAAATTTTAGTTTTTATATTGGGTTTTTCAATAAGAGCGCTACAAATTTTTTATTAAATAAAACAAAAACGGTTTTGGATATCAATGAAATTCTTTATTCCTGTGAAAGTACGTTTGATGCCGTTATGTATAGATTTCGATTTCTTTTGCATGGCCACCAAGGGCACGCTTGCAGAAGTCCAGAAACTGAACCCAATTTTCGACGGTTTTCAAGCATAAATCGGCCGATACTGCTGCGATTTTACGTTCGATATTCGTACGAAGTTCATCAATCGTCGCTGGTTTGTTGGCATAGACCATAGACATGAAGTAACCCCACAGGAAATAGTCTAACGGCTTCAAATCACACGACGGAGGCTGCCAAGCGACTGGACCATTTCGTGAGATAACACGTTCTCCAAACTTGGTTTCCAATACATTGATTGTGAAATTCGTTGTGTGGCTTATGGCGCCGCCGTCCTGTTGGAACCACATGTCTTCCAAGTCCATATCATCCAATTGGGGCCAAAAATATTCGGTTATCATTGAACCGTAGCGATCCCCATTCACAGTAACGTGCCGGTCTTGATCATCACGGAAGAAGTACGGCCCAATGACGCCGCCGGCCCATAAACCACACCAAACCGTAATTTTTTCGGGATGCAATGATGACTCATGGAGTACGTGTGGATTGCTGCCTGACCAATACCGCATATTTTGTTTATTGGTGAAGCCAATCAGCCAGAAATGAGCCTCATCGCTGAAGATGATTTTTCGATGAAAATCCGAATCATTTTCAAGTTGTTGCTCAGCCCAATTCATGAACATACGACACTTCTGGTGGTCAAGCGGCTTCAGTTCTTGCGTCAATTTAATCTTGTAAGGATGTAGGCCAAGATCTGTTCGCAAAATTAGCCACAACGACGTCACAGAGATGCCCAACACTTGAGAGACACATTTGGGCTTTCTGCAACTGAAGCCTCAGCGTCAGCAATATTCTCGACACTACGGGCACTTCTTTATCTCACTGGCACGGGAACATTTTGTACTGTGCCTGTGGATTCAAATTTTTCCACTAGGCGCTCAATTGTTGATCTGCTAGGGCGATTATGATGACCATAAATTGGACGTAGCGCTTTTAAAGTTGAGGCCACTGACTCAGAATTTCGGTAGTAAATTTTAATAATTTCGACTCGTTTTTGGCTCGTATTTCTTTCCATCATGAAATGGCAAACTTTATTCAAGAGAAATGTCAAAAAAACGGCAAGAAATATGGCGTCATTTACTGTCCCTGTTGCTCTACTTTTGTAGCGTCCCTGTTGAAAACTGTGATATAAAGAGTGACTATTAAAAGACATGTGCTCCATATAATTGTTGTTTATTCAATGACGTTGATTGTCTAACCAATGTCTTAGGAAATAAAAATACAATGCTTACAACTGTTATGTCTTATGTTACAATAAGTGAATGCATTTTCATTTGGGCAACTGTTACATTGATACTACAAAAACCTAAGGAATCAATTGAAATTTTGAAATAGGTCTTTAATTTTCAACAGCTTGTTTTGGACCAGATTTAAAAATGGGAGTGATGTACGAATATTTCCAAACATCGATAAAGTCTCCAGTGGTAAGCAAAGAGGTTTCGCTAAGTAATGTGCACATTCTTTCAGGAACACTTCTGGAATGTTATCAGGACCGATGCTCTTCTTCAGTTATGAACATGGAACCCATATCCGTTGTTTGAGGAAATTCTACCGAAACCTCCAAATTTTTAATTGATAAACATTTAAGGCCTTATGGTGAATACTGTTGTTTAACAATGGATTTACATCTTCAAAAATTACAACATCAAGTTTATTGTGAATATATATCTATCAGATCTAAAATCTACCAATAGATATCATTAAAAATATTTTTTTTGAGAAAAATTTAAAGCTGAAAATTTATCGGTAACAATAGCTTCAAAATCTTTAATGAACATGAATTGGAAATAAGCATTTATCATCTTGAGAATACAGCAAATTTGTATTACAAAGATTAAAATCTCCTAAAACGACAGCAAAAGAATAAACTTCAAGCTCAGAAACAATATTTTCAATATTTTTTACATTAGAGCTATAAACAGCAAAGTCAGAATTAGGAAGAATGTAATATAAAAAATATATACATTGATCTTAATTAAATTTTTTTTATCGAGAGAGTTTAACAAAAATTCGACGCAAACACAAATCTCTTCAATCATACTGGAGGAGTTCGACAATTCTATTTCAAAACAATTTAAACTCGAATTAACCGCAAGAAGAACACCTCCTCCTCTATTATATCAGTGCAGGCTGCACTGCGATCTTTTCTAAAGACAATAAAACTACAGTCGAATAGTTATGTTGACAATAAACCAGCCAATTTTAAGTCGCTAAATTTAGCATGTGCGTGTGTTAAGAAATTATCCGTCCCTCAGGCCTCAAATTTGGATAAAGATAAAGTCGTCCGATCGCTATCACATGTCACAAACTATTCCACATTTATTAAGGTGAATTACAATTTGACATCTGTGTAAATTCCATCACGGCCTTGTTCGCCGTTTGTAAATAGAGGGGTTAATCATGAATAGGTATAATAATTTAAATTTTCTCGCAGCATAGAGAGCACCAACAAAATCGAACAAAAATTGTGTATCAAACAACTTCGAAGAAGTCCTGCGACACAAAAATAAACGTATAACAGCCTTAGGAAGTAATAAAGGTAGTCGAGGTATCTTCTAGGTAAACTACATAAAAGTTGCATTGAAAAAAAAAATAATAAAAATTAAACCAAGTGGTTCTCTTTTTCACAAAAGGTCACCCACTGGACTTAAATGTAAACTTACTTGAACCTATATTATAGAGAAGGATTATGGGCAAAGCAACTGTGTAATGCGTTTAAACTTGAGTACTGCAGTGCACTTTTAAAATCTAAGGACTGGACATAGTCTTATATTTCAGGGAAAAAATAAAACTTTTCACTTTCAGAAAAGTATAGGAACTTTCGAATTTTTTTCTTCTTTAAGTTTACGTTTAGTAAATTATATCTATTAAAGATTTCTTTTATGTATTTATAAGTATATGAATTTGCTTTAAATTTCAGCTGATCCACTCGAGTTCCTTGGTGCGGTATAATGACACGGTTCATAGACATGGTTTGATAACTTCGACCTTAGGACTACAGCTGACTGTTGATGGCAGGCACTTTCACGATGGAGCTATGCGTGTTAAATGCTTAGCGAGCATATCACCGGTCTTGTGGAAGGGTGGCAAGGAGAGTGTACTGCAGCGACGACCGGGTGTCATAGATAATAGGGAGGCAATGTTATTAGGTAAGTGCCTATATCTACTTAATATTTGTTTATTATAAATGGCTATTGAAATCCAAAACCTCAATATCCGATATACCTATATAGTCGGACTGCTCATTCAGAGTTTTTACACACACTTACATAATTGCAAGACATCCCTGCAATGTTAAGAATTTCGTATTGATTGAATCTAGGAGGTTGCGTTATTGTTAAACATGAAATTTATTACTGAGAATGAGAACTTCTTCCAATAACTTTGCAACTGTACGCTTAAGTAAAACCTCCGTTTAAGTGGATGAATATTTTTGTACTGAAATGAAAATTTCCATAAGTATACATATTCGAGTCTGCTTAAGTTAAATTACTATTTAACATTCTAATCAATCTTGTATCGGAGGCACTTTTTGAAATTGAAATTTTATGTCATTTATTGTCATTTTCCACAATAAAATAAACTTTTTAGAAACAAAAAATTTTTCAAGGTCAATATAGGACTTGAAGAGCTTTTATAACGCTTAAATTTTAAAACAGGGTTGTGCAAAAGAAGCGAAAGGGTTTGTATAGTCTATAATTTCTAATAATTTCAGATTCCATAATATTTTGTTTTAATATAAAGGGTGTTTTTTTTAGACGTGTGGTTTTCAATCTGGCAATACTTTTATCGGAGTTGGTCTTTTTGACAGCTGTCACATGATTTATACTCAGTTTGGTTTGCCATTTTATAATGAATAGATTAACTCCTGAACAACGTTTGCAAATCGTGCAAATTTATTACCAAAATAATGGTTCGGTTCGCGCGACGCATCGCGTGCTGCGTCCAATATTTGGTCGACATAATCGCAAAATCGCATAAATTCGAGCAACCATGCATCGGTTTTGCACCATGTTTACTCTAGTGGATAATGCGCATTCTCAGAGATGCCGTACAGTGCGCACCAAAGACGCTATTGCTGCTGTAGAGCAGAGTATCGAAGTTCGAAGAAGACCCGAATGAGTCCATCCGCCATTGCACGCCATAATTAATGACTTTTTCGTGCCTAAATTGGAGGATGTTGATGTGGAAGACCTTTGGTTCCAACCAGATGGCGCTACATGCCATACAGCCAAGAAACAATCAATTTATTGATGGAAACTTTTGGTGAGCGCATTATCTCGCGTCCTGGGCCTGTGGCGTGGCCAGATCGTGCGATTTAACACCGCTGGACTATTTTTTGTGGGGTTATGTGAAATCGCTTGTCTACTCAGATAAGCCCGAGACTATTGACGCCTTGGAAGAGAATATTCGGCGCGTTATTACTGACAAACGGCCCAATAGCTGCAAAAAGTGGTCGAAAATTGGGACTCTCGGCTGGAAATTTCCTCTTGAAAACCATACGTCTAAAAAAAAAACACCCTTTACACATATATTTGACTATCAATGGGGCATATGTTTAATGTTAATGTGTCTGGCGTTCACTTTTTCTTACAAATATCCGTCCGTTTGTTGAATTTTATGGACAAAAACTGTGATAGGTTATTGATTCAAAATAGCTTTTAACGGCCTTTAGTCCATAAAAATTGGCGTTTCGTCCGGGCGATCTCACTTGGACTCATCAGTTGACTAGTGAGTGCCTTGTCAATACGCAATTTTTATTAAGTTCAGTTCAACTTACATGAACCTTTTGACAAAAATCCAATGTGAACTATATCCAACAAGATTAAAATTCTTAATCATTAAGCTGGAAATTTTGCCCAGGGCCAGACTTTGTTTTTATATGAAGGTTTTTATAATACAAATTCTATATAAAGGGTTTTCCAATAAGAGGTGTTATTTTGAATAGCCCACTATTTCGGTAGCTGTCACTTTTGAAGCTGTCATTTTTTAACATAACCCAAGAGTTATTGTTGAAAAGCCTCTCCATCCTCAACGCGTGACTGTTTGGTGCGGTTTATGGTCCGGCGGGGTCATTGGACCTTACTTTTTCGAAAATGAGGCTGGAGCAACAGTTACGGTCAATGGATTGCGCTATCGAGAGATGATAAATGATTTTTTATGGCCGGAATTGGATGGTATTGATCTGGACAACGTTTACTTTCAACAAGACGGCGCTACGTGCCACACAAGCAATGAAACCATCGATCTTTTACGGGAAAAGTTTCCGGACCGTGTTATCTCTCGAAGAGGTGATCACAATTGGCCACCGAGATATTGTGATTTAACACCTTGCGACTTCTTCCTTTGGGGCCACGTGAAAGATAAGGCCTACGCCAACAGCCCAGCGTCGATTCAAGACCTCAAAGATGGAGTTCGTGAGGCTATCGAGGACATAGGGCAGCCACTTTGCGATTTGGTTATGGAAAATTTCATGAAAAGGATATGGTCCTGTAAGCGTGGTGGTGGCGGCCATTTGGCTGATGTTGTGCTCCATTATTAACGGCATATCTTCCTCTTTATAATGAAATAAACATCCTATCATTTATCTCAAAAAATGCCATTTTTCTTTGAATATCAAAATAACACCTCTTATTGGAAAACCCTTTACTACTGAAATACATCAGCCAAGTAGAAGACTTTGCACTATTTAATTGGACTTGTTGAATTATTGATTCAAAATAGCTTTAGGTTATGTTTTTTTTTTCCAAATGTGCGTTTGGCAATTTACGTCAGAATATGGTACAAAAAATCAAAATTAATAATGCAGTGGCAAAATCAGGAATTTAATCGAATTAATGTTTGAAATGTCCTAAATGTGATTACATATTTGGTCTAAAAACCATTTTTAATACAAAAATATAACGAAAATTAGTCGTAAACTGTTGGGAAGATTGTGCAACATTTTGGAATTTCTTTTCCAAATTTGGTACATATCCTCAATCAAATCACTTTCATGTAAAAGTACACATTTGAGCACATATTTTGAGATATTCCGAATATTAAATTTGACTAAATTCCTGACTTAGACAATTTTAACTAAATTGTCAAGCTTACATTTGAAATAAAAAAAAGAGTATCACTATATTCAGCATTTCAGAAATTTCACCGATTTCGGATGTTAAGCTTCGGTTCAACTATGGTTCAAGTATATGATAGTTGCCAATTACATATGTATGTCAGTGAAGTTAACACCGCCATATTGGAATTTCAAAAAAAAAAGTTGTGCTGTGTACTGCCTTGTGCCGTAAATATTTTTGCAAAATTCGCAACTATGCAAATTTTCCGGATGAATTTTTTTTCAAAATTAAGATTTTCGTAAAAATCAAAGTAGTACTTTTGTGTTCTTCTGTAATGTGCTAAACTTGTGCTGCCATTTGCCTTAAACACTTTTGCTAAATTAGAAAATTTTACCTAGATATACATTTTTTTTGCAAAATAATGATTTTCCTAAAAATCAAAATGTGATGTTTTGTACTCAGTTTTTTGTCTTAAAAACCAAAAAGATAAACAAAAAATTCTCATATTTGCATTTTTTATGGCCGAAACTTAAATTTTTACTTTGTTTTATTTTATTTCAATTTGTGCTGCTATTTGCGAAAAGTGATTTTTGCAAAATTCGCAAATTTTCAAATCTTACCAATACATTTTTTTTTGCAAAAATGCGATTTTCTTAAAAATCAAAGTTGTGCTGCTAAAAGGTGAAATGATAAAAAAAAATCAATTGGAGTAGTTGTCTTTGGAAAACAGTATCAATTACTTGCGAATAAAACGTCCTCTTAATAAGTCAATACTTTGCGCTTTGTAAGCGAAAAAACATTTACCTCTCAAACCATGTAAAAGAACAATGATGTTAAGAAAATGAATTTTTAAAATTGACACGCAAGAAGATTAATTTCCAAATAAATTTTACGAAATCAAAAAATGAAAAAAAACAATTCGTATCTTTAAAAATACTCGCTACGCCCCTGACTTCATATTTTTCCCAACTGTTAGTTGCTGTTGTTGTTTCTAAGTTCACCCACATCAATTGCATGCTTTAACCATCGTTGAACCTCAGTTAATCCAAAGAGTTAAAATTGCTGAACCAAGGATCAAATTTCAACCACGTTTGAAGGCCATAAGTAAAGCATTACGTATAAATAGAGGTATCAGCTTCCAGAAAAATTTACTTAAGAGAGCTTCCTTTGAAGGTCGACAAAATACGCTTATTGTTGTTCTTGGTTTTTGGAATTTCAGCCCAATATATTTTTTAACTTTAACATTTGATCAGAAAATATAAAGACATTATAATTTACAAAAAAAAATTGTTTTCTCTTTTCTTTAAAGTTTTGAGTTCTGCATCAAAAACGAACTGTAGTTTATCGTTGGTGGCAATCATACTGGCCCTGTATAGATTTGGTCAATTAACCCTCATGATAGGGCTGAGATAAAAAATTTAAATTGTGTACAGAAAAATAAATAATTATAATTATAAGAGGCATTCTGACTCAACAAATTTTTTTTTTTTTTGTTCTTACTTAAAAATAATTACTGATTTAATTATATGAATTTATATTTAATTGTATATAGAAAATAATAAATGTATAATGTAGGTTAAAATTTTACTTGCTTTTGCTGTATATATCTTCAAATTAAAATATTTTTATATAGCAAATTTTATCAAAACAAAAACAAAACCAATTATTTCCAAATTAGTTATTTATACCTGACATAAAAAAAATAAATTATAATTAAGAAGAAATCATATGAAAATAAATAAAAGAAAAACAAGAAAAGAAAAAAAAGAAACATAATCATCATAAATTTCATGAATTTTAAATCGCATAAATAAGGTACACTGGTGTAAGATGGGAAACTATAATGGTGATTGAATAGAAACAAAAACAAATATATATCATATTTATACCAATATCATATAAAAATAAACGTAGATACAATTAAAGTTAAGATCAAAAAATGTGTATATTAATTAGATAAAGAAACGTAGGGATACTTGGTATAAAAATTTGCTTTTAGCGAAAATTATTAAAATTAAAGTGTATAAGATTTTAAAATTTATTTGTGCTGTTTTAAAAAAAAAAAAAATAAAAACAAAAAACAAAAAACATATATTTCAAATGGGAGTTTAATTTTCTGAACAAAATATAAGTAATGTGTATCTAGTTTAGTTGATAAATTAATTAAACTAGCTTGTCTTGTATTTTTGATTATATTTTTTTGAAATGCTGTTATCTTTTTTTTTAAACTTATGGTGATGGTTTATTTGTTTTAAATATTTATAACACATGAATGTTGTAAGGATTTTCATAACATTTATTATGTTCAGTTTTATTTCGAAAATCAATGAAGTTATGTAAAAAAAACTTTGCCTTATGTTAATATCACAAAATGATAAAAAAGGAATTAGGTATATGACACTTAAAAGGAAGAAAAACAGAATTAAATGAATAAAAATTAAACGAAATATAAAATAACGAAAATAGTTTAATTTTATAAAAAAAAATGATGCCTTGAGCGCAGTGCGACCGATACGTCGCTTGCACATTGCTGAATGTGAATGTGTATTGGTGGTACAGTATAAATGGAAACTTAAGGTAAGTGGTGCTTAAACATTTAGGTCTTGACTGCCAGACTTTCAAATCGAGTGAAGTAAGACTTCTTTACCCAAAAGGATTAAATACTTAGGCCATTACAATTTCAATTGCAGATATTAGATTAATAATATGGTAAACCTGCATACATAAATAAATCTAGGATTCTCGCTCCCTATTCCCTTTTCGATCAAAAGAGTTGTTAAAGTGAATACTTCATTTTGTGGTTTCAAGTTGGTAGCGCTGGCATTTGACACCTGTCAAACTCAGCTGTAGTTTGAAGTGTCATGATATTAGTTGAATGTTTAGTTAAAATTGAGTTAAAATTATTAAAATTTACTACAAAAGTGCTGAGTCAAACGTAGCCACTTTTCGCGAATTACGAGATGATTATGGTCGTCATAATCGACCGAGACCGATAATGCAAGCATCAGTAAAATTGTGAAGAAATTTAAAGAGAGTGGAAGCGTTACTGATGCGGTAAGGCCTGTGCATCATCTAAATGCACGCTCAGCCGAAAATATTGCTGCTGCATGTGCTGGTGATCCGAATTTATCGATTTACCTGCGCGGCGTTCGCAGCAATTGAACGTGTTGTAACCGATTTTCATGATTTGGACGATATGTGATTCCAGTAAGATGGGGTAAAAAGCCACACAACACGACCAATTAAGGCTTTATTGCGTGAGAAGTTTTCTGTTAGCGTAATTTCACGTTTTGGTGAATTGGCCACCAAGATCATGCGATTTGACACCGTTTGATTTTTTTTTCTGTAGGACTATGCAAAAGACCGTGTTTAGGCGAATAATTCCCGAACTCTAGACACGCCTTAAAAACTAACATTACTCAAGTTATGGCCGAGACACCGCCCGAAATGTGAGAAAAAGTGGTTAAAAATTACCTCAAAAAAATCGCAAGCTGCGAATCTTCCCGAGTCTGCCATTTGAATGATATTGTTTTTCACACTTAACGGAAAAGTTCAAACTTAAATGAAATAAAATTTTCATCAAAAATGAAACGCTCTGTGTTTTATTTAGCTTTGCTTTCGAAACCTAAAAATTAATGACCCTTTATTTTAACAGATTAATAGGAATTCAAAGTTTTATGAATTTTCTTGTACTTATGCTGTTGTAAATCCGATGATAGAAAGATAGATACATTATTTTATTTCAAAAATTAGTCTATGCTGGTATAGAATTAACTCAGACAATAATTTTAAATTGCTGACAGGCAATTAATTTTAAAATTAAGCTTATTAAGTTGATTTAAAACATTATCATGAAAATTCATTAAAAATTATGTTGCTATATTTAATTGCAGCTTTAAAAAAAATCATATAAGTTAGTGTGGCAGTTGCCATTTAGAACGCTGCGTTACTCCCATGAAATTTTCTTCTGTACCCTTTGAAGATTGGACAGGTTTCAACGAAATGAAAAGTATTTTTTTACACATCCATACTACAAAGTTCCTTTTGGAACGCCCTTTCATTAAGATTAAGCAGTCCAAAACGAGTTTTAGAGATGAGAGATTTGAGTCTTAAAAATAGTTTGGTACATCGTTGTATAGAAAGTACCAGTACTCTTCATGAAATTGGGATTGTGTGGTGTTGGTGGTATAAATTCAATCCAGGGTTTTTCTCTAAGTTTCGATAGAAGAATAATTTACAGTCCATGCCATTGAAGCAAACTTATGTTGAAGGAAACATCAATCGGCGTTTCATGAAATAGATCTAACCATTCCTTCGCCCAAAAGGAGCCTTCAAGATATAGTACCTTGTGTCACTGTCAAACAGCTTCAGTTTGGTTTGCAATTTAACCATGGATCGTCCTACAAATGAACAACGCTTGCAAATTATTGAATTTTACTATCAAAATTCGTGCTCGGTTCGAAATGTTCATCGCGCGCTGCTTCCATTTTATGATCGGCATTCTCGACCTTCTGAGCAGTCTATTCAGAAGATTGTGACCAAATTTCGCACCAAATTTACTTTGTTGGACATTAAACCACCAACACGTTTACGTACTGTGCGTAGTGAAGAAAATATTGCGGCCGTATCAGCTAGTGTGACAGAAGACCGCGAAATGTCGATTCGGCGCCGTTCCCAGCTGTTAGGCCTTTGTTACAGCACTACGTGGAAAATTTTGCGGAAGGATTTGGGCGTAAAGCCTTTTAAGATACAGCTGGTGCAAGAACTAAAGCCAGCCGACCTACCACAACGCCGAATTTTTGGTGAATGGGCTCTTGGAAAGCTGGCCGAGGATCCGCTTTTTTATCGAAAAATTGTGTTCAGCGATGAGGCTCATTTTTGGTTGAATGGGTACGTAAATAAGCAAAATTGCCGCATTTGGAGTAAAGATCAGCCAGAAGCATTGCAACAGCTACCAATGCATCCCGAAAAAGCCACTGTTTGGTGCGGTTTATGGGCCGGCGGCATTATTGGGCCATATTTCTTCAAAGATGATGCGAATCGCAGCCTTACTGTCAATGGTGAACGCTACCGAGCGATGATAACAAACTTTTTTTTGCCCGAAATGGAAGTTCTTGACTTGCATGATATGTGGTTTCAACAAGACGGTGCCACATGCCACACAGCACGCGAAACAATGGCGCAATTGCGAGGCGAGTTTGGTGAACAGTTAATTTCACGTTTGGGGCCGGTCAATTGGCCGCCTAGATCGTGCGATTTGACACCATTAGATTATTTTTTGTGGGGGTATGTCAAGGCTAATGTCTATAGGGACAAGCCCGCTTCGATTGACGCACTGGAAGCCAACATCCATGCATTCATTCGTGAGATACCGGCCGATATGTGTGAAAGAGTATGCCAAAATTGGACTCAGCGGATGGGCTACCTGAGACGCAGCCGCGGTCAACATTTGCATGAAATTATCTTTAAACATTAAATTGCAAGGTTCAAATAAATATTTCAGATGTGTATCTGAGAATAGATAAAGATGATTCTCATCGGCTTTGTTGGTCGTTTTGATGACGAAAATGAAAAAATTAATTCATTTACTTTTTCCCAACGTTTCGACGGTGGTTGCCGTCTTCTTCAGGGGATCTTTATTTTTAAAAAAAAGAGAAGTAATTACATAAAAGTGTCAATGTATGTAGGGCGGACGTGGTATACACTTACATTAAAGTTTTAAACAATTATGTATATAAAAAAAACAAAACAATATTTGGAAATATTTAATAATTTAAACTTGAATGAAGATGAAGTTTAGTCCAATGAGTACAATCAAGTTTTGGATCTACTGTTGGAAACTAAGGAGCAGTAAACTGCTGAGATGTTTTGTGTGTCTTGTTTACGGTTCATGTTGTTCTTGTTATTGATTATGTGTAGTGTTTCTAACGTGTATCGTTTGGAAGTGTGTCTTTCCGTTGCCAAGATCTCCACACCATCAAAGTCCAGTTGGTGGCCAGTTTCAACGCTGTGGCAAGCCAGTGCTGTCTTTCCAGAATTTTTTGAACGAATGTCCGACTTGTGACCCGCCATTCTCTGTCGAAGGAGTTGTTTGGTCGTGCCGACGTAGCATAGATTACATGGATCATTGGTTTTAACTTGGCAGTTTACTTTGTACACCACGTCTGTACAACGGTCCTTTTCTGTCTTCTTTTTTAGACCTGTGAAGAGGGAAGCCATGGTCTGGTTCGACTTGTATGCCAAGTTGACATCAATTTTGTTTTTGCCGATTATTTCTTTAAAGTTTTCGGAAAGCTTTGGGACATAAACGACACTTTTGTAAACACCTTTCCTCTCTTCCAATATATTTTCCGATCGAGCTTTATATTTTTGACGTTGTATCAAGCTTCTTATGATTTCGATTGGAAAGCTATTATCCAAGAGGATTTTCGTAACCTTTTCTTCGTTAGCGGAGTGGAATTCCCGATCACTCAACGCAAAGACTTTGTTTATAAGGTTCGATGCTGTGTTTACACGAATGTGTTTAGCTTGGTTTGACCGGAAATTGATCAGTCTTCCCGATGCCATATCTTTTTGGTACCAGTCGAATGAAAGCCGGTCGTTTTTTCGATGGATCTTGACATCCAAAAATGGTATTGATCTACTTATTTCTTTCTCTACGGTGAATTGGATTTTCTCGTTAAATTGGTTGAGGCATCGTAGCACATTTTCAATCTCTTCTTTGTCCACAATCGCAAAAATGTCATCGACATATTTAGCGATGAATTTTGGTTTACACTCCTCCTTGAAACACTCATCGAGAAGAAAATCCAACACCAAATCTGCGATTGTCGGCGAGAGCGGATTTCCCATTGGCATTCCGTGCACTTGTTTATACAAATTGTCTTTAAATTGTAAATAGTTGTTTTCTTTCATACAAAAATCAAACAACTCAAGAAACTTACTTAGGCTCAGTTTTGTAGCTTTACTTATTGTTTCCCACTTCTTTTTAATTATATTAATCGCGAGTTGAATGGGAACATTGGTAAAAAGAGAAATAGCGTCATAAGAAACCAAAACATCATTTGTGCCAAGTACTAAATTTTTCGCTTTATTCTTAAACTCAAACGAATTTTTAATCGAATAGGGAGATTCTTTCGTCACACGCTGTAGTATTTTTCCTAGGTACTTGGAAAGTTCATAGCATGGCACCTTCATTGATGACGTAATTGGTCTGAGCGGCATGTTATGCTTGTGGATCTTTGGTAATCCATATATAGAGGGTATTTGTGCTGTGTAGGTAGTCATTCTTGTTTTGTCTCTATCGTCGATGATTTTGTTGGTGTGCAACCATTTCACAAAATCATTGTTTTTGTTCTGAAGAGAATTGAGGGGGGTTCCCCTTGCGACTCTATATGTTGAGCGATCAGACAATAGTTCTGTCATCTTTTCTTCATACTCAGTCCGTTTCATCGCAACCGTCACATTCCCTTTATCAGCTGGTACAATTACAATGTTTTTGTGTTTCTTGACAAAATTTGCAGCATCTTTGTACACCTTCGAAGTGTATTTGTCGAATCTGTCATTGTGGTGGTGACGTTGAAAAGAGTAGAGCATATTACTATATTTTGACCTTGTTATTTCTTGTTCCATTTCATCTTTAACGTTTCTTATGATTTCTTCACCATCTGCAATAAGTTGGAAAAGAGGGAATGTATGTTTGCCGATGGGCAACGAAAATTTTTTTCCCAAGGAGAAAAGCCACTTGATTTCAATGGGGAATTCGGTGTCGGTCTTATTGACAAACCATTTATCATGCATTTTAATATTAAGT
Source organism: Leucozona laternaria (assembly GCA_932273885.2). Classification (NCBI taxonomy): domain Eukaryota; kingdom Metazoa; phylum Arthropoda; class Insecta; order Diptera; family Syrphidae; genus Leucozona; species Leucozona laternaria. Next base: position 229,109,021 of record OW026366.1, read on the forward strand.
TCTTTCCAAAGAACAGATTTAAGTTTGTCAATCTTTTCTGTGTGGATCTGTTGCTTTTTCGTGCAAATGGCTACGAAAGTTTGTTGTTGTTTAGTGATAAATTGTTTATGTTCTATTGCGGTTATATTTTCTTGTATTCGTTTGTTAAGCATTCTGAGTGTGTTGTTGGATTGTTTTATTTTGTGACAGGTTTCGGAAATCTCTAGATTGAGAACTTTAAGATGAAATTTAAGTTCTATTTTGTAGAAAGAGCCTTGTGATTCTTTGCTAGAGAAAAGTGATTTGGTGTTGTTTGTAGATCTATATAAATGATTTGGAATAAGTCCATATTGTCTGCATGTTAACAGAAAATTCAGAGTTTGTTTTAGGTTCGCTGAATTGCGTTTGACATTGCTATATTCTTTAAGATATGTACATACGTGTTCGCCATACTTGTAGAGCATATGTTTGTAATAGTTTCTCATGTTTACAGATAAAAATTGTCGGCTAGCCGTCCGAATAATAGTTTTTAGTGAATTTTGTTGACCAAGTTGATTGTTAGATGTGTATCTGAGAATAGATAAAGATGATTCTAATCGGCTTTGTTGGTCGTTTTGATGACGAAAATGAAAAAATTAATTCATTTACTTTTTCCCAACGTTTCGACGGTGGTTGCCGTCTTCTTCAGGGGATCTTTATTTGTAAAAAAAAGAGAAGTAATTACATAAAAGTGTCAATGTATGTAGGGCGGACGTGGTATACACTTACATTAAAGTTTTAAACAATTATGTATATAAAAAAAACAAAACAATATTTGGAAATATTTAATAATTTAAACTTGAATAATTTAAGTGCAAATTAGTAATTAAACACTTCAGATGAAGTTTAGTCCAATGAGTACAATCAAGTTTTGGATCTACTGTTGGAAACTAAGGAGCAGTAAACTGCTGAGATGTTTTGTGTGTCTTGTTTACGGTTCATGTTGTTCTTGTTATTGATTATGTGTAGTGTTTCTAACGTGTATCGTTTGGAAGTGTGTCTTTCCGTTGCCAAGATCTCCACACCATCAAAGTCCAGTTGGTGGCCAGTTTCAACGCTGTGGCAAGCCAGTGCTGTCTTTCCAGAATTTTTTGAACGAATGTCCGACTTGTGACCCGCCATTCTCTGTCGAAGGAGTTGTTTGGTCGTGCCGACGTAGCATAGATTACATGGATCATTGGTTTTACCTTGGCAGTTTACTTTGTACACCACGTCTGTACAACGGTCCTTTTCTGTCTTCTTTTTTAGACCTGTGAAGAGGGAAGCCATGGTCTGGTTCGACTTGTATGCCAAGTTGACATCAATTTTGTTTTTGCCGATTATTTCTTTAAAGTTTTCGGAAAGCTTTGGGACATAAACGACACTTTTGTAAACACCTTTCCTCTCTTCCAATATATTTTCCGATCGAGCTTTATATTTTTGACGTTGTATCAAGCTTCTTATGATTTCGATTGGAAAGCTATTATCCAAGAGGATAATACTTTTATGTAATTACTTCTCTTTTTTTTACAAATAAAGATCCCCTGAAGAAGACGGCAACCACCGTCGAAACGTTGGGAAAAAGTAAATGAATTAATTTTTTCATTTTCGTCATCAAAACGACCAACAAAGCCGATGAGAATCATCTTTATCTATTCTCAGATACACATCTAACAATCAACTTGGTCAACAAAATTCACTAAAAAATAAATATTTCATTCATTTTTTCGAATTTCTTGTGTTTTTTTTTTTTAAAAAGTTCTAAACCTCTTAAAAAATCACCCATTATAACTACATAAAAAATATGTAGACCTATGAATAACATAGATGTAATAAAAGAGGATTCAAATCACAACTTCAATTTCTGTCTCCTTCTCGATAGATCATATCTCTAGGTACACAATTAGGTGAAGCTTTAACTAAGTTGCCTTCAACCTTTAGCCAGTATAATGCACCTGAAACGAATTTAAAATCGAGAAGATGAAGGCACGAATGCTCAAACTCTAGATCAGTTTTCGGAATAAAACTACTTAGGAATAGAGAGACTAATAGATGAAACACGAATATAAACCTGACCGTGTCTTAATAGAGGGTTTTCCAATAAGAGGTGTTATTTTGATATTCAAAGAAAAATAGCATTTTTTGAGATAAATGATCGGATGTTTATTTCATTATAAAGAGGAAGGTATGCCGTTAATAATGGAACACAACATCAGCCAAATGGCCGCCACGACCACGCTTACAGGACCATATCCTTTTCATGAAATTTTCCATAACTAAATCGCAAAGTGGCTGCCCTATGTCCTCGATAGCCTCACGAATTCCATCTTTGAGGTCTTCAATCGACGCTGGGCTGTTGGCGTAGACCTTATCTTTCACGTGGCGCCAAAGGAAGAAGTCGCAAGTAGTTCAATCACAAGATCTCGGTGGCCAATTGTGATCACGCGTAGTTTCTACTTGTCAAATGTCAAAAAATGACAGCTTCAAAAGTGACAGCTACCGAAATAGCGGGCTCTTCACAATAACACCTCTTATTGGAAAACCCTTTATAAGAAAGTTTAAAAAAATACCTTAAACCTTAAGCCAGGAGTTAATGTTAATGTATTAATTTTAATATTTTTTTTTTTTTTGTTAGAAATGAGTAACGTTATCCAAGAAACTATGATGTATTTTCTTAAAAAAAATATGAGAATTTAACTGCGGGTGTTTAGATTTTTTTCCTTTTTTAACTTTTGAATTTTATCTTCAGTCAGTAAACTAGCTCCATCATGCTTAACTTTTACCAAAGTAGAAGGTAGATATAATTAAGATTTCTTCTATAAAAAAACAGTCGAAGTTAAGAACTAAAACTTTCCTAGCGTTCATTTTACCCCAAAAACTTTTAAAAAAAAACCCAAGATTTAACTTATTATGACTGATTAAATTTACAAGTAGGTACCTGTATATGTAAGAATATGCTTCGTACTTTATCCCTACTCAAAAGCATTTTTGGAGAAAACACATTGTATTACATTCTAACTCAAAATTCTTTTGAAAGTTTCCTTCTATAAAGAAAACTTATAAAATGCATAAAAAAAACCTTTTTATCCCAGGCATTTCCTTAATATTAGTCCTAATTTAACTGCTTAAAGTTCTCTTAAGGTCTTAACGGTATACGGTATAGTGCTGATTCAGAAAATTAAATACCTATAATTTGCAAGTTGAAGTTTCTTATTTTGTGTTTAAAAGAAACCATTTACTTTTTCCATACTTTCTAGAAACTTTTGATATATATACGTAATTAAAAACCATCATAAAAAATGAAAACAAAAAAGACCTACTTCATAGTTTCCAAAGAGTTTCAAAGCACCTCGCGGTTTATTTAGAATCTTGTCTACCTTTCCCTATAGCTTACTACTTTTTTGATTGTTTATCCAGAAGAACTACTCTTCGGTACATGATGCATGAATGTGTATGACGTCGCTTCTGAGGTCAAATCCAGAAGCAATAATTTTTTTTAATCAATTATGAATAATATTGTAAATTGAATGTTGACCAAAAATAACAGGTGATCCATCTATTGGTTTCTTTTTGAATGATTTCTTGTTTCGATTGTCACTCCTGTCCACTCAAAAAATTAATAGAAACTGACAGCTCTATTATGGTTGTCAAATATCAAAACGATATTTGATAATATTTGATAAGTATCAACAAAATTAATAAATCGGTATTATGATCAATTATCAAAATGTTTGATGAACTGTGAATTGTATACAGATTTTAAATCTATTGTGAATCGTTCCATTGATAAACTTGCTATTAGGGTTGTCAAAAATGGTGATACTCATCAAATTTTCTATCAGCCACAAAATTTTCGTTGACAAAAAAAAAATACTATTGAAATAAAATTTATACAAAGTTATTTACTGTTTTTTATTGAAAAACAAGAATTTAAAAGTGAAATTTCTTCTGTGGAATTATTTTTTGAATCCAATTATGATTAAGTAGAAAATGTAATCGATCAAGCTTCAAACCCACTGGACTTAACGAAAACATGTAGGCAATAATTTTGTTCAGTGTTTAATTAAGCATTTAATAATGTCATTCGGTTCTAGGTTCATACAAAACTTTCGAAATTCCAAACAAGCCTTCCTAGAACTTGTGGACGATATTGACGATAAACTTAAACCTATAAAAGGTCAGCAATCCATCCCAAATGTACTGAGATTAGCAGCAGTTTTAAATTTTTTTGCTAAAGGAACCTACCAATTGAGCGTTGGGAATAATTTAAGTGAATTGCTAAGTATTTTAGAAAAGTACAGGTACATTTGTCCGAAAGAGATTAAATTTAACTAACCCCAGGAAGAAAAACGTCGAGCAAAAATATACTTTTTCAAAAAAACGTAGAATTCCAAATGTAGTTGGGGCTGTATGTAAATGAAAAATATCCAGGATCTTCACAATGATGCTAACGTTTGGAATACTTCACAGTTAAAAATGAAGTTGGAAGATGACTATCGCAATGGAAGAACCGACTTTCGAATTCCCTTACTTATGTACGTATGTGCAACTTTTCATAATATTTGTGTAAAATATAAAATATATATAAAAAACCGAAAATGTTACACTGAAAGACATTAAGGGTTAGGTGATTCTGCAAACACAACATTCACTAAAGGCAGTGGAATAAAGTATTCAATCGCAAGTTTTATGCAAAGCGAATAAAATGAAGTGTAATTCATATACAAAAATTGAAAATCTGCATTTATAACATTTTATTGTTTGTTTTTATTAACAAACGGTAAAAGAGAGACAATTAAAGTAAAAACTTTTTACTTAAAAAACATACATAAATCACATAAAGGGTCAATAAGAGCGCTACAAAAGTTTTTTTTTAAATAAAAAAAAAACGGTTTTGGATATCAATGAAATTCTTTATTCTTGTGAAAATACGTTTGATACCATTATTTATGGAACTTGATTTCTTTTGCGACGGTTTTTAAGCATAAATCGGCCGATACTGCTGCAATTTCACGTTCGATATTCGTACGAAGTTCATCAACTGTCGCTGGCTTGTTCGCATAAACCATAGACTTGACGTAGCCCCACAGGAAATAGTGGAACGGCGTCAAATCCTACGATCGAGGTGGCCAAGCGACTGGACCATTTCGTGAGATAACACGTTCTCCAAACTTGGTTTAAAATAAATTGATTGTGACATTCGCTGTGTGGCTTGTGGCGCCGTTCTGTTGGAACCACATGTCCTCCAAGTCCATATCATCCAATTGGGGCCAAAAATATTCGGTTATCAGTGAACGGTAGCGATCCCCATTCACAGTAACGTGCCGGTCTTGATCATCACGGAAGAAGTACGGCCCAATGACGCCGCCGGCCCATTAACCACACCAAACCTTAATTTTTTCGATGATGACTCATGGAGTACGTGTGGATTGCTGCCTGACCAATACCACATATTTTGTTTATTGAAGAAGCCATTCAGCCAGAAATGAGCCTCATCCCCAAAGATAATTTTTCGATGAAAATCCGAATCATTTTGTTGTTGCTCAGCCCAATTCACGAACATAGGACGCTTGTGGTGGTCAAGCAGCTTCAGTTCTTGCGTCAATTTAATCTTGTAAGGATGTAGGCCAAGATCTTTTCGCAAAAATCTCCACAACGACGTCACAGAGATGCCCAACGCTTGAGAACGACGTGTGAGAGACACATTTGGGCGGCAGCAATATTCTCGGCACTACGGGCACTTCTTTGTCTCACTGGCACGGGAACATTTTGTACTGTGCCTGTGGATTCAAATTTTTCCACTAGCCGCTCAATTGTTGATCTGCTAGGACGATTATGACGATCATAAATTGGACGTAGCGCTCTTAACGTTGGGGCCACTGACTCCGAATTTCGGTAGTAAATTTTAATAATTCGACTCGTTGTTAGCTAGTATATCTTTCCATCATGAAATGGCGAACCTTACTGAAGAGAATTGTCAAAAGAGCGGCAAGAAATATGGCGTCGTTTGCTGTCCCTGTTGCTCTACTTTTGTAGCGTCCCTGTTGAAAAACCCTTTGTAATAGGTAAACTAATATCTGAAGAAAAAAACAATAACACAATCATACAGGTAAAAAACTCTAAAGATATAACAAAATCCATTATCATCATCATCATCGTCGGCTCGCCAACCGGGGTCCGGTCCTGGCCTCCTTCAACAAGTCTCTCCACCCATCCCGGTCTCGAGCCGCCGCCATCCAGTTGCGCACCCCAAGGCTCCGGGCGTCCTGGTCTACGCCATCTCTCCAGCGCAAGCATGGTCTACCACGCTGTCGTCTACCATAGAATGTACCACAAAGAACTTTCCGAGCAGGTTCCTCTTCGCTCATGCGAGCTAGGTGCCCTGCCCACCGGAGTCTACCGAGCTTAATTTTTGTCACGATATCTGCTTCAAGGTAGATTGCGTACAATTCATGATTGTACCGTCTCCGGAATCGTCCTTCCTCACATATGGGGCCAACAATTCTCCTTAAGACTTTTCTCTCGAACGCGGCTAAGAGGTCGGAGTGCCTTTTGCTAAGCACCCAAGTCTCGGATCCATATGTGAGTACTGGCAGGACCATGGTCCTGTACAGCAGCAGTTTTGAAGTTATGGTGAGATTTCTGGATTTGAAGAGCTTTGACAGACTATAGTAGGCTCTGTTGGATTTGAGAAGCCGCCCGCGTATTTCTTCTTCTATATTGTTATCGGCTGCTACTATTGACCCAAGGTATTTAAAGGATTGCACCACTTCAAATTCGTGCTCCGCTACCTTGATTGTTTGACCAACTGTTCCTCTCGCATTCGACGCCACCATGTACTTTGTTTTACCTTCACTAATGTGCAGCCCCAGATTTTGTGCCGCCTGCTCGATCTGGATGAAGGAATCATGTACAGCTTGCTCAGTTCTTCCGATGATGTCGATGTCGTCTGCGTAAGCCAGTATCTGGCTGGACCTGTTGACGATGGTCCCTCTTGTTGCCGTGCCAGAGTCACGGATTGCTTTCTCCAACGCCAGGTTTAAGAGGAGGCAGGCCAAACCATCCCCTTGTCGGAGTCCATTAAAGATGTTGATTGGTTTGGATAGCAATCCGGCTATTTTTACTTGGCTTGTTACGTTGGTCATGGTCAACCTACATAGTCGTGTCAATTTATTTGGGATGCCGAATTCTCTCATGGCTTTGTAAAGTTCTACCCTGGCTATGCTATCGTAGGCGGTCTTAAAGTCTATAAACAGGTGGTATGTTGGGATGTTAAATTCTTGACATTTTTCCATCGCCTGCCTAAGGGTAAAGATCTGATCAGTTGTTGATTTGCCTGGAATGAAACCACACTGATATTGTCCGATGATGGTTTTAGCGTATGGGGTTATCCGGTCTTGTAGGATAGAGGAGAGTATCTTATAGGCGGTACTCAACAACGTGATACCTCTATAATTGCTGCACGTTGTGACATCTCCCTTCTTATGTATGGGGCAAATTATACCTTTTCGCCAGTCTTCTGGAATTTCTTCATGCTCCCACACGTGCACTATAATCTCATGAATTGCTTGACGTAAAGATGGCCCACCGTGTTGAAATAGTTCGGCTGGTATACCATCGGCTCCCGGGGCTTTGTTTTACTTTCTTTTTCATTATAATTAACTTAAAATAAATCACAAACATTTATTGATTATTCTTCAAAACACACAACATCGACATCAAACTGGCACATACCAATTCATAATATTTTTAATTTTAATTTAGTTTTTTTGTCTATTTCTTTATTTTTAATATTTTCTTTATAAAGCTGCAACTTTCCTTTTTTAATTTTAAGTATTTCACGTTTTTCTCTTTTTTAAATTGTGAGTTTTTTTCGCTTAATATTCTATGATCCGAATACTCTTTTGAATACTTTTTAAATTTGTATCAATAGTACCTACCCATGATATTTATCATTTTGTTGTAAAAATTTTCCTGCGCTGATGTCTGATGTTCCAACAGCACAATTTAATCTTTGTTTCTTATATTTTTCATTGCATGATGACTTCTTCCGAACAGGCGACTGCACTGCGAACACTTCTTTGACCTCCATTGTGACTATTTCTTCAGCCCCTTCATTATTTTCATCAAAACTTGGTATTGTTAACCCATATGCGGTCTCAGTCAGTCGGTTTAATTGATTGGATCCAACTCAAGTTACAGTCATTTCAATTTTGCTTTGAGTAATTTTAGATTATTTGAAATTAGTCCATACCTATGTAAAAGGATTAAATTAATGAATAAATCAAATTCAGACAAGTTTAAAACCTTTTTCTATGCCACTTAATTGAGCCCCATTGTGGAGGCCCGAAACTGTTCAGTTCAACAGCAAATATCGTCCCATTTCAAGGAGAGGCTTTGAACAGATGTCGTTGTCTTCTTCTGGATTCTCCTCCATCAACTCTACCAGCCTTTCGATCTTATTTTTGTTGCTTACAACCCTGTTTAAATAATCAAAATACTGTTAGGAAAAAAGCGAATTTTGTACACCACAACACAAAAACCAAAGGCAAAGAACAAACGTCAAACGTAAAATCAAAACCCATTCCAGTTCGGTTTAAAATTATCTAAAACTTTCATAAAAAAAAACTAAAGGGTCCGCCATCTAACATTTTTTTTTTTCAACTAGTGCTTATTTCGTGAATGGTAACACTAAGCTCATGTCTGATTTGACAGATAATTAGTTTTATCCTTCCGCTGAACGAATATGGTTATGGATTCAAAATAGCTTTTATCGGCCTTTAGTCCATAAAAATTGGCGTTTCGTCCCGGCGATCTCACTTGGACTCATCAGTTGACTAGTGAGTGCCTTGTCAATACGCAATTTTTATTAAGTTCAGTTCAACTTACATGAACTTTTTGACAAAAATCCAATGTGAACTATATCCAACAAGATTAAAATTCTTAATCATTAAGCTGGAAATTTTGCCCAGGGCCAGGCTTTGTTTTTATATGAAGGTTTTTATAATACAAATTCTATATACTACTGAAATACATCAGCCAAGTAGAAGACTTAGCACTATTTAATTGGACTTGACAAGGCACTCACTAGTCAGCTGATGAGTCCAAGTGAGATCGCCGGGACGAAACGCCAATTTTTATGGACTAAAGGCCGATAAAAGCTATTTTGAATCAATAATTCAACAAGTCCAATTAAATAGTGCTAAGTCTTCTACTTGGCTGATGTATTTCAGTAGTATATAGAATTTGTATTATAAAAACCTTCATATGAATATGGTTATGTATACGCTTCGCTAAGTGGGCCTGCGATTGACTTAGAGAAGATGCCGATTTTGCCAAAAAAATCATCTTTTCAGATGAAGCTCATTTTGCAAAGTTTCTTCCAAAGTGGATGCTGAGTTTTCTGTAAAAAGACAACAACAATATTGATTAAACTTCGTACCTATAATGTACAAAATAATGTTAAGAAAACTGCGTTTCAGGTTTTTGGCAAAAAAATCACATAACAGAAACAGGCACTGCACATTTTATGAAAAAAATTGTTTTATTTTTGGGTTATTCACGCATAACTTTTCAATGGTTGGACTGATTTTATTATTGTTTTGCAATATACTAGACAATATAAATACTTCTAAATAACTCAAACAATATTGCATTTAAAAATATTCAATCACAACCAAATCAACCAATAAATCAATTTTTTTTAATACTTTTGACTTTTTTAACATTCTGGTTATAATACATATCAGGGCCGGCCCCAGCTAAACTTGCGCCCTGTGCAAGATTTTTTGAAAGCACCCCTTTTTTTTATTTGATACATACATACATACACTGATACACATGCATAAGACTTTTCCAAATTACCCAGGAGATACACTTTCAATGCGTAGGTCTAGTGGGGTCTTTAGTTTTACGATTCTCCTTGAATGCAACAATGAAAATGAAGTTAGTTAGTTGGCAAAAAATAACTTAGCACAGTTGTGATGGATGTTATTTTGGGATTATTTGAACAAGTTTTGTGATTAAAATGCAAATGGCAGTACATATTTGTTTGCGCAGGTTCAGATTACATTTTCTTGCTCCTGGTAATGCGCCCCCAGAATTTTGCGCCCTGTGCACTTGCACATCTTGCACATATGGTTGGTCCGGCCCTGAATACATTACAGTTGTTGACTATACAAGAGCAAGTTCGTATGATCCAGTCGTGCATGTTTTTTTTTTTAGGGTGTCATTTAAAATTGATGCTTTGCAAATAACTTGGGTTGACAAGATATGGTCTGCTGCTTAAACTGCCGAAGAAGCCATTTGAAGGAAACATTACATCGAATTCCATATAACTGATCGATTGGTTTACTCTTTTAAAAAGTGCAACAATCGTTGAAAATATTGAACAGTGTAGCCTTTTTAAAAAGAAACAAGCAGATGGTCGAGCAGATGGAAAAATATCATGAAAAAATGTTATATGCTATACCTTTTTTAAAGCTGAAAATCCATTCTTGAATTTAAGTATAAATTTTCCAAAAACTGTTCATTAAAACAATTCAAATTCAAGAAAATTAAAGAATGGGTTTCTGGCTTTAAAATAGATATTCAATGATATTGTAAGTGTTGCCGTTGTTTTTTAATGATTTTATTCCTATTTCAAGTCCATTTTGTCAGAAAATTTCCCCTCCCGCTTAAAAAACTGGAAAAACCCTTTTCCCATTCGATTTGGTCTTGTCTTGACCCAAAACGACTTTTGTCGCATCTTATACTAAACACCCTGTATCAGTGGCGTAACTAGGATTTTGCTCTGGGGGGGGGCAAACAATTTTTTTTAAGATGGAACAAAATATAAAACAAAACATTATACAGGGTGATTTGCATAAGGTGTAACAAAAAGCTAGAGCGTGTAGGTTGGGTAGGGACAAGAAAAAAATAGCATAGGTGAGGGGGTATTTGGCGCGCTTATTGAGGAGGGGCAATTTTGAAAAAAAAAATATTCAAAAACAACGGTAAGACTTACAATGTCATGCTATGCCTTTTTGTAAAGCTAGAAATCTCTTTTTGTATTTTCTTTTTAAATAATGCTTATTTAGTAAACAGTTTTTGAAAAAAAAATAATTCTCAAACTAAAAATTAAAAAAAAAAAAAATTTTAAATGTTGTTCAAAATTTTGCGTTATTAAGTAGTATTTTTGTTTTAAAAAATCAATACTCTTTTTAATTTTCAGTCAAACGCCAAGAACCAGATGCTAAAATCTCTTCTTATTCTTTAGAAAATTGAAAATAACAGAAATAAAATTCCTTTTCCGTTACTTAAGTTGCTCTAAGTTCCACTATACGTAGGTAGTAAAGTAGATTTAGATATTATCAATTTTCTCAAAGAGTACAGCACATTTAAGCATCCGGTTTTCTGTTTCGAAATACAAATTTATTAGAGCATTTAATTTTAAAAACAAAAATTATAGTTTGAAAATTTTTTTGCTCAAAATTTTGAGTTTTTTTAAATTAATTTTTTCAAAAAATGCTCACTAAAACAACTTTATTTAAAAAGAAAAGAAAGAAATAGTTTTCAGTGTTTGGCTTTGAATTGATAACAGCATTGAATATTTAAAACGGAGCTAGTACTTATAATAGGGACATTTTAAATAAAAATAGGATTAAAAATAAAATTAATTTCACAAAAAGTATTCACTCAAACAAGTTGATTTAAAAACAATCTAGTTGTTTTTTCTATTTTAAGACTCTTAATCATAAAATTGACACCCTCCACCAAACGAATCAGCCCACAAACTTAAGGTTTTTGAAGCATCTTATGAAAATCTTATGCAAATCGTATTCGTATGTATGTACATACCTACAAAAAAGAGAAAAGCAGGACGGTTAGTGGATACAGGCTAGTTATTTGGTATAATGAAGGAGTTCCTTGTACAGTTTATGATAAAGTGGTGTCATATCTGCAGCTCTGTTCTTTTAAAATGTTTATTTGGAACTATTTCTCAAAATTAACTTTATATCAACAATTTAAATAGGTATCTTGTATTGCTCAGGAGGGGGGGGGGAGAATTGTCCCCTTTGTCCCTCCCGTAAATACGCCACTGCCCTGTATAATGTATATAGTTTTCAAAAAGGTATAAGAACTAAGAACACAAATCACTCAAGAGATCGGGAGGATGGCATCAGTTGCCAAAGACTTCCTATAGATTCCAAAAATTTAAGTTTTGTAAACTTTAAATAGATTCAAAATCTTGCTCGGTAACCCTACAAGTAGTTAGAAGCATTAATATAAGGTGAGAGATTGATCGGCTAAGCACTAGATAGTGCCCGGAAATTAAAAAAATGAGAAACTTTTAAAATTAAGACAGCCAAAAATAATACTTCATTCTTCATAGCAGCATTTCGGATATTCAAAAAAATTTATGTGACTATTTTATTTTTTAATACTTAATTCAAAAATTGTGTGTAAAACAAAATTTAAGAAAAAAAATTTAACAGCCTTTTTCAATCTTCAAAATTTTATAGGTACAAAAATCACTTTGATTTCGGATTACCATTATTAACGCTGTAATGCCGACATTGCACTCTGACTTGCCATTTATATTGTTGGAAATCGTTGCATGGTCAAAAGCAATTTATTCGAAGGCCCATCCTAAAACTCTTGTAAGGTGTGCAAGCTTATGTTTTGGTTCCTCCTAGATCCTTTGCTATTGTATATGTGTGGTGCCTGTGGTGCAGTTCATCACTTTCGTTAAGCCGCAAAGTTCATAGAGCAAGTGCCTATATTTATACAGAGAATGAAGGGGAGTAGAAAAGGCACACCCTCAGCACATCGGAAAAAGGAAGCCTTCTCGAAATCAGATATTTGCATTTGTAAATTAAAGTCGGAAGGGGCTGGTGGTCGCGACGCCACCTTAAAACGGCTTCCCCCTCCGCCTTCACTCTAAGTACAAGTATAATCGAAGGGAATTAAGTTATTTTGCTTTATTTTTAAATAGGTTCATAGAACGAAGGTATTCCCTTCCTGTTTTGTCCCTCCATCTAGGTGCTATACAGTTATCGATTTGATTCCTTAAAAACATGCACAGTAAAGGTACCATGCAGAGTCCCTGCGACTACAAACCATCACCGTACCGCTTGGGGTGGGGACAATAAATTTAGCGCGCACTGTTATTAAGGTGAATGGCCACAATTTCGCGTTAACGAATAAATTAGCTGCGAGAACCTCCTTGTCCTTACCACACCTCGACAGTCGGCAGTCTGAGTCTGACGTTTTATTTCCACGAAAAGAAGACTCCTTCTCATTTCATATACGAGTATGAGGACTGCTGAAGTAAAAGGAAATAATATAGGAACGAATCAACGTGAAGGCTTTAATCCGCTAATGTATACACTGTTGTAGCATATAGTGGTGGGCTGGTGGGTAATAAAGAATACCCAAGCTATAAGCAAGGACGTGCGAGTTCAAGTTGTTGGCTTAATGTATTTTGCCTGATGGATAGGGAAGAGAGTGAGACTTATATTGGTTATATAGTTACAACATGCGTGCACCACACTTTTCTTGATTGATATGATTGCAGTTGTGATGACTGTTTCGTGGGTGGCTGAACACTCAAGCTGAATAACGCCGATAACTTTCCGTTAATTCGATTTAAAAGCACCCTTTATGTTACTAATTATTGTTGCAAACAGGAAGGCAAAAAGTTCAAAGGCTGTATTTTATGTACCTATACATACCTACCTTACCTATAAATGCATTTAACGATTGTTATACTCACACACAAAGGTGTATGTTTGATGCACTCTTACAAAAAGCCACAAAAAGCAAGCTTTTATTTTACTTTTTATGTTGAAGTTGCTTGATTATTGCGAACAATTTTTTCAACCACTTCTTTTAAATTAAAACCCTTGTGCTTTTAATACTCTTAATTCCACTATTTAAAAAGCAATTAAACTTAATTTATTCTTCATGCAACACCATCGATTATCTATCTACCTACCTATACTTACATCTTAGAATAGAAGCTATATCCTATATGGTAATTAAATCAATCAAAAACGCTCACACCTCACAGTCAAGACTATGTTCAGCTGAAGTATTTGTGAGCACCTACCTACCATAACTTTAAAGTAGCGTTCAAGTTTGCAGAAAACAGGTCAGATTTCGGAATTTATATGAACACTATAGATAGGTATTTGAGAATATATAATCTGTAACATCGGCGAAAACCATAATAGTCGAGTCTAAAAAACGTTAAAACTTCGAGCTTCTAAAGTATGCAGCACTGATTTTGATGATATGTTTACAAAATATTTTGCTTTAGCTATACAGACAGGGTTGTCCACCAATTTGTCAGGGATAATTTGGGAAATGGTTTTTGGGTATGTTCTTAGAAAAAGGCTGTTTTACAGTGGAGTCTATCTCTAATGTTGAGATCATTTATTGGGAATTTAAGGAAAGGCCATCTTTCACGAATTAGGGCACACCCTGCATGAAAGTTTATTATTTATGCTTTTGAGTCTCCTAGGCGACAAATGAGCCAGTTGGCATAGGCAACACGAATTTCATGTTAAATAATTTGTATGAAATACTTTAAATAATTTATTCAAAACTAAAGGGTTTTCCAATAAGAGGTGTTATTTTGATATGCAAAGAAAAATGGCATTTTTTGAAATAAATGATCGGATGTTTATTTCTCATTATAAAGAGGAAGGTATGCCGTTAATAATGGAACACAACATCAGCCAAATGGCCGCCACGACCACGCTTACAGGACCATATCCTTTTCATGAAATTTTCCATAACCAAATCGCAAAGTGGCGGCCCTATGTCCTCGATAGCCTCACGAATTCCATCTTTGAGGTCTTGAATCGACGCTGGGCTGTTGGCGTAGACCTTATCTTTCACGTGGCCCCAAAGGAAGAAGTCGCAAGGTGTTAAATCACAAGATCTCGGTGGCCAATTGTGATCACCTCTTCGAGAGATAACACGGTCCGGAAACTTTTCCCGTAAAAGATCGATGGTTTCATTGCTTGTGTGGCACGTAGTGCCGTCTTGTTGAAAGTAAACGTTGTCCAGATCAATACCATCCAATTCCGGCCATAAAAAATCATTAATCATCTCTCGATAGCGCAATCCATTGACCGTAACTGTTGCTCCAGCCTCATTTTCGAAAAGTAAGGTCCAATGACCTCGCCGGACCATAAACCGCACCAAACAGTCACGCGTTGAGGATGGAGAGGCTTTTCAACAATAACTCTTGGGTTTTCCGAGCCCCAGATGCTACAGTTTTGCTTGTTGACGTAGCCTCCGAGGTGGAAATGGGCCTCATCAGTCAAGATGATTTTTCGATGAAATTCCGGATCATTTTCATGCATTTCAAGGACCCAATCAGCAAAGACACGACGTTGTTGATGATCAGCCGGCTTGAGTTCTTGTGTTAACTGAACTTTATAAGCCTTAAGACCCAAGTCTTTATGCAAAATACGGTGTAATGACGTTTGTGGAATGTCTAACTCCAAAGAACGACGAGGAATGGACAAACCTGGGTTTTCTTCAACACTTTGGGCTACAACAGCAATATTCTCAGTTATTCTTGAGCGACGTGCACGGGTTTTATTCTTCACATCACTAACTTGTCCCAACAGCTCGAATTTGTCCACCAATTTCTGTATTGCGGTCCCACAAGATGCTTCACGACGACCCAGAAATGTTTTAGTTTTACGAACCGTCTCTGCCAAATTTTCACCATTTTTATAGTGAATTTTAATAATTTCAATGCGTTTTTGAAGCGTGTATCGTTCCATTTTTATTAATGGCGTAGTTTCTACTTGTCAAATGTCAAAAAATGACAACTTCAAAAGTGACAGCTACCGGGCTATTCAAAATAACACCTCTTATTGGAAAACCCTTTATATATGTACATACATATAAATCTAAGTTTCTTTCAACTCCAAACATTTAATAATTTCTAAAATATACTTAAGTCTTCAAGATAACTTCTTAGAATAAATTACTTATTTTATAGTAAATTGCATATTTCTTCATTATTAATTTGATCTCTACTTATACACTCTGATATCATAGGTAACTATAACTACATAGCTACCTTAATTCTTTTTTTATTCAGTATTAAATATTATATTCATAAACTTCAATTCACCTACTAGAAAAAAGATAATTTTGCTTATCAGCGACAAGCAAATCATATATAAATAATCTAACAGTCCACGATAATGAACTGAAACGAACACAAAATTAGCTTCGCTCCTCGTAATAGGAATATTTATCAAGTCAATTTCAAATTCAATTTCAAAATCTTCAAAATGCATCTCACAATCAGAGTGCAGCATACAGTGTTAGTAAACATATACCTACCTTTCCCTGAATCTGCTATTCCTTCACATTCACACAAACTACTGAACTGCATCAGTATCAGGCGAAATGAAAGGAATTTTGGTTCGCCAAGACGAGGGTTCCAGTTTTTCCTTTGTCACGTTTGTTATGTACGTACGAGACAGTTCAAAATAAGGGTATCGGACGAGGTCAGATACAGGTAGGGGAAGAGGGAAAGAGGGGTTAACATGACCAAAAATCAATCAAATTCTTGTCATCTATCTTTCCAAAAATATCAGGAATTTGAGATACCACTTCATCATATTCGTTCGGAGTAAAAAAAAAGTGTTGACCAGTCAAAATGTCGACTTTGATAGTCGGTGAAAAAAATTCCATCAAATTCCAAATTATTGTTTTATTTTTTTTTTTTGTTTTAAAAACAAAAACGATGAAGACATCCCTGAATAGCACAAAAATAAGACCATATCGCTCCTCCGGTGATACAACGACGTAAGTGCAAATATTAAATTTTCTGAGTTAAGTACGCCATAATTCTCCAAAAAAGTATTTCTTTCCAATAAATCAAAGGCCCAATTGAAAATATTCTAGGGTTCGCCAAATAACTTTTTTTTTTTTGAAATTGGCGCAAAACGTCGAGTGTAGCTTCGGCTGTGTGGCACGTAGCGCCGTCCTGTTGAAACCAAATGTTGATAATATCCTCCTCTTCAATTTTTGTGAACAAAATTCGTTCAACAAGGCCAGATAACGACCGCCATTGACTGTAACGGCCACTCCTTGCTCATTTTCGAAAAATGGCCCAATTATGCCTCTGGACCAAAATCCGCACCAAACAGTGACTCGTTTTGGGTGTATCGGCTTTTCAATGTATGCGTGCGGGTTTTCTGTGCCCCAAATGCGACAATTTTGCTTGTGTACTACCCGCCAAGATCAAAATGAGCTTTATCTGAAAAGATGATATTTTTGGCAAAATCGGCATCTTCTCTAATTCGATCGCAGGCCCACTTAGCAAAGACTGCTTTTACATTACAGCGATTTTTAATCTTCGTTTCTCCTTTGGTTTCCTTCTAATTGCAAATACCTTTTACACTACAGCGATTTTTAATGAAAAGTTTACTTTGTGCAAGGAAAGAAGTATCTTCTCGCTGCACTCTTTACTCCACTTGATTAAGCGAAGTTATCTCAGTGGACGACGAATGAAAATAAAACACATTCGAACAATTAGGAAAGGCACAAAGAAGAATGAGCGATAACTCTGCAATTTGTTCAACCTCAGCAATTTCGTCTACCCCGGCCACCACATACGTCCCTCGCCGACGTGCTTAAAAATCGCAAGAAGAAATTGCATGGTTTAAAAGCAGTCAAAGCGTATACACAACCATATTCGTTCAGCGGAAGGATAAAACTAATTATTATCTGTCAAATCAGACATAAGCTAAGTGTTACCATTCACGAAATAAGCACTAGTTGAAAAAAAAACGTTAGATGGCGGACCCATTATTAAAAGAGTCAAAAGCACTAAAAAATTGATTTCTCGTTTGATTTTTTTGTTTATAAAATAATGATTTTAAAAATTGTTTTAATACATTATTATTTAAATTATTGAGAAGCATAATATTCCAAAATTATAACAAAATCGATGTAACAATGGCAAAGATATACGCGAATAACCCAAAAACAAGACCACTGTCTAAAAAAACTTTGAGTACGTAATTCCGTAATTTGAACTTTTTGAGAAAAACCTGAAATGCAGTTTTCTTACAATTGAATTGGTTATAACAGGTACGAAGTTTTATTAAAATCGTTAGAGCTGTTTTCGAGAAAATTTGCAAAAAAAACTAAATATTTGAATGGCAGCTACCCGTTCTAGAATCAACGGAATCGGAATCACATAAAAATGCTCTGTACCAAATTTCATGCAAATCGGTCCACCCGTTTAGGCTCTAGCTCAAATTACAGTGGACGCACCGACGCACAGACTTACAGACGCACAGACCCACAGACCGACGGACTGCATGACGAACACACACTTTTTCGGACTTCTCGATTATCGTAGTGTTAGTTTTGATTATAACCTCGAATTTTTTTACTTTTACGAAAATCTGCATTGGTCTTGGCTTCGAAGAAAACAAGTTCCCTTACAACTTCAGGTGCTCGACGATAAAGGGTTTTCAGAAAAAAAGTGTTGAACACCAGTATTCGGAGTTGGATTGCTCAGATCTTTCTTAATTCTAGCCGAACTGTGGCGATTGAACTGCTTTTGAAAATTGTGTAGCTTTGACTTAAGCCCGACTAAATTATTTCTGCTTTCCAATCCTTTACTGAATACTTTGTTTTTAAAACTTATTTCATTATTAAATTCGTAAAAAAAGACATATATGGGATTTAGTTATTATACTATCGATAAATTCGGATCATCAGCAACACTTGCACTTGCAGCATCAATATTTTCGACTGAGGCATGCATTACGATGATGCACAGGCCTTACGACATTAGTAACGCTTCCAGTCTCTTCAAATTTCTTCGCAATTTCACTGATTGCTTGAGTAGTCGTTCGATTTTGACCACCATAATCATCGCATAGTGCGCGTTAATTAGCTACGTTTGTATCACCACTTTTGTAAAGTAAGTTTTAATAATTTAAATGCGTTGTTCGATTGTTAAGCGATCCACTAACGTAAATGACAAACATTCAACTAATATTATGACACTTCAAATGACAGCTGAGTTTGACAGGTGTCAAATGCCAGCGCTACCAACTTGGAACCACAAAATGAATGACCATGTACAATAAAATAACACTTACAATGGCAATGGCAGCTTTGGGAAAAACAAATTGGAACGGTTGTACCACATGAAAATTAATTCACCACTGATAATTTTTTGTGAAAACAGCGGGAAGGTACCGTTATTGATGGGATCTAAGCTACTTATCCTGCGGCCGTTAATTCAAAATTCTGAAAGATTTTTCTTTTTGTCACGGAAATGACAATTTTGATGGGGACAGTCTTATAAATTCCTTAAACTTAATTTTCGATAACTAAAAATAAATTGGGAAGGCATCAATAGTTGCAATTGCTTTTTCTTCTTCAAAGCTACATTTATAATTTGGCCAAACCGGTTTACAACACAAAAATAAAATTTATTTGATGAGTGAAGGTACGGCATCGGACTTGGAACATGCCATGGTAATGCCATTTTTGGTGTTCAAGTTAAAATTTCGAAAGTATTGTAAATTTTTATTTTTTTACGATTCAACGTTAAAGAAGTTTTCGTAGAAGCGTTTCTTTTTGAGTTTGATTGTATTTTTTGATTTGGGTACACATTTACAGAATATTTTTTTAGTAAAATCTTGGCGTTGCCGTCTGCTCGAAAAAAAAACAATATTTTTTTTAAGTTTTTAACACCTTTCCGTAGAATATTTATATTTTGAAATATTGACCCATTTATGTATCTAGGAAATAGATTTATTCGCAATAACTGGGTCACTGCATTGTTCTATTTCATTATCATTCCGGAGTTGTATAATTTTCTTTTCCTCCTATGTCTACCTCTATGTATAGCAATTCCAATTAATTGTTCTCTGTTCCACATAAGTGTTGACTGGTTTTAAAGGGTCCGCCAACTAACGTTTTTTTTTCAACTTGTGCTTATTTCGTAAATGGTAACACTTAGCTCATGTCTAATTTGACAGATAATTAGTTTTATAATTCCGCTGAACGAATATGTTTGTGTATACGCTTCGCTAAGTGGGCCTGCGATCGACTTAGAGAAGATGCCGATTTTGCCAAAAAAATCATCTTTTCAGATGAAGCTCATTTTGATCTTGGCGAGTAGTAAACAAGCAAAATTGTCGCATTTGGGGCACAGAAAACCCGCACGCATACATTGAAAAGCCGATACCCCCAAAACGAGTCACTGTTTGGTGCGGATTTTGGTCCAGAGGCATAATTGGGCCATTTTTCGAAAATGAGCAAGGAGTGGCCGTTACAGTCAATGGCGGTCGTTATCGGGCCTTGTTGAACGAATTTTGTTCACAAAAATTGAAGAGGAGGATATTATCAACATTTGGTTTCAACAGGACGGCGCTACGTGAGACACAGCCGAAGCTACACTCAATGTTTTGCGCCATTTTCAAAAAAAAAAAAGTTATTTGGCGGACCCAAATTTTATTGTTAAATACATCAATTGAACATATTCCGACAAAGAGTTGGGTTATTCTTTAATTTTTGACAGCTTTTGTCAGTACCTGTGACAACATCTATATATTTGATTTTGAATTAACTCCATCAATAAAGACAGATACTTCATGCAAGAGATACTTCACCTTTGGTCAAGCAAATCGAATGTTGTTCTTTGCAATTAATGAAGGCAACTCTAGATGAAGCTGGATGTTCTATGAATAAATGACAATTTTATCCCTTTTATGTACCTTCATCAGTGTTGATAGAATCGTCTTCGGTTCCATCAGCAAATTCGGATCTGTCACACAGAATATTGTGTCGTAAGATAGACATAGATTGTGTGCTCCTCTTGATGCGCTTTCATGCTTTCCAATTCGAATCATTGATGCTGCATGATTCTGAAAGCCTCTGACGAATCTTCTGCACCCGGACGAAGTGTAGAATTTATTGGTTCGATTGGTTTCTTTATGCTGGGTCCAAATCGAAACGACTGTTCCCATAAATCTAATTGCAGACATCATCGATGTACCAATACTCAGCATCAGCAAAGTATATACCTATATATGACAATGAGATTGTTCCGTTTTTATAATACATATCTCTAGATATCCATGGTGGTGCTCCGGCCTCCAGGATCCTGCACCACCACCATCACACATCCCTGTCCATGTCCACTACCACGTTGCTGTGTCCGTTGGCCGTTCGTTGCTGATGATGGTTACCGGAGGCTCTGACTTCGTTCCGCTGTTGTCTAGTTCGGATAAAGGTATTCTGTTACTGTGGTTATTCTCGGAAATTAAGCCTTTTGCAGATGAATTGCGAAGCGAAACGAAATGTGCTATTGTGAAATATTATATGTGTGGGGTGGCACCATCCATGCCAATCAAATTGTCGAACTATCCCTGGACAGTCACAGTAGATAGAAATGTTATTATTGGATCGATTCTAAAGTCTATGAAGCATTTTGTAATTTCATTAGTTCCACACAAATGACCACCATTGTCACTGAATTACTGAAAAAATATAATTATAGTGAAATGTATTACAATGAGAAATAAAGGACACTGAGTTGGGCAGCTTGTAATTAAATTGGTGCTTTTTGATTTGACTTTATTGATCCGGTTTCATGGCTTACGAGCATTGTATGAATTTTGTATGCGTGTATCATTTAAAGGGCATTTTATAAACTTTTTCTCGATACTTTTGGAATTAAAATATCAGAACCTCAGATCTCAGAACCATAAATTCGAAACCATCGATTTTTAACACATATCATATTTTTGTGTTTGAAGAAGTGTCAAAAAAAAAGAATATATAGGTTAGAGTTTAGGCACCTCTGACTTTGTGTAGCTCAGACAGCCACCATTATACTGCCGCATTTATCGGGTTTTTCAATAAAAGCGCTACAAAAGTGTTTTTAAATAAAACAAAAACGGTTTTGGATATCAATGAAATTCTTTATTCTTGTGAAAGTACGTTTGATGCCATTATGTATGGAACTCGATTTCTTTTGTATGGCCACCACGGGCACGCTTGCAGAAGTCCAGACGCTGAACCCAATTTTCGACGGTTTTCAAGCATAAATCGGCCGATACTGCTGCAATTTCACGTTCGATATTCGTACGAAGTTCATCAATCGTCTCTGGCTTGTTGGCATAGACCATAGACTTGACGTAGCCCCATAGGAAATAGTCTAATGGCGTCAAATCGCACGACCGAGGCGGCCAAGCGACTGGACCATTTCGTGAGATAACACGTTCGCCAAACTTGGTTTCCAATAAATTGATTGTGACATTCGCTGTGTGGCTTGTGGCGCCGTCCTGTTGGA
Organism: Leucozona laternaria; assembly: GCA_932273885.2. Taxonomy (NCBI): domain Eukaryota; kingdom Metazoa; phylum Arthropoda; class Insecta; order Diptera; family Syrphidae; genus Leucozona; species Leucozona laternaria. Next base: position 229,131,363 of record OW026366.1, read on the forward strand.
ACCACATGTCCCCCAAGTCCATATCATCCAATTGGGGCCAAAAATATTCGGTTATCATTGAACGGTAGCGATCCCCATTCACAATAACGTGCCGGTCATGATCATCACGGAAGAAGTACGTCCCAATGACGCCGGCCGCCGGCCCATAAACCACACCAAAACATAATTTTTTCGGGGTGCAATGATGACTCATGGAGAACGTGTGGATTGCTGCCTGACCAATACCGCATATTTTGCTTATTGACGAAGCCATTTAACCAAAAATTAGCCTCATCGCCGAAGATGATTTTTCGATGAAAATCCGAATCATTTTCAAGTTGTTGCTCAGCCCAATTCACGAACATACGACGCTTCTGGTGGTCAAGCGGCTTCAGTTCTTGCGTCAATTTAATCTTGTAAGGATGTAGGCCAAGATCTTTTCGCAAAATTCGCCACAACCACGTCACAGAGATGCCCAACGCTTGAGAACGACGTGTTAGAGACACATTTAAGCTTTCTGCAACTGAAGCCTCAGCGGCAGCAATATTCTCGACACTACGGGCACTTCTTTTGTCTCACTGGCACGATAACATTTTACTGTGGTGTGTGCCTGTGGATTAAAATTTTTCCACTAGATCAATTGTTGATCTGCTAGGACGATTAAGACGACCATAAATTGGACGTAGCTCTCTTAACGTTGAGGCCACTGACTCGGAATTTTGGTAGTAAATTTTAATAATTTCGACTCGTTGTTGGCTCGTATATCTTTCCATCATAAAATGGCAATTCTTATTGAAGAGAAATGTCAAAAGAGCGGCAAGAAATATGGCGTCGTTTACTGTCCCTGTTGCTCTACTTTTGTAGCGTCCCTGTTGAAAAACCCTTTATATATATGAGTGACAAATTATTGGCAATAAAATGGATAAATCAATGATTGAATGATTAACATTTACGAAGTCAAATAATGGCGCTCTCATGCTCTGACATTATTATGGCAAGAGTGAGCCATTTATTTCTTCGCTGTTAATATTTGTCAGAACGTATTTAAACGATGTCACAGTAATGGTAAAATTTAACGACACTTGCACTTGCTAACTTTTTTATAGCTAACAAAATGGCAGGTTTTAGACCTCATGTAAATCATGATTCGTTCAAGATAATGGAATAAATTATGGCAATTTGTCACTGAGGGTATTAAAGCGGCATAACTCTGCGTATGGGGTTTCTGTCAGAAAGCAGGTCAAAGAATAAATTTATCCATTCTTCTGACAGTTTTTTAACAGTTTACTGACAGAATACTAGCAATTTCTCAGTCGTGTAAATCCACAATTACTTTTGCATTTTATCAATTTAAGTTCGACATATAGGTTGATAGATTTTTTTTCTTCAAAAATTACGTTTACAAAGGTGGCGTTATTTTCCGGTTTGGAACTCAACAACTCTCTCTAACTAGCTCGGTCCCTATAGCTAGCAGTTTCAAGGAGTGATGGAATCGATTGAGGTTGTAAGTTATTATCACATCGACGATAGTCACATGTCACTGTCGCTGAGTTTTACGTAAGATGATTCAATTCAATACAATTTACATCAATTCAATTCAATTCAATTTAATTTAATTTAATTTAATTTAATTCAATTCAATTCAATTCAGTTCAATTCAATTCAATTTAATTCAATTCAATTTAATTCAATTCAATTCAATTCAATTCAATTCAATTCAACTCCATTGGATTTAATGAATCTTATTTTCCAAACACTATAATTTCTGTGTCCTGTAATTTTAAAAAGTCTATATAGGCTAAGGCAGGTATTATTTATTTAGTTCGTGGTTATAGAGTATTTTCTATTTTTAGTTTCATAATTTTCATGAAAAATCACAAGTTTCAATAATTTATCAAATGGCTCTTTATCTATATATTTGTTAAAGATGGCAGTCTGTTTTAATTGAATTTACATAAAGATATAGATAGAGTCTCTACCTCTAAAGGAGCTGCGGTAAACATATTTCTCAGTTTCGCTCTTTTATCGATATTTTTAGCACACCTCTTTCAGTTCAACCTACATCTGATATTTCTTTTTGACATCCTGCAAGGCAATTTTAAATTCACCGGGCTTCCTGCAATTAGCCAGTGAGCAATTAACTCAAAAAAAAAAAAAAAAAAACAAAAAAAAAGAACGAACATAAAATTTTCTTTGAATGCAGCACAAGGAAAAAGGACAAAATAAAAGTAATGATTTCCTGCCATTCGAAGCGCCAACACGTTTTCCTTACACCAAGCTCATGCACCGTGAGTGTGTTGAAGTGTACATTCGACCCCCTTTTGTGGAAAATAAGAACCCTTCTATAAAGCCGATCAACGTGTTCCGATCCACTGTGCTAGCAGAATAAAAAAAAATTGATTTTGTCTAACACACTCCACATTTCTTCTCGCACCACCCACAAATATACGTGCGCCACTCCCTTTTCACTTTTTCAGATCCAAACCCTTAGCTTGAATGTTGGTAGTATATGTATGTTTATGTGCCTGTGTGTTGGAAAAGCAACGTCGAACTTTCTCACCCTCAGGGCTTCCATTTTTTGTATTATTATTATTTTTTTTTTCATTATTATTTTTTTGTATCCTTGCGTTCACACTAACTTTAGCGCTGGTATTTTTCTTTCGGGTCATATATTCAGGACATCTTTGGTCTTTGGCACGCAAATAAGACGAATTACTCGGCAACACGAAGAGTGAAGAAACATGGGTTGGCTCTCGGCTGTTAACGATGATGGGCTGTGAATTTTTGGGGTGAATTTTTGTGTCGCCCGAAGATACATCGGTGACCATTAGGGTGTCGGTTACAAAGTATAACTGACTAAAAGTTTATTTATGATGAAATGTTTAGGCATAAGCACATCAAATAAGGGGAAATGTTCAACAAAACAAAAGGGAGTTAACTTCGGGAATTGTGAATGTGTCACCATCATGGAATCAATTTGAAAATGTTTTATGTCACCTTCCGGCTTTTTATACCTATCTTGCTTGACCGAACGTTATCCTTAACCTAATGTAGGTATAGTTGGTTTATATAAAGAGCCATATACTACTTTGTCATACAATAAATACTGTGCCATAATTTATATGTCATAATGTGGGACATATATATGACAGTCTTCTATCGCATTTACTCTTGTTTCATTCATAGCTTTTGAAATTTTGTAAAAGTAAGTAAAAAAACTAACAAAATTTACATTTTTAAATTTCTTATTTATGGAAATTAATACGCGAGGAAAACAAAAGGGGTAAGAATCGCAAAGCCCTCACCTATCCAAGTTGATATTTTTGGGAAACTTTTTCTCTTTATAATGGGTGATTTTTTAAGAGGTTTAGAACTTTTAAAAAAAAAAAAACACAAAAAATTCGAAAAAATGAATGAAATATTTATTTGAATCGATAGTTTGAACCTTGCAATTTAATGTTTAAAGATAATTTCATGCAAATGTTGACCGCGGCTGCGTCTCAGGTTGCCCATCCGCTGAGTCCAATTTTGGCATACTCTTTCACACATATCGGCCGGTATCTCACGAATGAATGCATGGATGTTGGCTTCCAGTGCGTCAATCGAAGCGGGCTTGTCCCTATAGACATTAGCCTTGACATACCCCCACAAAAAATAATCTAATGGATTCAGTGGTGTTCTTGGCGATTTTGACAGATTAGCGGACGAATTTTTCAGGTATGCCGAGACACGACATGGCTCTTGAATAATTCCCCTTCCAAGCTGTGGTGTTTATCGATCTAAAATTTCTGTTTTTTTTTTCCAAAATATGTCGAAAAATGAACATTTGATCGATCGATGGTTGATTTTCCTACACTCTACACTGATAGCCGCCGAACAGAACGTTGACAAAAAAATTTTAATATTCACACAGTCTCGATGACAAGATTAGGAGACTTATTCATCTGTAAGTTAGAACATATCCTTTTTTGTTGACAAGGCACACTTTACCAAGGTCCCATTGATAGGGCATTATACTTTCATCCGACCAACTTTTAAGATAAGTTGGTGTATGCTCCCTACCAAGTCATCTCCCATACCAGCAGACTGGTTTGTACGGCTTAAGTTTGAATATCGCGCAACCACACTTTATGTTGGTTGGGTGGACAGACATTTTGGCCATCATCTTCTAAATGGAATGCATGCCAATGTTCGCTATCATTGCCGTTTAGCAGTCTAGAAAAATGCTCTTTCCAGATCCTTAGCAGTGACTGTGTATCTACTACCATATTCTTCCCCCTCTCATCTCAACAGGCTTCTGTTCTGGCCTTGTATTCTTGGGCAGATCAATTCACCCTTTGGTAGGACTTTCGAACATCAGCCTTGCCACTACAACCTTCAATATGGAATCAACCGCCCGCTTCTCATACTCCCTCTTTTTCCTCCTAACAAGCCGGCGCGCGTTCCTCCCTACTTTTTTGTCCTTTAAGTTCCTAGCGATCTCTTCCCATATTTCAACTTCGTGACATCAAATCATTTCACAGCATCCGCTCTGCGTTGTGGTGTCATGGATATCCTCCGCACACGTACTTGCACTACAACCAAAAATGGTAGTTGGAATCGAATGCTTGCTAGGATGAAATTTTGCCCCACCACAAAATATATCAAACTGAGTCCGTTACCGGAATTGTTTTCGTGCAGGCTGTGTCCTTCGACCATCGAATCAAAGACGACCTTTTTTCAGATTCTCGCATTAACCCTCTATAGCTTAGTAGACTACAACCAACATTACGTCTAACCCTCCGAAATTCTCCAACTATTTATTATTTTAGCCACAGATTAGCCATATGAAGATGAGAATGTTTCGTACGTTTCACCCTCCAAAACCCATTTATTTACATTGTTGTATTTGTAATTTCTTCCCGCGTCGATGAATAGTGTGAATTGCAACAAAAATTTAACCTGTGTCTGAAGATCCCTACTGTCTATGTGTGAGGTTTTTATACACACACTCTCATTTTGTATCTGATATCTGACAGTGCAAGCTTGTAGGCAAATTATAATGGCTGCCGGGGATTCTCATCTTCATGTGGCTATTCTGTGGTTTTAGCTTTTCACGCATTGTAGAATGTCGTCTACACTCCGTTCTTTCAAACCAAAACAATCAAAGTACCCTAACTGTCACAACTTTTCTCAGACAACGGGATGCCGTTAGTGGAGTGAAAAATTTCAAGTAGTGTGCGTGTGATACTTGTGATCAGGCGCTCGCTGCTCCTTGCCACACTAGTCGCAATAGATATCACACAATACTTTCGTACTTTTCCATTTATTATATACTTTTCATTAATGCACAAATCAAAAATCAATTAACTATGGGCATCATCTATTTATGTATTGCTTTTTTTTGTACAAGAAACTCTTGGCGTAACTATAGGTACCTGTTTACTCGTACTTCTTTTCAATCAGTTACCTACATATTCCATGATTAAGGTACAAATAAACTTTCAACTAAGCACACTATAGTTTCTATAAGGTACCCAGCACAGACCTAAACTTCTTGAAGCAATAATTACTTTTCAACTTTCCAAGTACCATAACATTACTTCCAAGAGTCATGCGATGTAATGGGCTGAATTTCTCATAGTCCTCGCGATGGCAACGAGTTCCCAGAACCCCCCAGATTGTGCGACAACAAAAGCGCATCATATCATCAATCCACAAAATTTATACAGTGCACCAACCACAGCGTACATTTCACAGCTGCCTCTGGCATGCAACTTTCTTAAACATTCAAGTTACAAAAACCACAATTTGGTCCAATTGGAGCGTGTTGTCTTACGAAGGCAGAGGTTTTTTTTTTTATTTTAAAGAGCTGAACAATATGCTAGATAACCCTTAACTGTTTTCAACTCCACTCCAATTGTGCAGCCCGAAAATATTTTTGAAGTGCAGGGACTCTGATGGGTTCTTCCGAAAGGAAAGTCACAAAATTAAAGTTCAGTTAGTGACACAAACCAAGGACTTTCGACTCAATCAGCAAAAGAGTATGAAGAATAATTCACAATTTCCTCCTATCCTTATGGCAAGTATATACATTATACATACATAGGTGCATTGTGAGTTGTGTATAAGAAGAGTGCTCTAAGAGAAAAGTTCAATATTGATATTTGAAACTCTTCGTCATCCAAATTAACAAAATTGCTCAATTAAAAGGAAACACTTTTTGAGAGTAGAAGGTGGTATAGGGGAGAGGCGTTGGGCGTCTTCGGCGGCGTCAGCATCGGGTGTTGTAGAATTGGTTCAGAAAAAGTTTTTGAAAGTCTTTCTAACTTGCAATCAAAGCAAGTGGCAAATTATAATATTTTTATAGAATAGTCCATTGATTAAAAGGACTCAATAATGTGTACCATCACTTCTTGAAAGAAGTGTTTTTGTGAGAAACACTGATTTATGGAGACTGCAATTATCTTGACTGATTTTGTGGTTAACAACACTAAAATGAAACAACACTGAAGATATGCCGACGTTCAATAATGATAAGTGTAAACTTAGCGAAGCAAAATTCACCGATCGAAAATTGGTTAGGTTAATAATTTTAATAATTTCGAATTTGTCGTTTCATGTTTTCTATGTTTTTTGTTGCTGCTTTTCTAAGTTGATATCAACAACTTAGAGAAGCACCCTCAGAAGAAGAAGTAAGAACTTCTTAAATTGAGTGGTTTAGTAAAATTTGCCTTTTGGTAGTTTTTAATTAGTTGTGATAATTTTAATTTTGTCGTGCGAAGGTTTCTATGTTTTTCTGCTAATTTCTGTAATTCATATGAAACTAGCGGAGCACCCCCCCAAAAAAAGTGTACACACTTCTTATAATGAATGGTTTTATTACTTAATAATTTGCTCTTCATCAATCGTGAATTACTTGTGAAAATTTCAATTTCATTTGTGCGATGTTCTATGTTTTTTGTTTTAACAAAATAAAAATAAATATATACCAAAATTAAACCAAAAACTATAAACAACTTTATTCATAATTTTGTAATCGTTTTTTGGTTTATTTTTGTTTTATTTATATTATCTACCGAAATCTCTAAAAAAAACATAACACAACAGAATTAAAACTGTTATAAGCAATTTACGATATGCGAACGGTAAATTATCAAGCAATAATCAATTCAGTATAACAAAATGATTACCATTTTTGAGGAGGTGCTTCGCCCACTTCATATGAGTTTATTAAATTAGTAGAAAAAAAAACATAGAAAACATCGCACCACAAAACTGAAACTGTCACCTCATAACTAATTCACGATTGATGAACGGCATGTTGCTTCGCTTAGTTGACACTCATTCAATAGTTTATTGACATATTTTATGAGAAAATGTCAAAAAAGTCAAAAGTACTAAAAACTAAGATTTTGTTTGTTTGTTAAATGGAATATTGTTTGAACTATAGGGTTTTCAATAAGGGCAGGTATAGATGTTGCAATAGAACAATGTGGCGTTCACTGTGTGGCACGTTCTGTTTCAACCATATGTCGTTCATATCCATATTATCCAATTAGAGCCAGCAACATTTCTGGTTATCATCGATCGGTAGCGCTATCCGTTGATACAAATAATGGCAATAACATCGTCGTTTTCGAAAAACTACGGGCTCTCACAGACAGCGACGATGTTTTCAGTTGATCTTAAGCACTCCATATACGGATCAACTTCGTTGTCAATTTAATGTCAATTTCATCAAATCAACTCGTGTGTGGGTTTGTCATTTGATTTATTTGAAGGTTGACGATTGAGTTGGAAGAAAATCAAAAGATTTTGAATTTTTTCAAGTTGATGTGAATGTTTTCGACTTTGTTGAACTGTGTGTAGACAAATCAACGCCAAATTTACAAGCCGATCGATATGTAGTTCAACCTAACTTCAAACCTCATTCAATGTAGTGTTGTCTGGGATCATGTCTCGTTGTCAGCTGCTGTCGGTTAATGTTTTTGACAGTTTAGGCAGAAGTCTCTCAACTAAGTTTATGCAGTGTGTGGCGAGGCATCAATTTATTTGACAACTGAGTTGAAAACCAAATTGAACCGTGTATGGAGTGCTTTAAGCTTCGTTGACGCAAGGGCGTTGGCTGATTGTTTACTGAATCGGATGTCTCAAATTTGACAACTAAACTTTGGATAATCGACTTGGAAAGGAAAATTTGACCATTGAAAATATATACGCAAATAACCCAAAAATAAGACCATTTTCTCAAAAAAAAACGTAAGATTCTTATTTCTGTGATTTGTGTTAATTTCTTGCCAAGAACCTGAAACCCAGTTTTTACTCGCTCTAAAGGTCAAGTGTTTATTGTAAGTAAAAAAAACCATCGCGTTCGGTGGTAGTAATTCGACTCGCAGTTCCCAAGACCTACTGAGAACCTCCTGCATGTCAACGTCCAAAAAGGCATTACGTTGATTCCACCGAATTATTGGGGCACATTAAGTGTAACGCGAAATTGCTGTCGACGATGATTCCCATCTCATAACCAGAAGCATTTGGACATTTTTTAGAGCAATCAAAAATTACAGCTGCCTGAAACTTACTTAACTTTGGTGGAGCCCAAGATGCATAACTCAGCGCTGTTGAAAGGCTAGGATATAATCTAAGTTCAAAAAACTTTTCGGGTCTTTTGTCATCTTAATGAATTTTGAATACTTACCCGACTATTGGGTCTTGTGAATAAAAAAAAGCTAAAGCTAAAACTTGGATTTTTAAGTAAAAGCTAGTTTTTTTGTGAATAAAAATAAGCTTAAACTAGCTAGTTAAAGATGTCTTTTAGTAATAGCTATTTTAAAATAGCCAACGCTAAATTCAATCAGTTTTAACTTGTTTTTCCAGCCTATAAGCTTCAATTTTTGTGAATAAAAATAGCTTAAACTAGAATATTATAAATAGTTAAAGCTACAAAAAAATCAAGATTTTTTTTACCTGCCTAGAAAGCTTTGACTATTTCTTATTTTTAGTATTGTGTTTAGTTATAATGCGAATATGGCCGAGTTTATACGCGTAAGAAAACCAAAACTGTACAAGAAACGGTTGGAAATTAGTGATGAGGATTTTCATAGTTAATTTCGGTTTTCAAAAGAAAGTGTTCAGTGGCTTTCTGATTACTTTTTAGGAGATTCAACAGAGCGTAGAGGAGGTGCACTGACCTCTGAGCAGAAAATGCAGATATTTTTGAGATATCTGTGTGAACCTGGATTTCAGTGAGATGTAGGACAATATCTTGGAGTTGAACGTTCTTCTGTATGCAAGACTGTTTAGCACGTGGCCAACAAGATTATGGAAAGGCTCACATTCATGTTAGATTTTCGTCGAGTCGTAGAGAAATCGAAACAGAAAAGGCAAAATGGGGGGAAAAATAAACGTTTCTCGGAGCTTTTGGGGCAATAGACTGCACCCATATTGCTATCTTCAAACCCCTAAGATTTTCTGATGAATACATTAATCGGAAAGGCTTCCACAGCCTTAATGTACAAGTGACATGCAATGCAGCCGAAGAATTCACAAGTGTGGACGCCCAGTGGCGATTTTTTTTTAAATATCAGAACTGTTATTGGAGCTAATTGGAGCTAACAGGCCTAGATGAATTATAAAATCAAATTTCTCTTCAAGGGCATTACGTATGAATTTGAAATAAACAGACAATATAAAATGCAAAACAACCTCCTTTTTCGCTTCGATATATGGATATAAAAACGGTTCTAGCTAAGTCAAAACATGTGAATAAAAAACCGAGATCTTCAATAACGAAGCTAAAGCTAGAATTTTCTAGCTCAAGCTATTTAGCGTTATCATTTTTTTATTCACATAAAACTAAGCTTAAGCTAGAACTGTCTAGCTTTAGCTGCTTGTAAAAGCTATGACTAGTTGGCTTTGGCTTCTTTCAAAAAAAGTTTTTGCTTTTATTTTATTCACAAGACCCATTAGCTTTGATTTCAATTTAGAAGATTTAATTTTAAATCAAATACCACTCTGAGAGTTATAGGGTTATAGTTCTCTTCAAGTCTACGCCAATGTCTACCACTACACTGACTGGACTCCTGTTCCTCCACGAACCACTTTGAATTTGAACAATACAATGAACATAAATCACAGTCATGATGGTGTATCTGACGCGTTTCGTGATGTTGACGCTTTTCTGTCGTATTAAGCGGAACATGATTGACGACGCCACTTTACTTCGCACAGATAGCGATGTTGTTCAACGCAATCATGAATCGTGATGCAACCAGGACATTCGTCCTATTTATTGGGAAAATGCAATGAATTACTCGCACAACAATTCAAAGTTTGTCCAGCTGCTTAATCCGAGAACGTGTACATTTCTAATTGAAACAAGATACACTATCTCGCTAGAGTCAACCTTCTCTAAGCATTCACTCATGTCACATCGATATACGCAGGCAAAATGTCCTCATAGCTGGAGAAAGGCAGTAAAAGGGTATAAAGTAGTGAGAAAGCTGGTAGTAGTGGTAGTAGGTATTCTATATCCATCGAGATGCGGAGGAAATGAACCTTCGGCGGGGCTCGGGAGTTTTTCAACCTCCGTGGAGTTGGAGTGGGAGTGGGAGTGGGTTGGGTTTTGTATGGGCCATTGAATGATGGCCGCCAACCCAAGCCAAATCCAAGCCAAGTCAGCCGTAGCCGTAGGTATATATGTGAAGGACTCCTTTTAGCCAGACAAAAAGTCCTTCCTTGATTATTTTAACGAGGTATTAGTTACATTTTGTGTAATGCCATTTAATTGGATTATGTCGGGTCAGTTCTTGTTGTATTTTGTATTTGGAGTAGGAACACTTTGAAAGCTATACGATCTTTTTTCTCTTGCGTAAGTACACTGACATGGTTCATGAGACCATGGACTCTTGTTTTGTTTCAGATAACCAACCTTTTGTTTTTGCTTCGGTTTCGGCATCAGCTTGGTATTTTTGTGTTGGTACCTTTACTTATATAGAACAGGGTTCGATGCCGAAGAGGAGAGTAAATGTTATGGCGTTGTTTTGGGTTTTTCCGAAGAGAAACTGGTGTATATGAGGGTTCATGTTGCTTAACCTTTGGGTTTACCGTTTACCTTGCCCATCGTCTCTGCGCCTCCTTCCAAACAACTTCCTACACTGTTTATCTTTCAGATACGTTGTTTTTAAGATATTTTGTTTCCACAATCGAAATGCGGAACTAATTGGGATTCTGGAAAAGTAATTGTGTGAAGTTATTTTACATGCACCTTGATATTGTTAAGCAAAGCATGTTGGTGTTTGTTCGAGTATCTATATCTATACGAGTAGATTTTTGAAATTTAAGTGCCTTTGTTGTTTCGAGAGGAGCTTATTCGAATGAAGTTCGGAATACCTTATACGTCTACTTCCCTGATATCTGCCAGAGCTACCTCTACCACCCGCACCCGAGCAGGGAACATGAACATCTAAAATCTAATTTCGATTCTGTCTGGTCGGTGGAGCACGTGTTTTTATCTTCTTTAATGTGATAAAGGTTTTTGTTTACAAGGAAATTGGTAGAGCTCACTTCTATCAGAAATTAACGATTTATGAAAGGTTAGAAAAGGTGGTGCTTGATTCAAAAATTATTTTTACTGAATTTTGTTAAAGGAACAATATTTAATACTAAGTAAGACAGAGATAAGGGGATTGGATTGGCTCGTAAAAGCTCTCTCACACATATTGAGTTACTCGAACATATCACATCTTTTCGTATATAATATAGGCATTGCCTGCAGCAAATTTTTGGGTGTGAAAGTCAACCAACAAATAAGCATATGAGTCGAAAGCTGTTGCAATCCCTGGGCGCGGCTTTTTCTGATGATCCTGAAAAATCAACTTTGGGGATATGTAATTGTACGAACCAAAATTTATCTTCACTCCTCATTAGATTAACACTCCCCTGATAGCTTAACAGGGGGTTCAAACCATTTGGAGGGAGATTTTGGTTTGCCAGACCATTTGTCATACCCGAAATGGGATAAACCGCAAGACTTTGATTTCTGTCGTAAGCCTTCGGCTTATAAGCTTATTTCTTTATTTAATTTTTACACCCAAAAATTTGCTCTTACAACCTCAAATTCAAGCCAAGAGGAGTAAACAATTCGATTTGTCTTACTCAGAAAATTGTTGCGCGATCGTTTTGTTTACAAACAAATGTACATTTGTAATGCGAATGACCGACGATGAGTAGAAAACGAAGCAAACAACTGGGCCAGGTGCAACATCAGCAGCAACAATACACTGGACAACGACCGATGTATGGTTGAGGTGTAGGAACTAGGGCTAATTGTAAAATGCTCATCTAGCATTTTAATACTATAGCCCAAATTGCGCAACTATGTAATTGGTAGGGACGTAAAATAAGAACCTAGATTTAAGGTATAAATAGTAATCGAAAGATTAAATAAAGTGTCAGTAAAATCCGACAAGTTGATTCCACCACTACTTGAGTTTTTAAATCTACAGAACAACAGCCGTTTGGCCATTGAAATTTACAAACCCAAAACAACAAGGTATAATTAATCCCTAATTACTCTTAGGGGTTCTTTGGAACCTCCGCTAGGCCTAGAGGCCGGTTTAGAAGAGTTGGCCACCAGCGGCCGTTTAAAACAAGCTGGAATTTAAATACTAGGTACGACCTTTTCCCCACACTCCATATTAATCCTCACCGCTCATACATAGTATGAGCACACACTCCCTCTTCCAAAAGGTTTCAACCCGTGGCTGAAGAACGCCCTCCGACTAAGAAGATTACGCTGGAGGAGTACCGGAGGATGACGAAAGTACCGCTCCAGGAAGCCATAGCTCGTGACCCCGCAGCTGGACCCAAGCCAAGGACCAACGTGACCAGACCACCCGTCAACGAAGACCTGAAGACAGCTCCCGTGGTAGCCCCCCATAAAACCACACCCGGCCGTCACCGGAGCGGACGACGAGTGAGAACCCGCCCGCCAACAGCTAAGGAATCTTTATCGGTTGGCAGGCTTGAGCAGCGGGCGTTAAAGAAGAAGTTTCTTCAGGAAGCCAGCGCGCTAAGGCGAACGGAGTTTGCTTACCGGCAGCTTAAACAAAAAAAACAAAATTGGCCGCTCAAGATATTCGGCGAAACCATATGGAAATAAAACAAAAATAAAAACCAAAAAGTTGTATATTCTTAATGTTTTCACTCTCCTTGCCTCCAGTAGGGGATATTGCTGTTGTTTCTCTCTTTTGGTCGACGGGTTCAAGCCCAGTACAGCAAGGGAAGATTGTTCCACTAATATAACCAATGAACACGGTTCAATCATGGAAAAATATTATATTTACAACACTTTTAAAATATAAATAGGTACATAATAGGTAGGTAAGACATAAACATAATAGATTAGTGGAGAACCAGGACCTAGTGACTAAGATACCTACAGGAATGGAGGAGATCTATAATTTTCTGCCCAATTCGAACTAAGATGAGAGGCACTTTATCATGATATGACAAGACATACCCTATAGGAGAATTTGGCACATCCTAGCAAGAGGCCAGGCAGTGTCCCTGGGGATCTCAGACCACCAGCATTACAGTCCTACGAATGCTTACCATAATGTATATTCTTACAATAAATATAAAACAATAGCTATAACCAGAAATTAATTTTTTTTTTCTATGAAGTTGTCCCAATTAACAATGCTTGAAAATAACACTTTCAAAACTCAAAATCTTGGAAAAAAAATTTGAAACAAAATTTATGTTCGGGTTTTTCGAAAAATTTACGTAATCAAGTACTTATTTGTCTTTTCACATACAATTTTTATATAAATTTTTAGTCGACTAGGTATACAAGGATAAAAACCAACTTTTAAATATCGGATACAAGCACAGTTCGCTTAGACACTTTTTGTAGCTGACGTAGGTCAGTTGTTCCAAGAGCTGAGGTAGGTCAGCGGGTCCAAGGTTCGTACCGAAGAAAGTAAGCAGAATTTAAGAAAGTTCTGAAGTTCAGCTCGAAATACTACTTTTTTTGATTTAAATAAAACACAAGTTATTTCATAAACGGGTACAGATGGTGGGATAAATTCCCTAGCATAGACCAAAGTAAAGGTGAGGTGAACGCACGGTGGGATAAATTCGCTAGCCTAAGCCAAAGTAAAAGCGTGGTACAAGTAGTGAAGCGAGGGGGGGCACTCTGCTAGGGGCGGCAATTTGGAGCGCAGCAAAGGCTGAAAAACATAAACCCCAAAGAAGAATTTATACCCTGCTCCAATCACTCTTTGAACTTGGTTTGTTACAATATGCTGCTGCTGTTGAGACAAATTCGATAATTTTCTTTGATACCTTAGATCGCATATACTGTTTTGTTTTTTCGTGTCCACACACCGTTGGGATGCTCTGCTTGGTACTTCAGGCAAGAGGCATTAAGAGGCTGCCAGAAACAAGATGGAGCGCAAGAGCTGATGCAGTCGAGATAACCTTGAACCATTATGAGGGTAAAGTCTAAACACACGGATGGATGCAGGAGCATCGTTTATAACATTGCAATTGTTTTCGCATTTGTGTTTTTTCGGCTTTTGGAAACCAGTACTGCATGAAATTAATGATGCCCAAATATACATACATGCAAACAGAAGGGCTCAACCTTCTCAATGTGCTGGGAAAATAAATGCTTTACATCTTTTTCTTACAGAAAAACGAGATCAATTGGTAGATTGTACTTTTACCTGTGCTTAAAATTTCTGTCAAACACTTGGAATTTTAGTGGAACGTCCCAGGAAAATAAAAAAGAAACAAATCTTCGGCAACAGATGCTGCTTTATCCTTTGAAAATTAACTGCGACGAAAATTATTTTCTTCCTCAGACATAGTCAGTGCTGAAATACAACAAAGATTTCAGCAGTTACAAATTTGGCGACTAAGTTCGACTTTCTCACACCGGCCCAACTCTTGAACTTGAACTCTATGAAAGCAATTTAGATCTTATGAGGATGACGTTGATAAGGAAGAATTTGAGATCGAAAGCGTACGGTTAAGAGCAATTGTATATTCTACATACACTCGAACTATTAGAATTTATTTTACAGTTTAGTCTAGAAGTTATTCTACCTAACGTAACAATAATGCTTCGTCTTTTCCTTACAATTGCAATAAAAAATGCCGGCTGTGAGAGAAGTTTCTAAAAATTGAAACTTATTAAAGATTATTTAAGGTCCACAATGAGCACTCTATAAGGTTATCTAATCTGGGTATAATGCCTATAGAGCAGAAAATTACAGAGACCGTCAATACTGAACAAAAAATAATAGGAGATGTTGCTTTGATGAAAAGTAGGAAAATAAAATTTTAAAGAAGTTTTTTTGTAAAAATAAATTAAATAAAAAATGCATTACCTATACGTAACTTTTTTCTCTTTTACTTAAAACTAAATTAAATACTTTCGTCCTTTCATTTAAGAATCATTTTCTTAAACAAATTTTATGTGTGTAACTATTTATTTATTTATTAATGAATTGAATTTAATTAATAAACAAAACTAATTTAATGTAATTAATTAAAAAAAAAATAATTAAATATAGTATATTTAATATAATTAATTTAAAAAATTAATTTATGCACATACATAGATTCAGTACAATACAAAAAGCCATATGGTTCCATGTTTTCAAAAAAAAAGTTACTTCCAGTACGGACAACCCAAGTAACATCGTTGGAGCTATTAGAATCAAAACTGTTCTTCTACAGCTCCTAGATAGTGAAATCCAAAGCTACAGCTCTGTTGGAGATTATTTCACAGCTCTTTACATTAAATTTTAAAATAATGTTCTATATTCGAAGTTTTAGAACACATTTAGCTCTATTAACTTTACAACGCTTCCATATTTAAATATATGCTCTCTAACACAGTTCATGATATCTTGCAACGAGCAAACTCTAAATATCAGCATACATAGAGGCATTGTAGAGCTGCTAACAACACATGCGCAAAACACTAACGCATAATCTGTCAAAATATCAAAAAATTGCTTTTACAGAGCTACACTGAAAGCGGCTGTAGAGTTGGATTACTAATATTCTCACACAAAATTTGCTGTCAAAATAATTCATCAATAGAGCTACAATAATGCACATATAAAGCTGAATAAATACTATTCCTCTTTCAAGACAATTCTCCCAATCATATTATAGATTTATAGGGTGTTATAAACTAGAACAAAAATTATTTAAACTGGAAAACTTGAAACAGTGGAAAATAAATTAATTAATTTCACTTTATAAGGGAAATCTTAAGATTAAAATTAGACACGGACTTGAAAATTTTTTATTAAAATAAATTAACTATGCAGTTTCCTAAAAAAAATAAAAAGTACTTGCTCCTGTAATTAAAGGTGCTTATAAAACTTTATACACTTCAATGGAAAGTAGGTACCTAGTCTTCGAATTAAAAATTATTTCTACAATTTAAAATTACTTTCAATTGTCAAAACACCCTATTTTGTAAAAAGCCCTGAACGACGAACTGACACATTGCTCTCAGAGCGATATTGCAGCTCTATTAAAGAGACATTTTGTCCATAAAAACAAAAATGGCGACACAAATGAAAATTATTTGAAATATTTGTTTCCATTCATTTAAAAACATTTAAAATCTCCACTTTAAATAGAAAACACAATATGTATTGCAATGTAAAAAGCTTTTTATTTCATGCTTCGATAAATTTATTTGCCCAATTTTTAAATTGTTCAACTTAATGTTTTTCACATTTCATTGCTTAATATACCCATTTTGGAAGGCGCGTTATAATTTTGCGAAGTACCTTCAAAACATTTATGAAAAAACTAAGCGCGCACTTAAAATTCACTGGCATTAACTCGAAAAATATTGATTAGATACATTATTTTCTCTAGGAATAAATAATAACTAGCTTGTTGACATCAAAATAAATGAAGTTTACGCTTGCTACCATTACACACATGAATTATAGTGTGCTACTATTATATTTATTTATCTTTTGGATTTCACAAACTAATACAAACAAAAATCTGTCAAAAGTGCTCCTTTTAGGATATCATATGATTATATTAAAGAGCTTCAAAGTCACTAGTCACTGATAACAAGCTGATAACGAGCAAAAATGTGCTCTCAAACTCAATGAATTAGCTGTAAGAAAGCTCTACAATTGCTCTAAGAGTGCATCTAGAGCTCTTTCTTAAATAAACGAGCTTTAAGATTAGCTCTGGAAGCGCTTTTAAAGCATTTAAGCAGCTAAAAATGTTTCTTGGGAAACTTATAAACATATTTTTGTATGTCTCCTGTTTTTATGAAGAATTTTAATTTAGAAAATCAAAGTTTAATGCGAATTAACGTTGTTTACTTTATATCCTAAGGTAAGTAATTTTTATCCGCTTGGAGATTTTGAAATTGGAAAGTTTTTTAAATGTGCGGCTTCCTTTTTGTTTCGCTTTTGTGTGTGTTAAGAAAATGACCAAGGGCGGCCCTAACCCATGCTACGCCACTGCGTGGTACGGTACGGAGTTAGTTGTGGGATAAATTCCCTAGGCTAAACCGAAGTTAAGGCGCGAACGGAGTTAGTGGTGGACTGGTGAGATAAATTCCATATAGCCAAGCATGGTACGGTGCCAGATGTGGGATAAAATCCCTAGCCTCAAACGAAAGTTATGGGCACAGTACGGTGGAACCTGGCAGAAACTCGCCAGAATCACTCTCCTGGGCGCCTTGAAGTATGTGATGTTTTTGGTATTTGTTTTCTTGCGGGTCGATGATGTTCAGTTGGCCGACGCAATAAGGCAGTGGCGGATCCAGGAATCGGTCAAGAGGGGGGGGGGGGGGTGTCCAACTGAACTCAACTTTTTCGACCGATAAAAAAAACGTATTTTTGAGGTATTGTGACGCTGCTCAATGCTGCATCACTGCACCAAAACCATAAGGAAAAGTTTCATATATTTTTCCATTAGAATTTATTTTAAATTTTATCGGCTTTTGCTATCCATATCACACATTCCGATCACAAAAAAAAAAAAACAAAACACTGCCACGCCAATTGAGAGTGAATCATTTGAAACTCTTCTTTAAACCTTCATTAGGGCTAAAAATTTCTTAAGAAGTATTTTTGGGTTAAGTTAAAAGCATCTATGTAAAGGGTCCGCCATGGCCATCTAAGGTTTTTTTTTTTCAACAAGTGCTTATTTCGTGAATGTTTACACTTAGCTCATGTCTGATTTGACAGATAATTAGTTTTATCCTTCCGCTGAACGAATATGGTTGTGTATACGCTTCGCTAAGTGGGCCTACGATCGACTTAGAGAAGATGCCGATTTTGCCAAAAATCATCTTTTCAGATGAAGCTCATTTTGATCTTGGCGGGTAGTAAACAAGCAAAATTGTCGCATTTGGGGCACAGAAAACCCGCACGCATACATTGAAAAGCCGATACACCCAAAACGAGTCACTGTTTGGTGCGGATTTTGGTCCAGAGGCATAATTGGGCCATTTTTCGAAAATGAGCAAAGAGTGGCCGTTACAGTCAATGGCGATCGTTATCAGGCCATGTTGAACGAAGTTTTGTTCACAAAAATTGAAGAGGAGGATATTGGCAACATTTGGTTTCAACAGGACGGCGCTACGTGCCACACAGCTGAAGCTACACTCGATGTTTTGCGCCATTTTCAAAAAAAAAAGAAGTTATTTGGCGGACCCTTTATTTCCATAGTGCTATATTTTTGGAAAAACCTGAAACACAGTTCTTTCACAACTATTTCGGTCATTCATTTCATGTCTGAAGTTTAAAAAATCGTTAGAGTCGTTTTCGAAAAAAATTAAAAAAAAAAACTGAAATAATTGTTGGAAACGTACCGTTTTTCATAAGTTAAACAAAATCAGCCCAAAGCTCTAACTCAAATCACAGTGGACACATGCTTGCACAGACTTAAAACCCGACGGAAGGTGTGACGAAACCCTTTTCGGGACCGAGTACAAATTTCAAATCGATTAATTTTTAATTTCCATTTGCAATTTTATACCGAATCTTCATTTAAGGTTTTCATGACAGTGAGGTAATCGGAAGTTTATTTAATTTTGATTTGCAATTTAAATAAATAGGGTCAAGTGAAAGTAACAGCTTAACAAAGATAGTTCGAGAAGTTAAAAAATTATCATATCATAAAATAGGTTTCATTAACCCCCCCCCCCGTGGATCCGCAACTGCAATAAGGTGTATCTTCTTTACATCTTCATGAGACTATAAGTGAGTTTTACTGTACTCACCTCTAAATGCCAAGTGGGTGTCGGGTACCCCCCCCCCCACGTGGATCCCCAATTGCAATAAGGTGTATCTTCTTTACATCTTCATGAGACTATAAGTGAGTTTTACTGTACTCACCTCCAAATGCAAAGTGGATGTTGGGTCCGGACCCCCCCCCCGTGGATCCGCAACTGCAATAAGGTATATCTTCTTTACATCTTCATGAGACTATAAGCTAGTTTTACAGTACTCACCTCCAAATGCCAAGTGGATGTTGGGGCCGACCACCCCCCCCCCCCCCCCAAAAAGTCTATGGGTTCAATGTTAAATAATAAACTGTCTAGGAAGTTAGTTTAACATAATTTTTACACAGTTCATCTACTCGCACCCAAAAAGGAAACTAAAGCATTCTCGAAATAGTTAGTGTCAATTCACAAATAAAAAATAATTTTAGCCATTTTCTCAATATTCAGATTGTAGGTTAAGTGAAAAATAAATGTGTAAAAAAAAAAACATTTTAATCCTCATTTAACAGAGAGTATGTTGGGTAAGGTAAGTCGAATATATATCTTTACATATATATAGGACAAGAAAAGCAAAGTCAACTGAATGGTGGACTATACCTTTATATAGCCGAGACAAGAAAGTCAAGAGAAACATAATTTAAATAGGAATATAGGCACTCCCGAGATACAGAAACACCTTGCATGTCACCTGCCACCACCTCTTTTCTATAAATCCTTCTGCCGTAAAGACTCTCGGACAGAAATTGAGTTTTCTCGAACATTTTGATATGCAAATCGACACCGGAACAATTGAAAACAATCATCATACATTTATGCATGAGATTGTTCTTTGCGAGATTTTGCCCCTAACATAAATTTAAATATTGATTTTGCATATTTTGCATGGGGTTCCAAAGTATACGTATATCAACTCCTAGGTATAGTATATATTTAACACTCGTATAGCACCTACAAGCTACCTCCATTGCAAGGATATAGGTATAGGTACCGTGTGCATGCTGATACCGAAACGGACAACTGCACGGTGACGAACTGACGACCGACAGCGGCGGCGGCGGCGGTGGAGAAGTATATAGTAGGTATCGGTGTGTATTAGTACATTTGTTTTGTCTTGGAAAATTCAGTTTCTGTTTCAGATGTTGGATACACCTGTTATACAGAAGTTACAAGATACATCGGTACGTGTTTGCCGGGGATGTTTGTAACTCGACCTTTCATCTATTGTTGTTAACTCCTACAAAGTGAGTGGGCCCTGGGCAGTGATGGGCACCAACCGGACGACATTGTTTTCATTATAATTCCTTTTTGCTGTATGTGTAGTGTGTATACGGGGTGTCGGAAATTGAGTATATGAATTGTTCCTTTGGATTTGGTTTTAGAGTTTTGTGTTCGTCAGGAGGTGAGAACGTATGGAAGATTAAATTTTGAATATTTATTAAAAAGAATGAATAATTATTGTATGCAGGCAAACTATTGTTACCTGTTACAATAGTCAGACTATTGATTAACCATTAACAAGAAATATATCCTGTTAACCTTTCAAATATCAAGGTGATGTTTGGTTGTAGGTAAAGGTATGCTTCTCTTTGATTCTGTATACCTAGACTCTAGCTATGGCAAAGTTGATGGATACCTATAGATTTTAAAAATTCTTAGGACATGAATAAAAATAGGAAAATTCTGTGAACTGGAGGAGGAATTTTGCACTTTGCTCGAATGAGTTTGTCGCATATCTACACTACAAAGAGTACTGGGATATGCACAAGCAAAAAGAAAAGTCAAATTAAGCCGATTCATGACGTTCAAAAATGAATTTAGTTTCAAAATTCAAGGCCAAAGGTCTTTTAATGATAATTATGTAGTTGCAACTGGATCTAATTGCAGAAAAGTAAGCTTAATGGTGCCATTTGACCATGATGGCATGGTGTATGTAATGCAATTCTATAAGTTCTGCGATTGTTACTGAAACAAAATGTATTTTTGAAGGATACATTTTATGTACATACATATTTCGATCGCCATTTGCAGAAGATGGTTAACTTAATTTTTCTCATTCTCATTTACTTACTTGCCTAAGGTGGCGCTCAAATCAAGGGCCTCAACCAACATAGCTCTTCAGCCAGTTCTGTCCCTAGCTAGCTGTCTCCTTCGCACGCCAAGTTGGTTGAGGTCTTCTCCCACCTGTGTGTGCCACCTATCTGAGTCGCGGTATTCAACTACTGCGCCGTCCCTCGGGATTAAATTCGAAGACTTTAAGGGCCGGAGCGTTGGGGTCCATTCGATCTACATGACCCAGCTCTCTAAGTCGTTGGCCCTTTTAACTCTTCTCCTTCACTCACCATCCATGCAGACGGGACCAAAAATCACCCGGATAATTTTGCTCCCCAAACATCCTAAAGCGTCCTCATCCAGTTTTGACAGAGGGTCAATGCCATATATAAGGACCGGGACGATAAATGTCTTGTAAAGGGACACTTTAGTTGCTCGAGAGAGGATATTTGCTACTCAATTCCCAACGAAACAGCGATTGGCAAGAGTTATTCCCCGTTTGATTTCAGCGCTGGTGTTGTTGTGTGAATTAAAAGCTGCGCCTAGGTAGACAAAGTCCTTAACTACCTCAAAGTTATAGCTGTCTATGGTGACTTTTTGTTCAAGACTTCGGTCTTCAGTGTCCTTTCTTGATGACACCATATACTTGGTCTTGCCCTCATTGACCGCTAAGCCCGTCCTCGTCTTCGCTTCCACCTCAATGCTCACAAACGCTCCACTGACATCACGCTACGTTCTACCAATTATGTCAATATCGTCAGTATATCCGAGTAATTGGACGGATCTTTGAAAGATTGTGCCTCTTGTGTTGACGCTTGAGTTTCGCACTATTCTTTTCAAAACGATGTTGAAGAAGTCGCATGACAGTGCATCGCCTTGTCTAAAACCTTTTTTTGAAATTAATTGTGTCGGTGAGATCTTTTCCGACCCTGATATAGCAGCGTGCACATCGTCTTCGTCATCCTGCAAAACGGACAAATTTGCCAGGGATGCCAAAACTAGACACTTCTCTATATAGGTAGTTCGTCTCTATAGATGCTATCATACGCGGCTTTAAAGTCGATGAAAAGATGGTAGGTATCGATTTGAAGCTCTTGGTTTTTTCCAAGATCTGCCGTAGATTGAATATTTGGTCGATGATTGACTTTTCTGGTCTGAATCAACATTGATATGAAAACCTATCAGGTTGTTGACGAATATCTTCAGGCGATCACATAATACGGCAGAAAGGATCTTTTAGGCGATGTTAAGGAACCTTATGCCTCTGTAGGTGGGGGAAACAATGCTAAGGTTGCATTCATTAGGCATGATTTCTTCCGACCATATTTTGCAGATGAGCTGGTGCATAATCCTATCCAAGTCATCGCCTGTCGCTTTGAATAGTTCGGGAACGAGTCCATCAGCTTTGTTAGACTTAAGCTTAGATATAGCTATCTTTACTTCGTCGAGGTCAGGTGGGCGAAATTGTTGGTCTGCGTCGCCTAAGTTGAATAGTACTATCTATCTGGCAGCTGAATTTGGTTCGTCATCGCCATTATAGAGTTTGGAAAAGTGGTCTTTCCATATCCTCAGCAAAGACTGCGCTTCCACCACGATGTTTCCTTGATCCTTCTTGCAGGTTTCGGCTCGGGGTTTGTACCCACAGAAGATGTTTGCTTAACCTTTTGATAAAACTTCCGAACATCATTCCTGTTATGGTATCTTCTACTGTCTAATCGTCGGAGTGCCTTGGTGGGAACAATGTTGACTGTTGACAACACCGTTGATTCACTTTATTGAATTCGTTCGCCAGCTATTTCAGACTGAGCATTATAGTGTTGCTATTTTCTTCTGTTCAACACTTGCGCTTATAAGTTAAGCAAGTCAAGTCCGGAGGGCCAAAACCAGTACCCGGTGGTTAGAGGAGGTAAAATAAGCACAATTGATGTGTAATAAGCGTTGTATCACTGGGCATCGCCATATCGACACCAATCAGTGACTAGCCGCGTCCTACAGCATCCAACCACCGTTATAAGGTAACTATATAATCTACCTGGGAATGATGAAAATCTTAATTTTTCGTTTTTATAATCTTTATGAGTTAAAATAACTAACAATGTTTAGTTAAACTAAGCCTAATTGGTTTGGCCTAAGGCCGTCTACCATGCTGATAATATAATTAAATTCTGAATTTATTTACAAGCAAAAATTAATTTAATATTACAAAATTATTAAAAATCTCGCTCTAAGATCCGCTGTATCTGTATCTAAGTGCAGCTATTGTAAAGTTGTATAAAACATCCCATCCTTTTTCACCATTTAAAATGCTTAATGTTTCTCCTTTATCTAAAATATTATTTGAAAAAATCATAACACTAAGTTCCTTCAAAATTGGGCAGACTGCAAGGAAATGGAATATATCTTCAATCGTTCTCATATTGCAAAGTTCGCTGAGTGTTGGTAGGTCAGTGCGGTGAGGAATAAAATTTAAATTTACTATCTCACCTCTCAATCTAAAGATCGTACTAATTTTGTCCACAGAGTAGCAGTTAAGGAAGTAGGTCTTTTCATTAAGATGATAGCTCAATTTACTATAATAAGTGAGGCTCGGGCATCTTCAGTATATCTTTCATATAAAGTCTGACAGAGCTTCTCTAACATCAAATTAAAATTCTCTATTAAAGAAGAAGGTTCTTCGTTTGTCTGTATAACTAGATCAATTCCACAATCTGATGCAATTTCCTTCCATTCATTGCAAATACTTCCGCTCGTTCTAATAATATTTCTCAGTATTATATTTGGTATTCTCGTTTCATCCATCTCCAATACTTTTATAATATAATTAAAGTGTATTCTAAGGTATGCAAGAACAAAGGTGGAGTACCAGTTTCAATATATAACTAGGAGCATTTTTTGGCAATCGGAACATCCTTTTTAAAAAATATCGAAGGAACTTTTCCACAGATTCATAGGATCTACAACCCCATACCTGCGCTCAGTAAAGTAGGATTGTTGCAGCAGTTGATCGAAATACCATTTGTTTCGCAGAATGTGATATGTAATTATTATTAATGCAACGCTCCCATATCGATGAAATAGCTCGCTTAGCATCTGCTAATTTTTCCTCAAGATGTATGTTTATATTTAAGTTCGCTGTTAGTAACATACCAAGATATTTGTACTTGCGTACGATATCTATATCTTCACCATTGTAAAGGGTTTTCCAATAAGAGGTGTTATTTTGATATTCAAAGAAAAATGGCATTTTTTGAGATAAATGATCAGATATTTATTTCATTATAAAGAGGAAGGTATGCCGTTAATAATGAAATACAACATCAGCCAAATGGCCGCCACGACCACGCTTACAGGACCATATCCTTTTCATGAAATTTTCCATAACCAAATCGCAAAGTGGCTGCCCTATGTCCTCGATAGCCTGACGAATTCCATCTTTGAGGTCTTGAATCGACGCTGGGCTGTTGGCGTAGACCTTATCTTTTACGTGGCCCCAAAGGAAGAAGTCGCAAGGTGTTAAATCACAAGATCTCGGTGGCCATTTGTGATCACCTCTTCGAGAGATAACACGGTCCGGAAACTTTTCCCGTAAAAGATCGATGGTTTCATTGCTTGTGTGGCACGTAGCGCCGCCGTCTTGTTGAAAGTAAACGTTGTCCAGATCAATACCATCCAATTCCGGCCATAAAAAATCATTAATCATCTCTCGATAGCGCAATCCATTGACCGTAACTGTTGCTCCAGCCTCATTTTCGAAAAAGGTAAGGTCCAATGACCCCGCCGGACCATAAACCGCACCAAACAGTCACGCGTTGAGAATGAAGAGGCTTTTCAACAATAACTCTTGGGTTTTCCGAGCCCCAGATGCGACAGTTTTGCTTGTTGACGTAGCCTCCGAGGTGGAAATGGGCCTCATCAGTCAAGATGATTTTTCGATGAAATTCCGGATCATTTTCATGCATTTCAAGGACCCAATCAGCAAAGACACGACGTTGTTGATGATCAGCCGGCTTGAGTTCTTGTGTTAACTGAACTTTATAAGCCTTAAGACCCAAGTCTTTATGCAAAATACGGTGTAATGACGTTTGTGGAATGCCTAATTCCAAAGAACGACGAGGAATGGACAAACCTGGGTTTTCTTCAACACTTTGGGCTACAACAGCAATATTCTCAGTTGTTCTTGAGCGACGTGCACGGGTTTTATTCTTCACATCACTAACTTGTCCCAACAGCTCGAATTTGTCCACCAATTTCTGTATTGCGGTCCGACAAGGTGCTTCACGACGACCCAAAAATATTTTAGTTTTACGAACCGTCTCTGCCAAATTTTCACCATTTTTATAGTGAATTTTAATAATTTCAATGCGTTGTTGGAGCGTGTATCGTTCCATTTTTATGGCGTAGTTTCTACTTGTCAAATGTCAAAAAATGACAGCTTTAAAAGTGACAGCTACCGAAATAGAGGGCTATTCAAAATACACGCCGAGCCTGTTAATCATACGTTGAAGACCGTTCACAGAATCACTCAAGAAAACGATGTCATCCGCATACATCAATGCTGGAATTGTTACTCCGTAGCAATTTATCCCACCTTGTACCGCCTCAGTTAGATATGTCATTAATATATAATATGAAAAGTAATGCGCTGAGTAAGCACCCCTGTTTAACTCCCATTGAGGTCTCGAATCCTTCAGATATAAGATCTCCATCCCAAACAAGTGCAACGTTGCTCTCATACAGTGCTCTCAAAATACTGATAATCTTGGTTGATACACCAATTTTGAACAATTTTTAAAATAGTGCTTCGCGCGATATCGTGTCAAATGCTGCACGAAAATCGACAAAAAAGGCATATAATTTCTTGTGTTTATCTTTATATGTAGCAGCGATGTTGGTAAGTGCAAATATTTGGTCGACCGTGGAATAACACTTTCTAAACCCAGCTTGGAATTCCGTAAGAATGTTTTTTTCTTTCACCCACTCACTCACGAAATACCCCTGTAGTTTGTTGGATCTTTGCAGTCACCCTTTTTGTGTAGCGGAAAAATTATAGATTTTTTTAAATTATCAGGAACTTAAGCAGTGTTGAAGATCCTGTTGAATTCTACTGTTAGTAGTTTTATAAACTCGCTTGTAGAATTTTTATAAAATTCAAATGGGATTCGATCATTTCCTGTGGCTTTATTTTTTTTTTGAATTGCTTATAGCTTCCTGAATATCTTGAAATGTAAATGGGGCATCCAATTTGTCATCTAGAAACATAGGGGCAGCATACAGAAATAGAGGCGATGTTAGTGAGGAGTTAAGGAGGCTATTAAAGTGGGTTCTCAGAAGTGGAGCCTTCAATGAAAGGGCGATGGTGTTAGTGCGTGCATTTACATATTTAACAGCTTTCCAAAACTCAGCTGAAGGTCTGGTATTATTTATCACGGTTATGTTTTCTTGTTCAAATGTTGCTTTCTTTTCATAACATAGCCGTTTGTAATCCTTGATGGCTTCGCTGTATAGAGGGCTTTGCATATACTGAAGTTGTTTGTTCTCAAAAGATTTAAAAATTTAAAAGATTTATTTCTGGCTTTCAAGCATTCTGAATCAAACCACTTTTGTTTAAAAGTGGATTTAACTCTCGATTGTTTGCTAAGTGGTACAGCTTTTTTTATAATTTGAGTTAAAGTTTCGATATCAGCTGGACGATGATCTTTATGATCATCCCATATTTACTTTGTCGGAATTCTAGACGACAAAAAGTCTATAGTAAACTATAATGGGTCTTGTGGATCATGGAAAAGATAGGTAGGTACAACTTGGATTCTTATATAAAAGATGGATTTTGTCTGAATAGAAAAAAGCTCAGTTCATGGAACTCGGGATTTATGTAATGCATCAAGTCCATAAGATCCTTTCTTTTCACATTAGATATGTTTGATACATCTTCCACAATCTTAAGACCATCTGGTGTAGAAGTCGAAGCTCCTCCTTTAAAGACGTTTTGTAAGATATAATTGGGGTAAATGTATCCGCCTTCGATATAAATTTTTGGCTTGCTAATTGGATTATTTGAAATTCAAATTTGTTTTTGATATTTCATAAAAATTAAAGAACTCAGTTTGTTCAAATACTTTTATTTTGAAATTAATAAATCGATGAACTGATACCAATCTCTAATCACATTTCAACATTATTTGACTTACGTAGGTATGCTATTTTTCCTTTCAATAAGGGCATGTCCAGGCATGTCCAGTATCGCATTTTACATGGGCAGCGTATGCACAGGCTCTAAAAGCTTGTTTGTTCAATTGATGAATTGTCTTTTAGAAATCGAAGAAGCATGGCAGCCAGATACGAGTTTTTTATTTTTGGTAAGAGCATGAGTCACTGTAAATGTTATTTTGGTATTTATTTTGAGATGCTTGAAAATACAGGAGGAAATTTCGATACCACCACGGCGCACGCCCAATAATAATACTTGATGTGCATGGTTCTTTGAATATTCGATGCAGACAAAAGATTTAAGCTCTCGTGAAGAAATTTTTATTGGATTTCATAGGCTTTCCTTCTCCTGATTTATTTTGTTGACAATAGTCCTTTTCCTGCGGGAATTTTTAAATGCCAAAAGGGGGCACGTAAGCTGTTTGGAAACATACTCCTAATGAATATTTCGGTTTATGGAAAACATTCACGCAATGTTCTCGACAAACGTTAGTTAGGTTTCCACCATGTTCCAAAAAATACTTGACCGTATTTTCTCATACGTATTTGGTTCATTTCAATATTTATTTTTTTGTATTCAATAGGTAACCAAAAAATTCCAATGTACTTATACAATTCTTCGATGGTAAGAACCAATAGTGGTTGACAATAGACTGAATTTTCCAAAACGGAAACTTTTTTTGGTCATTTACTTCCACACATTCCAAAGTGTTGAGAAATTCATGCTTAAATTTCCAGAAGAGGATTTATGAAACTCCATTATTTCTGGAGTTCTTGTGACACTGGGATATAATTCGCATAATTCGAAAATCAACTAACCTCAATTTTAGTTGTTTGTTATTCATTGAGGAACAAAGAAAAAAGCCTAATATTAAGTTACATTGTAGATGATGTAATAGAATTTTTATAAACTTTTATTGAGTTTAGTTGTTTTTCCTTCAAGAAGATGTACAAAACTGACTTTAGTTGTTTTGATTGTGGAAAATTGTAGGTCCATTTAATTAAAAAAAAAAATTACAAAATCGACTTGATTTGGACTGATTTGTGGGAACAGTAGATTTCACTTATAAAAAACACGCTTCTAGCAAAAACTAGAACAAAGTTATCAACAAATATGAATTTTTAAAGCCCTCATGAAAATAATAAATGCACACAGCTAACTACTCATGAGTTAGTGTTTCTTATTATAAGTACTCATTCGGTATTTCCTCCAAATACTTGAAAACATCCCAATACCAGCCTTTGCCTTCCCAATACGGCTGTTGATGTCTTGCTCGGTTTCGCTGTCGTTATAGAGACAATACTCCAAGGATATTGGATACTCAATCTCTACCGCCTATTGAGAAATTAATATTTATTTGAGAGGATGAATACGTGCCATTTGGACACATCATAGTATGTTACTTTTATAATAGCAATGAGCTTATCCGGGATACCCCTCCTCCGCAAAGTAAACCAAATAAACTCTCTGTTGGCGCTGTCAAAAGCCTTATCGAAATGGATGAACAGCAGGTGAAGTGGTGATCTATATTCATCGCACTGCTCAATTATGACTCTCAGGGTGTTGTTGTGATCAATACAGGAGGAGCCAGCGCGGAATTCTGCCTGTTCAGCATCAAGTGTGGCTTCAAGGTGATCTTGTATGGGTTTCAGAACAATTTTTGCTGCTATTATTTTGGCAACTACAGGCAAAACGCAAATCCTTCTCCAGTTTTCGCAGTTAATTTGGAAGCTTGACGATCATTCCCTTTTTTCATTCTTGGGGGAAGCATTCGGTGACCCAGTTCTTGGAGTAGTTCGCTCGATGTCATTGGAGCTGCTTGTAACAGTTCTGCGGAAATACCGTCAAGTCCTGCCGCCTTGTTGTTCTTCAGTGCTTTGATCGCGGTACAGATAGGTATCATCTCTACTGGGGGTGCGGTACGCAATCGGTACTGTATATGAAGGGATGCATTAAAGGTTTACGGTTTTTATCTTCCGCGAACAAAAATAAACAGCCAGCACAGTGAACCCAAGTATCAAATTAATTTCATACAAACATTTCACTCATTAAATTTGATTGAAGACTAGCTGGCCCTCCCGGCTTCGCACACGCAGACACAAATTACAAAAGAAAATTATGTAATTATGTAAGCTAATTTTTGTAATCGAATACTACTTTAAGGGTTTTAATCTAGTTCACGTTTTGAATGGCTGAATATGTAAGAACAAGATCCTCTAACTCCTACCTTTATTACTTTCCCAACAGAGAGAGAATGTTTGTTATCAAAAACCACTTTTTTTGTTTTTATCCTATTTCACTCCATAAATACTTATCACCCCATTTCACCTTTTTACCCCATTTCACCCAGTAAATTATACAACTTTGAAAGAGAATATCCCTTAAGTCACTTCCCAGTCGCCTACAGTGCCACCTATTGAACGGTAATTGAATTTAACTGAAAAACGAAATGTGAGCCTACAGCGCCACCTGTTGAGAATTTTCTGACTCTTCTTTTTCCTAAACCCGCAGAAGGAAGTATTCAATTTGGTCCATTCGCTTTCAAGTTTTAAGCATGTGAACACACCACGATCAATTTTTATATATACAGGGTGGTTCGCATAAGGTGTGACAAAAAGCAAGAGCATGTAGGTTGGGTCAAGACAAGACAAAAATCGTGTGCGAGGAGGGGTGCCTATACCTTCCCGTTAAGCCAAGAGGGGCCATTTTATAAAAAAAAAATGAATAAAAACAGTTTTAAGCATACGAACACACCACGATCCATTTTTATATATACAGGGGGGTTCGCATAAGGTGTGGCAAAAAGCAAGAGCATGTAGGTTGGGTCAAGAAAAGACAAAAATCGTGTGGGAGGAGGGGTGCCTATACCTTCCCGTTAAGCCAAGAGTGGCCATTTTATAAAAAAAAATGACTTAAAACAGAAAAAAAAATTATTAAAAACAACGGTGATACTTACAATGCCATGATATGCCTTTTTGAAAGCCAAAAATCTCTGCTTTTATTGTGGTTTTGAAAAATTAATTTTCAAATTCAAAATTGTGATTAAAAAAAAAATGTAAACTATTTTTTTTTTCAAAATTTTACGTAATTTTTTAATTGTCTCAACACGCTATGCGAATCACCCTGTTTATAGATTCAGAGTGCTTTTTCGTACACCAAATTATCCAATACATTATTGCTCGGTAAAATGTCATTAAATGCATTCATGCTATTGCCAAGGGCATCGAAGTGAGTTGGTCATTTGATGAAGACGCGAGAGTACGCATTGATTTTAATTATTGCTTTTCGTATTGCAGAATAAACATTTTTATGTATTTATAAATGTATTTGCATAATTTAATAAATCTATAACCCACAATTAACTGAAGAAGCAGTTTTTCGGTGGATAATGCATGAGAAACGACTAAAAAAAAATCGTTGAATAAACATCAAAATCATCTTTTCAGTTAATCCTGAGTTAACTCACCAAATTTGATGAGTTAACTCGGGTTTGTTTGTTATCAAAACCCATCCCCGAGTTTGATGAGTTAACTCGGGTTTAACTTTAATCTTGCACTGAAAACCTGGACTTTAGTGTGAAGGATGTACATTTTTTTATAAATAGGCTAAAAACGATAAATAAACTCACTTTCAATACGAGATTCAAGAAAACTATATTTGTATTTGTATTTGTATTATTATAAAAATAACAAGATACAGCAAGATTCAATCTTTTATAGCATCAAAAATTCGTAACCAAGTCTTATAAATAACAATACTTAATAATAATAATAATATTAATAAGAAAAATAAATTATAACAAACATTTTATATAAAATAAATGGGTAAAGAGAAAAAAAAAAAAAAAATTGAGTACAATTTTAATTCAAAGTTGATAAAATCTTAAATAATTTCTTCTTAAAAATGGCTGGAGAGGTAGTTCTTTGTATTTCAAATGGTAAGCCATTCCACAGTCTAATAACAGTTACAAAAAGAGATCTTTCGGCAATGGTGTGCGTAACGCGCGGTAAAATTAATCGTAATCCTCTTTGGGAATGTGCAAATTGAAGTATTTCACCTAAATACGCAGGACTTCTGTTTTGAATTATGTTGTTAAGCAAAATAGCGTTACGGAACATTAAATATTTATCAAAATTAAGTCCTAACAGCGAAAAATGTAAATTAGATACACTTTCATGTCTTGGAATATTGAAGATGAAACGTAGACAATCATTAAACGCTACATGAAGCTTTCGTTTACACTCATAGTCAAGAGAAGGATATACATTGCAATTAAAAGTGAGAGATGGAATGATGAGACTCTTTACGAGATATTTTCTTAAAACAGGATCCAGGATGTTCGAAGAAGATCGTAGAGAACGCAGACTACAGTATACGCGTCTTATAGAATCAGAGACAGCATCACAACAGGTAAGTTTTGTATTAATTTGGAAACCCAAATATTTTACTTTTGAGACATAATCAACAACTTGTGAATTTAAAACGATTTTGGGAAAATCTTCAAGAGTAATTTCACTTCTCGAACAAATCATTCTAAGAGTTTTTGATGGGTTTAGTATTAATTTATTTTCCAGTGACCACTTTTGTATATTCATAAGATCTTCGTTTACCCGGACAATGCAATCATCCATCAAGCCTAATTCTCTAAAAACATAAAGCAAAACATCATCTGCATACATGTGAATGTGACAGCTCTTCTTCGAATAGCGAGAAAAGGAGTGGTCCTAGAACTGACCCCTGGGGCTCACCCTGATTAACAGTAAATGTACTTGAAATACTTTGATCCGTGGTTACTTTTTGAAGTCTATTACAGAGATAGTTGCTTAATAGTTTTAAGGCTGTTTTTGAAAAATTGAACTTTTTGCTTAATTTAGAAACCAAAATATGATGGTTAACACAGTCAAAGGCTTTTGAAAAATCCAAAAAAACCATAGTACCCAAAAGATCTTTGTCGAGAGCAGCTCGAAAATCAGAGGTTACCTTAAGAACAGCAGACTCACAACTATGTTTGTAACGAAAACCAGACTGCCATTTAGATAACATGTTGTTGAATTGAATGAAGTCTAGAATTTGATTAAACATTAACCTTTCAAATGTTTTACCAAAAAAAGGCAACAAGTTAATTGGTCTATAGTCAGAAGGTTCTGAGGAATTAGCTTTTTTAGGTATGGGTACAATAATTCCACTTTTCCAGGCTTCTGGGAATTGAGAACTTGAGATTCAAGTGTTCAATATGTGCTTCAAAGGCTTAATAACAATTGGTAAAATCAAACGTATAAATTTCGGTGAGATATTATCTGTACCAGATGCACTTGATTTAACTGATTTTAGAGCAGTAACAACTTCAATATCGTCCACACAGTTAAAAGAAAATAATTCATTGTCATTTTCAGGAATAACTAATGTTAGATAAGAATCAAGTTGAGGCGGTGGAAAAAATGATTTCATTTCTTGCGGGTCCAATGGGCATTTCGAAAACGACTTAGATGTACGAACACCAACTTCTTTCAAATTTTTCCATAGATCCTTAGATCCCAAGGAAACATTAAGTTTATTCATAAAATATGTTTTTTTACATAAACGTATAAGAGCAGTTACTTTATTTCTAGAGAAATTATATTGATTTCTGTTATAATCCGTTGGGTTTCTTTTATATCTTTTGAAAAAGCGTTCTCTCTCTCTTTAATTTGCATTCCTATGTCTTGTCTGTACCAAGGGCATCCTTTTCTATTGTTTACCCGTTTTGTGACTAAAGGAACGTAAGCATAAAATAATCCTTCCAGTAGGTTGTTAAAAATTAACCCTTTACTGTTAACATCAATAGTGGAAAAGATATTACCCCAGTAGTCATTTCCAATACTATTTTGAATATCAGAATAGTTTAAGGAACGATACGATCTATAACTAAAAGTATTCGAATAACATAAGTTTCTTACATTGAACTGGAATGAGCAAAAAATTAAATCATTAATAAATTCAGAAGTTAGTTTAATTTGATCGTTGTACAAGATTTTTGTATGTGAGGTTGTCAGAAACATATCTATGAGCGATGGATTATTAATAGATTGAAAACATGTTGGCCAACTTGAATTTACTACAGATAAACTTAATTTTTTCGCAGAAATATTTAAAGATATCTTCTTGTTTTCAAGTAATACATTTTTCCTTTCAGCAGCAAGATTGGCTTTTTCAAATAAAATTGGTGGTGTTACAGCTCGTGGAGACCCAGCGCCTAGTGACTTTACTCTCAACCATTCCTCTGTGCGTGTTGCTTGATTGCAGGAATCGAGGAACTTATACCCATGAAGAGAGATATATACTCTTGGAATATTAGTCACTTCTAGAGATGAGCTAAACTGTGATTTTCCAGTCACAGGTATAACTGTGATTGTGATTTCTGAATCACTGTAAGTTTAACCTGTGATTGTGATTTTCAAGTTTGGAATATCTTTGAGGCCAAAAAAACAAAATTCTCAGTAAAATATAAAGTATGTAATTAAATGAGGACAACAAATAAGTAATTAAAATTAACTCGTAGGAAATAACCATGAATACAAAAATGCTAAAAATCTCAAGTCCCGAATTCAAAATTATCGAATAGCAAAATCTCGAATGTCTAAAATATCGAATGCCCGAAATTTCCAATACATACATACGGTGGATCGAAAAACGGAGTATGCCAATCGATTTAGGAGGTGGAAATTACCTTAGTGTCAGCTCTCTACCTCCAGTGGAAATTCGAAAATTTGCACTGTCAAAATTTTATCACGGCGGATCGAAAAACAGAGTACGCCAATCGATTTAGGAGGTGGAAATTACCTTAGTGTCTCGCCCAGCTCTCTAGCTCCTGTGGAAACCCCTAAAATTTGCAATGTCAAAATTTTAGTTTCACTTTTCCTTGTGGAAATTCGAAAATTTGCACTGCCAAAATTTTATCACGGCGGATCGAAAAACAGAGTACGCCAATCGATTTAGGAGGTGGAAATTACCTTAGTGTCTCGCCCAGCTCTCTAGCTCCAGTGGAAACCCCTAAAATTTGCAATGTCAAAATTTTAGTTTCACTTTTCCTTGTCCTTGTGTACAAAATCACAACCAGGCTAGGAGCTCAGTTCACAATGCAGTTCTACCTTCTAGATCCTAAGCTAAAAATAAAAGAATTAATCTGTTCTTCATATTATTATATCATGAGTCCTGAGATTTTGTTTTTCTGTAGTGTGATTTCGTTCAGTTGCTAAAATAATAACTAAATCACGACTACAGTTCTCGTTCTGATTCATTTTACTCATTGTTGACTTTTCTCTCGTCGTGATTTTGTTCACAGTTCATAAAGTTCATTGTAGGATTGTCGTGATTTGTGAATCGTTTCTTTTTGTTGTGATTTTACTACAGTTGAGATTTTCAATCACATTTAGGGCACTCACAGGTTTATTAAACAGTCGCTCACAGGTAGTGATTGTGATTTTTGACTCACAGGTCGAAAATCACAGGTCGTGATTTATTGCTCATCTCTAGTCACTTCCACTGTTCACTTGACCCCTTGACCCCCCCCCCCCCCCCTTTATGCGCCACTGTATAATGTACAAACTCTACAACAACCATTTTGAAATGTTTGCATGTCGTGGATAAGTATCCAGTGCAAGTAACACCGAATTGGTATTTCGAAATTTTAAAATTGCGTATTGAAATGTTGTTCGTGCATAACGGTCACATTATACCCAAACTTCATTGTTTCCATTGAGTGTCACAAGGGTAATTTAGCCGCAGGAGCTTTAAAAAAAGACAGAAAATTCAATTTTTACTTTATTTCCATAATATTTCTTACTGCATTGGAGGTAGGTACATTTTTGTATTTTTTTTTTTTTGTTTTCATCACACCGCCTGACATTTCGTTTAATGTGATTCTTTTTCGAAATCGTTCAAAATGAGTTTTTTTTGTTTTTTTGCGAACATGTTGTAATTTGCATAAATCGATGTGAAATGGAGTCGCTATATCTGACGGCTGATGAACAGCAGAATTGTCCGCTCAACAGAGAAAGGAAGAAAAAAAAAAGGATTTATATTTAATTCCCATCGGCAGAGTAAATTGAGCGAAATAATATGCATGATTAATGTCATTCTTTTGGTGATAATTTAAATTCGCTT
Organism: Leucozona laternaria; assembly: GCA_932273885.2. Lineage (NCBI taxonomy): Eukaryota > Metazoa > Arthropoda > Insecta > Diptera > Syrphidae > Leucozona > Leucozona laternaria. Next base: position 229,167,017 of record OW026366.1, read on the forward strand.
TCAGCGAATATAATACATTTCAGTCAGGGCCTATGTGTATAGTTAAAACGTGTCAAGGAGCGATATGTCGCGTCGCTCCACTTTTATGTGCGTTGCGTACTGCGTAGTTACATGCTTTAAGTTCATGTAATATAATTTATTTTATTATTTTTTTTATTTGGTGCAATGCAAGCGTGATTCGATTTGACATTCTGCCAGAGAAGAATAAGAGAGAAGACCAAATGGCTTCGTAGGGAGTATAAAATTCCTTTTAATGGAAACGAGTTTTTGCTATTCAGGCCTGCAAATTATATGGGAAATAAACTTAATTACACTCTAGACTTCACTATATGTAAATACCTGCAGCTTAAAGTGGTTGAACAATGCACACCTACATATTAAGGTATTGATATTGTTTGTGTGGGTTGCCTTGACGTTATAAGTCTAAATATATAGTTGTATCCTACGTTGGGCGCCATTGTTAGGGGCCATGTTTCCACGGAGGACTTCTATGGAAGATTGAGAGGTGACAAGAATTACCTCACGCGTTGTCAATGGATCGATTGTTCGATTCACATAAGAAAGTGCGTATTTAATTGAGCTGTCCATATTGTATACCTATATGTCTACGCAAGGCATGCAACGGATTGTATATGTGTTTGGACCCTTAATATGTAGATATAGGTAGTTTCTTTTTACATACAGGGTGCGCCATCTTTTAAGTCGAAATATGTATAATGAATAACTAAAAAAACAATCGATTTCACTGCCTACATAATGAAGTATTTTTATTTAATATGGCCTTTACAATTTACTTGGACTATAGTTTTTGAATACAACAACAATCAAGTGGCCATCTCTATTTAATGAAGTAGATGTGCCCTTTTTGCTGCGTTTCCCATTACTTTTTTTGGAGAATCTCGGGTGGTAAAGCGATGATTTCGGTACTAATTTTTGTAATGCCTGTAAGACCTATGGTCTTTTAACTGCAACATGAGCTGGAAAAAGAATTCCGGAAGGGTGAAATCTGGAGATTTTTGACAGCAGCCGGCCAGGGAATTTTCGTAGGAAAAACTGCATTGTTTGATTTACAGTGCGGCATGCTGCACTGTGCGTCGGTCGTGTTGAAACCAGTAATTATGTCCAGACCTTTTCACAAACGCTGGCCCAAACAGTCACTTTTTGGTCATGCTATGGTGTTTCATTGATCTTTTGTAGATTCTCCGTTCTCCAAATGCGGCAATTTTACTTTTTAAGCCACCAGAGACCAGATAGTGTGAAATTGGCCACGTCGGACATCAAATTCAGTTTCAACTAGAGATGAGCTAAAATGTGATTTTACACTCACAGTCATAACTGTGGATGTGATTTATGAATCACTGTGAGTTGTGCTTGGTAAATTTGAAATATTTTTGGAGGACAAAAAAAAAAGATTCTCAATAAAATAAAAAAGAAATTAAATGAGGGCAACAAATAAATTATTAAAGGTACCTCGTGGGGCATAACCTCCGAATAAAAAAAATAAAGAGAAAACTGACAAAAAAAAAAGATTCTCAATAAAATAAAAAAGAAATTAAATGAGGGCAACAAATAAATTATTAAAGGTACCTCGTGGGGCATAACCTCCGAATAAAAAAAATAAAGAGAAAACTGAATTTTAGTGAATAGTGGGCGTGGCAGGAGGCGGATTAAAATGTATCAACTTAATGCTTGAGAGAGTTCATATAAAAAATTTAAGCTCTTTTATTGCCCTTTTGGATAAAGATAAAAGTGAATTTTAATAAAAAGAGAGTTCATATATAAAATTTCAGCTTCCTATAGCGCCTTTGAATATAGAGAAACCTCAATTCACTTTTCCTTATTCTTGTTTCTTGTTTAAAAAAATTAAAGAATTAAACTGTTCTTCATATTTTCGCCATGACTCATGAGATTTTTTTTCTGTCTTGTGATTTTGTGCACTTGCTAAAATAATAAATAAATCATACTACAGTTCTCGTTATGATTCATTTTACTCGTTGTTGTGACTTTTCTCTGATGTTCGTGATTTTGTTCACAGTTCATAAAGTAATCACGACCACAGTTAATTGTATGATTTTCGTGATTTGTGATTCGTTTCTGTTTGTTGTTGTGATTTTCAATTACATTTAAGGCACTCACATGTTATTAGTGAGTCGCTCACAGGTAGTGATTGTGATTTTTGACTCACAGGGTCACAGGTCGAAAATCACAGGTCGGGATATTTTGCTCATCTCTAGTGTCAACCATTCGAGCGACCATATTCGAGTGGCTGAATTCCATGAAGCTAGTTTGAAACAAATGCAAATCATCCTTCAAAATGCGCCCCAGGGTGATTCCCCTGAAGCCAAAATACTGAGCGCGGTGAAGATAATGATACACGTGCGTTCTCGGCAATACTCTCTCTTATACCGCTTCAACCAATTCATTGGAACGTCTTGGTGTTGATGAACGGCATGCCAACAATATCCCACTGTACCGTGCTCAACAAAATTCGACACCAAACGACGAATATAGTGTTTTCAAGCATTGCTTGTAGGCCACATTATTTTCGACGATGTGCACTTTGAGTTAACAAAACTGAAAGACTATTTTCAATGCACAGCGTCACGGTGCGGTGGTGTGAAGTGATTCATGGTTAAAATTGTACTGAATTGACGTTTCAAAAATATTTCTACCAGAGTTACCACTCGGACACTTTATAGTGTCTACGGGGATTCTTTTCTTCAGGGTACTCGAGGATACGTTTTTTAAAAATTATACATTTTTCACTATCATCTCACCTCAAGAAACTTCAAATGTATTTAAAACAACATCGAAGATAAAATAAGAAAATTCAAATAAATAATAAATAAGGTTATTCATAAACTTGACAAACTGGCAAATAAAACTAAAATTGAGAACTCTAACCATTTTCCAGATTTATGTACAGATCTTTCTTTAAACGAAATAAGGGTTTTACAGTCTTGCAATTTCATTACAACTTACAGCAACGTTCCAAAGTTGGAGTATTTACCCAGCCCACGCGTTCCACTTAGGAGAAGTGAACCGGGGAAAACGACAGGAATCTGATTCAATCCGTGGATAATCCAAGGGAAAAACAATTGGCCCGCTGCTTATTCTAGAATTTACATTGAACGATTTTTCCAGTGCCGAGGAATAAGTGAAGGGAAACGACAAAATTGTTTGTTCCTCAAAACTCAAACATCTTTTCCAGCTCTGCTTTGATTATTTTTCATTTTCTTTCCAAAAGTCTCATTGGAAAAATCGTTCAGGCTTCAGAGTGCACATTTTACCCAATTTCTAGAAAAGGCATCAAGAAAAGGAACCTTAAGCTTTATTACAGTTGCTTCAAAAGTACAAACTAGAATCATCTGGAAACTTTTTCTCGGCTCTTCTAATTCGAAAACAAGATAAATATGAGGCGATAAACATCGAATTGATGAAAATTCTTACGTCCCTTTTGTTATATTCGTTGACAATATGTGAACTATAACGTACGTACGACAAAGTGTGAACTATAAAGCGATGAATTAAATATAATAAATATAATGGTCCCCAGGATGTAGGAGAGGTGAAAAATGAGGATGGGTGAGGAAAGAAGTTAGTGGAGTTTATGTTTGGGTATGAGATGAATCCTTGAACCATCCTGAATTCTGAACAAATTTAAGGATGCTCCTCAGTGGCAAACAGGAGATGTCACTCTGTTCGAGAAGGAAGTCCGTTTTTTTTTCTGAGAGAGGCCCGGTCATAGATGCCTCCAGTCCCGAAAAGTATCAATTGCTGACCATCTATCGTTTGGAGCTTCGAGGAAACAGTACCTATTGATGAATTTTACTTGTTTCTAGCTCTAATGACATACAAACGGAGGATTCAGTTTGGCATAGATCAAAAAAAGATCTTATTTTGGACAAATTCATCCGCCGCGCCGTTTATTTTTTGTATCGGGTTTTTCAATAACAGCGCTACAAAAGAATTTTTTTTATACAACAAAAATGGTTATGGATATCAATAAAATTCTTTATTCTTCTTCGATGTACGTTCGATGCCATTATGTATGGAACTCGATTTCTTTTGCATGGCCACCACGGGCACGCTTGCAGAAGTCCAGACGCTGAACCCAATTTTCGACGGTTTTCAAGCATAAATCGGCCGATACTACCGCAATTTCAAGTTCGATATTCGTACGAAGTTCATCAATCGTCGCTGGCTTGTTGGCAAATAGACCATAGACTTGAAGTAGCCCCACAGGAAATAGTCTAACGGCGTCAAATCGCGCGACCAAGGCGGCCAAGCGACTGAACCATTTCGTGTGATAACACGTTCTCCAAACTTGGTTTCCAATAAATTGAATGTGACATTCGCTGTGTGGCTTGTGGCGCCGTCCTGTTGGAACCACATGTCCTCCAAGTCCATATCATCCAATTATGGCCAAAAATATTCGGTTATCATTGAACGGTAGCGATCCCCATTCACAGTAACGTGCCGGTCTTGATCATCACGGAAGAAGTAGGGCCAAATGACGCCGCCGGCCCATAAACCACACCAAACCGTAATTTTTTTGGGATGCAATGATGACTAATGGAGTACGTGTGGATTGCTGCCTGACCAATACCGCATATTTTGTTTATTGACGAAGCCATTCAGCCAGAAATGAGCCTCATCGCTGAAGATGATTTTTCGATGAAAATCCGAATCATTTTCAAGTTGTTGCTCAGCCCAATTCACGAATATACGACGCTTCTGGTGGTCAAGCGGCTTCAGTTCTTGCTTAATCTTGTAAAGATGTAGGCCAAGATCTTTTCGCAAAATTCGCCACAACGACGTAACAGAGATGCCCAATGCTTGAGAACGACGATTGAGAGACACATTAGGGGTTTCTGCACCTGAAGCCTCAGCGGCAGCAATATTCTCGACACTACGGGCACTTCTTTGTCTCACTGGCACGGGAACATTTTGTACTGTGCCTGTGGATTAAAATTTTTCCACTAGACGCTCAATTGTTGATCTGCTAGGACGATTATGACGACAATAAATTGGACGTAGCGCTCTTAACGTTGAGGCCACTGACTCCGAATTTCGGTAGTAAATTTTAATAATTTCGACTCGTATATCTTTCCATCATGAAATGGCAAAATTTACTGAAGAGAAATGTCAAAAGAGCGGCAAGTAATATGGCGTCGTTTGCTGTCCCTGTTGCTCTACTTATGTAGCGTCCCTGTTGAAAAACCCTTTATATAACACGATGTTCTGGGACTCATGGAAGGGTAACTGTATTTTATCTATGCTTTGAGTAATTTTAACTCTTGCGGCAACAGACTACCAGTTTAGACTTTCTGACAATTAAATCAATGGCTTTAATTCCCTCCTGACTATCAATGAATATATCGATGTTTCTCTTTACAAGTTCAAAGGTGGGAACACTTTCTGTACACCATCTGTAAAAACCGAAACATGATCAGTGTTTATGAACCAGTCCCGATATCTGTTAGGGCCACTGGACTGCAATTAATGTGCGGTACAGTATAGTCTTTTTGAATGTCTTTATCCACGAAAGTCATTATGGTTTTATGCCCAAAGTGGCCTCTTACCCTGTTGTTACATTGGTTAAGTATTAAAACACTTTTGGCAGCCACTACTTCATTGGTAAATAGATCCAGGGCTGAGGTTGGAGTAGTTTTCCTAGTACTATTAGTGCCAATACTTGTATTTGAATTTTCGTCATAGTTCTTAGATTGGTTGTTTTTCTAGGGTTGACCACGAAACCAAACATGCATAATTGCATATGTCAAAATTGGCCTTATAATGGCTATGTACATCCAATGAATGGTTCTGGGACTAGGACCTCATTTTTGTCCAAAAATTCGTTACAATCCTTAAATTTCGTCCCGGAGATGTACGGTGATTGCCTTGTTAATACGTATGGAATTTATGTCAAGTTCATCAATTCATCATACAAAGATTTCATGACTTTGATTAGACATAGATTAGAATTCCTAATCATTAAGCTGGAAGTTTTTTTTACCCGGGCCCAGGCCCGGTTTTATTTGTTTTATTGTTTAACACAAATTCTATATACTATTGAAATAAATCAGCCAAGTAGAAGACTTAGCACTATTTAATTAGACTTGTTGAATTATTGATTCAAAATACCTATGAATGGCCCTTAGTCCACAAAAACTGTCGGTTCGTCCCGGCCATCTCACTTGGACTCATCGATTAACTAGTGCGTATACCTAATTAATAAACCTATATGTATATTTATGTTAAACTTTATATATTCACTCGATTTGTATGAGTGTGTCAAATAGCATAAGTATAGTGAAGGCCAGAGTATAGTCACCGTTTTTAATCTAAGATCGACTCAAGAGTCATGAGATGAATAAAAGGTATACGGAGGCCATTCCGAACATCTCCATTAAGCTATTTTACTAAAAAAAATTAAAAAAAAAAACACAGGCAACTAATTAAACTGCTGTATTGAATTGGAATGGAATGTTATAGAGAATGGGTAGTTTTTTGTTCTTCACTCGCAATCGTGTCTGAGTGGTGAAGCATAACCAATGTTTTCTTGTCATGCAATCTCAAAATGGATCCTTGACGGTGTTACCACAGTGCAATGTATATGAATTTAAATAGGTCTTATCATTTTACATTTTGCTATTAAAATAAAACGACATAATCTCCAAAATACAAATCTACTGAACGAAGAGAACAAAATTTACGCTATAAACAATATTTTCTACTATATACACTATACACATGTATAAATGAAATCGGGATTCCGAAAATGACAGATTTCACAGGGTCATAGTAGTCCGAAAACCTATGGAATGAAGCATTTTTATAATGCCAATTATAACAGTTTTGGTTTACAAGTACTGTTTATGCGGCCCTGTAAGGACAGGGCCCTTTGCCGGTGGGCATACTTCAGGCACCCAGAGTTTTCAAGTGACGCGAAGCTCGTTAACGCACGCCCACTTTTAATGGACTAGAGTAATTTCAATTTATAACAGTTATAATACAATTTAACTGTTATACCTACAACAGTGTATCGCCATTTAAAGTGGGCATGGGTTAAAGCGCTTCACGGCGTGAATAGAAAATAACTAGAGGTGTGTCAATCGTTCATTTTAAAAGATACAATCGTTCATTTGTCGTTCAGTTCAAAGATTCGTTCTTTTCAATCGTTCATTTTTCCAATCATTTTGGTTTCAGTTTCGTTTTTGTTGTCAATAAAATAGGAACACTTCGTTCTTTTCAGACTTTCATTTTTTTTTGTTGCGATTCAAAGATATATGTAGATAAAAAACCTACCTAACAAATTAAAAAAAATAATACCTTTATTGGTAACGCACTTTTTAAAGCACAAAGATCGCATCGTTCACATTGGAATCAGATTGATTCGGTCTTTGTTATTGTGTTGTGAGTTGTGACCCGTGCCGTACACCATTGTATCCAAATTTCAATCGTTCACATGAACGATATACGTTTCGTTCTTTCAAGTCATTCTCAATCAAATGATAGGTACAACGTACAAAACAGACACTGAACCATATGAGAAAGAAACGACAAACACAAAAATATACGGAGTTAAACTGAGAAGAAATAATTGTATGCATCTGTCGTGGGTTTTTGTTGTATTCATTTATATTAGTTTCTTTACCTTTTGATGCGCTTCTGTTTTTTTTTTGTGTTTTTCTTTCTTTGTGTGAATTGATTGAGAACGATTGTAATGAACGAAACATACTTCGCGTCACCTCGTTTATTTGAAAACTGAAATGATTGATACTGGGATTGATTGTTTCGGTTTACTGTGATTGCAATCAATCGTTCTTTTTGGTGAACGGGTCAAAAAGACCGAATCAATCACAGCTCTAAAAATAACTCTGTGTGCCCGAAGTATGCCCACCGGCGAGTGGAGAATTTGATTCCCCTGCGAAACCGCATAAACACTACTTTTATAAACCAAAACTGTTATAATTGTTCCAAATAAAAAGTGAGTACATTTTTACTTAACAAAAAAATACTAAAATAAAATATACTTACGGCCTATTTCTTCACAGATCCCTAACGCTAGTTCCGGTTCTATAGTCCTAAAAGAAATGCTCAAATTGGTATCAACTCATTTCATCACACAAATTCTAGGTCCTATAGTCCTGTCAATATGGTACTGAGTACTAGTAAGAACTCTGTACTGACTAGCTCCTCAAAATCAGCTAGTTATTATAACATCTGCTAGTACTCAAATCGGTACCAAATGGTTTCTTCACAATAAGTTCTAAGCCCTATAATAGTTGCTGGTGGCGCTAATACCTGAATCAAAGTAATTTCTTTCATTTTCTTCAACGAATTCGTTGCTGAATTTCGATAGTTTCTTGGTTATTGTTTTTTTAAATGGAAGTGACCACTCCTGTAAATGTCGTCACTCGCTAGGATTTCACTGCCATTCTTCCCATTCTCTATTTGTAGCAACAAAAGACCGACAAATTGTTAAAGTCACTTCCAAGTGACAACTTTCATAGTTGATGCTGCTATCCGGAGAGACAGTTATCGTAGAATGGATATTATGTCTTCTTCTTCATAGTCAATTCGAAAATAAAATAAAAATCACTCGGTGAAAATAAATATCAAAATAATATTTGAAATGCCAAAATATTGTCAACATCAGAATTAGTCCAGTTTAAGACGTATTAAGTCCTAGTACGGCTCGTTGAATTTAGGTGTGAAGAAATGCTCAGGTACTTACTTTTCATTAGGACCAAGTACCAGAGCTAGTATCTGGTCTATAGCTAGACTGGTTACTATTACTAGGCCGGCCAAGTAGTTCTGTGAAGAAATTGGGCGTTAGTGTTGCCTCACCAACCACCATAACCATTGAAGTCTAAAGGAATTGATTTGTTACCAATGCAAACGGCTATTGGTTGGGTTGAGTTGGGAAGTCGGGAATTACTTTGCAGTCATATGTTTGCAAACGAACATTTTTGCCCTAACGAACATGGATTGCATGCCTGGCTTATGTTTTGTGGTTGATTTCGACTTATGTATATCCTTGATTTTCTTTGGCGGAATGACACGGTATTTAAAGAGCTGCTGTTTTAAAGATATTATCATGATAAGAGCTCGTTTATAGTTAATAACTACCTATATTAAATTGAGGGCATTTAAAGCACTTTCCAATGACATATGACGCGGGAAAAAAATTTAAGGGCTCCAAATTGAGCTGAAATTTACCTTAAACTGGATGACTCACCATCACCACTAGAAACAGTAAGGCCAAAGTTATAAATCAATGTGCTCATAATCTTTGCGCAGCCTTGCACTGTCGATCGGTATATGTTTGAGGTCTGGCGTGCGAGCGGTGACTGACCAGTGGGCCAAGGGCGGTACATGTTTTCGTGACGGTTGGCCAGTTTTTGGCAACAACCCCTTACCATTCGAGAAATACATAAAATCCGCACAAATTCGTCAACTTTGAAGGAATATCGGTGCTTCTGTTTTGTGTGTGAAATTCTTTAAAAGTTCATTTTTTTTAGAAACGGCAACACTTATTGTACTTTTAAAAGGAAATGATAAATTTGAAGCTCCTCTAGTGCTGAATTGCCGTATATCTACATTGAGCATATGTATAGGTATATGTATATGTATCCACACAACCAGCTAGGTCAGGTATGTATTGTATATTCAGTATCAGTAAACACCGAGTTTCATTAAATGATTTTCTTACTACTAATTGGTACGGTTGATTGCGCCGGCCGCGCCATCAGCCTTAGCTTCGTTATTTACAAATTGCATTTCGTGCGGTGCCACTGGTTCGGTAGTTTCGTGAAACTAAATGTTTACAAGCAATTAGTTTGGCATGTCGGTTGGCCAACTGCGGCCGGTACGAACGAAGTTCCAATGAAACCATGAACTCTGTTCATGCTTTTTTTATAGCAGATAACATTGCGCGGTTAGAAAATTAACTTTCTTGCATGTCCATCTAATTTGTGTCGCGCAGCGTGCAGCAGTTACCTACATGGAGCAAAAAACACTTTGGGAGGCTATCGTAATGGGAAAGGGAATTGTATTGTGACATGCAGACGTCCTTAGATAATTTTATTTGAGTATTTTGTTTTTCCATTTGGATGTGTTTCCCTTGTATGCTTTGAAACTGATTAAAACATAAAGATTCTACTTTTTATCGTAATTCGAAAATCAATATTGCAAGTAGATGGGTATAGGTACTTAAATAGTTGAACATTTTAATGGAAATTCTTAACTTCGTGTAACTGATGTTGGATTGTAATGGAAGAGTTAGAATCAAAACAATTAGGAAAAAGAAAGATGTGCTATCCATAGAAAAATTGTATGTTGTATATTTGACGCATTGACTGGTCAAAATATCAATTTTTTTTAAATGTTGTAATTTTGAATCCCTATCTATTTTTTCCGTGCTCGGTATGGCAAATATTGGTTTCGTGTACAAAATTGGCGAGTTTTTAATCAAAACTATCATTATCGTCATTCAATTCGTCGTCGGCCAGTGCATTCGTCCGTGTATATGTGCGCCTCACAGTCCCTTTGTTAAATTTTGAAGATAAAAATCATTTCCCATGCCAATTCTCGACTCAAAATGGATAAAATTTGGTACATTCAATGATTTGGTGGCTCAGAAATCAGGGGGTACTTACTGCCTGTTTTTGTATTCGAAATGGGGCCTTGACAATTCAGGTCCGAATTTGTTACGAAAATTCAAAATTCATAACTTGGTATTGTAAAAGTCAGGAATTTAGTGTAATTAGTGTTTCCAATGGCTTACTTTAATATGCTTAAATTGTAGATAGGTAAGATTAAGAAATGCAGGTCTAAAATGTTGGGCAATGATCCCAGCGCATCATAACTTATTTGTGTGATATATGCCTTGATAGTTTTGTATTCAAAATAATCTTAAGACCAAATCTGATCAAAATTTGGGTTATCGGAATATGAAAAGTCGCAAACGTTTGCGACTCTGACGTCATGTTAAAAGTCGCAAATGCGTTGCAAATTCTATATCTACATACTACATCAATGCTCGCAAACTTGCATATGGGGGTGTTCACATAAACGGGTGAACCGATTTATTTCAAAGTGAATAAAGAGCATTTTTATGTAATTCCCAACAGGGGGAATTCTAATTTTCGGTTTGGGTCGTCTGGAAAGGGTGGCTATAGGGCTATCGTAGATACAATGATTCGGTTTTTCTTTTCAAACATCTTATTTTTTTTTTGAAATTATGTAATCACCAGTCGTTTCTAATCGAAAAGATTGCAATAATTTTTTCGCGATTCATTTATTAGCAATCGATTGAATCCAATCCCTTGGAAATTTATGCATTCTTCGGATATGGTCGTATGACTTGGAAAATTAAGTGTAGTTGAGATGTTGTCATGTAACCGGGAAACAATTTTAATGGGTCACATAAGGCTTATGGAGGGCAAAACAATTTTTGTTAAAAATATGAACTGATACAAATTCTAGAAAATTGTTTGATATTCAAATTACAATTGATACAAGCATACAAGCAAAGAATAACAAAATTATTAATAAAAATACTTTAGGTAGGTAGATACAAAATCTTATAAACCACTTAATCTCAAGTCTGTGATTTGCAAGGTGTTTTGAAAAGTTCTTTTAAAGCCGCTCATTAAAAAATAAACAATAAATTAATAGCGCCATTAAAGTTTTTTTTAAAAATTGTCTAACTTCAACACTAAAATGGGTTGTTCAGACTTTTTCTTAAGTTCATTTTATTGAGTGGACAAAAATAATGAAATGTTCATCGAACGTATACCTAATGACGTATGTAGGGGCAAGAGTTAAGGGCGTTTGCAAGGGGAACAGGTAAGAGCGATTTCATATACAAAAACCTTGCATTAGAGCTAAATTCACTTCAGTAGAAGTGTTTGTACGGGATTTGAATCCCGTGGATTTGTTTCACTCAATAAAAAAAAAATTAAAAATTTTGTTCGATCACCTTTGCTTTTAAATTTTGACATGACGTTTCTTTTGAAATAGCTCTAGTAACTGAAAATGGTATGGACTGAAAATGGTATTAGTAAAAGGCGCAAACCATCTGGATTAGTTCCAAGATTTTCAGACCGATCGGTATCTTGCCTTGTCTTAACAGCAAAATATTCAGCTTTCCTTGAACCATTTGTGAATATATTCTCCCAGGACTCAGGAGTTGAAAAATATAGATCAAGATCAGTGAACCGTCAAAAAAATCGTTAATTAACTGTAGTTGAATTTTGGAAGAGATCGCTCTTGATTCCATATTAAGTTAAGATCCCTTGATTGTAGCGCTAGAACGTATAGATTCCCATGAAAACTTACCTACACACAATGGCGGATTAAGGTTTTCTGCCGCCCTAGGCCCAGTTGAGTACGCCCCCCCCTTATTTTTTTTAAACTTAATTCTGTTAATTGCCTTGTGGGGTCAGATACCCCCATACATTATATGGCAGCATCTTTATTTTAAGACTTAAAAATATATTATAGTTTTAAAAAACCAACCAACTAAAAATAAATAGTAGTTAATAATTTTTACTTGCAAAATAATTCAGTTCATAGTGAAAAGCGTTAGGTGCTTATAATAATAAAATAATTACTTATTTTTATATTACAATAATGCCGTCCGTAATTTTTTATTATAATAAAAAAATAATAATACGCTTTTTTACTGTGAATTTAATTATTTTGTATGTAAAAATTATTTACTACTTTTTAGTTCCGGTTTCTATTAGAACGTGTTTTTTTCAATTTTTTTTAAACTTTAATTTTATTTATTCTCGGGCATTTTCTGGCTTCTCAAACAAATAGAATACCTATAAATATTTTCGCCGGCACTTTTTTGTCGTCAAGACAATGAGAACTTATTTTTGAAATAAATATTTATTTATTTTTGTTTGATTTTTTCCAACTTGAAACTGTTTCTTCACTTTTTAATTTTTACAACAAATCATTTATTCAATAAAATTGAACTTTCTCAACAAATTATCCATAGTCCTCCTTAACTACTTTTTCACTAAAAAATATTCTCAGGTCTGTTTCCCCCCCCCCCCCATGTGGCCCACTAACGCCCACAGGCATCATCGCTCACTTTGCGAATCAATTTTTTTTCTGCCCCCCCAAAGCAAACACTGACGTGATCCCGATAGAGAGCAGGATCTCGCTTGTTGTTGTAATGCATGTTTTTAATGATCTACATATATCGATCATTCCTGATAATATTATATATAATGGCTACTAAAATGTAAAAAAGAATTACCTATTTTAAATATCTTAAAATTACATCTTACATATTAATTTTGTTCATACTGAATTTATTTTTTTAAGATCTATAATGACAACAACAAATTATATAAAATTGATTTTTGAATGAGTTTGACAACCCCCCCCCCCCCCCCCCCCCCCACACACACACACACACTTGGAAAAAAATCCAGCTTACGCCTTTGCTTGATTGTATCTAAAACTCCACTCAAATTAATTCATTCATTCATAATTGGCATTCATTTCCGTCAGCTCGAATTGTTGCGCGTGATAGCGGATGGACTCATTCGGGTCTTCTTCTATACTTTGCCCCACAGCAGCAATAGCGCCTTCGGTGCTCACTGTACGGCATCTCTAAGGATGAGCATTATCCACTAGAGTAAACGTGGTGCAAAACCGACCCATGGTTGCTCGAATTTATGCGATTTTGCGATTATATCGACCGAATATTGGACGCAGCGCGCTATGCGTCGCGCAAACCGAACCATTATTTTGGTTATAAATTTGCACGATTTGCAAACGTTGTTCAGGAGAAAGTCTATGAAATGGCAAACCAAATTGAGCATGAATCAAGTGACAGCTGTCAAAAAGATCAACTCCAAAAAAGTATTGCCAGATTGAAAATCACACGTCTAAAAAAAAACCCTTTATATGAGGATTTATGTAGGCAACTGTTGGAACGCTAAACAATGGCCAAGTAGTTAGATGTTAGACAATAAACAGGAAAACTGTCTAGGAATGTTCTTAGGAAATCTAATAAATATGAACGACATAAAGCTGTGGATCTTAGATAAAAAGTAATAACACACTTCGATGTTCCGCGCCTATGCACCACCGAATTTAATTATTACATATTATTAGAGTTTATATTTAGAACTATAAAGGATATTATTTTTTAACATAAAGATATTGAAATATTTTTATTTAATAGAACTTCAACCATTACTAGTTTTATTTGTCATTCATCAGTTAAAGCGCAATTTATTTGTTTTAAAGAAAAAAAATAGTAAATCTTGATACATATATAATAATAGAGGTTGTAGAACGTTTGTGTTCAATTCATGTGTACATAGCCCATTATAAAGATACCCACACTTTTATGATTCGATACCCGGGTTTTTATTTAAATTAACCGAATGCTCCAGTGGGGCATCAAAAGTAATCTGATGACTGATGGCAACCCTACCTCCCACTTTAAACGGCAAATATTTTACCTTCTGAAAAATTTTCTTACTTCGCAACCTGTTTTTCTATTTTTTTTTTTTTTTAAATCTTAGTACATATTTTATAAAGATGTCAAAGATGAGCCGAAATGCTTTATTTCCCTTATCTTCACTAATGCTTTGAAAATGTTAAATAGGAAGGTAAGGTAAGGTATGGATACTTGTATACCTATAAACCCACCTCCCTATCTATTTAAATTTTTGGGTGACAAATCTTCAATTTACTTCGTTGTATTTATATAAAATATTTACAAAATAAATTATCCATCAATGGATTAAGTTTGATGTGGGCGAAGTACAACATATAACGGCAGTGGTGAAGCGTCTTGATGATAATGGCACCTTGAATAAGGCTGTTGCGTATACTTTTGGAAGCAGAATGAAGGTATTTTTTGGGGAGAAGCGACGAACCTTTATTAGATGGTTGATTAGGTGGAAAATGTTGGAGCAATCAATTCTGTAGTCATCTGCAAGTTGTCATGTCTGTTCTCATCTGGGATTGTCGTAATGTGGTAGACGTTTTGAATATTGAAACGATGTCATTATTATGTACGTGAACATAGGTAGTATACCTTACCTACACTTATTGTCATACTTGATTCAGGTATAGCAGTTTTTTTTTAAACAACCAATTTCGGTAATATCTGCCAGTTGAAATTTAATAATGTTTCTCAAAATTGAAAATAAAATCTACTACTACACCTATAGATTGAAAAAGTGATTTCAATAGTAATTGAGTGTTGAAGGTAGTATTGGCCTTCCGGATGAATAAGCTCATCGAATGTATACTGAAAATACTACCATGATTACCTGTTGCATCTTCCATTTAACCATGCTGTTATAGTGATTTCTGTTTTATTTATTTTCTCTCCCGCCAAAAAAATGGTTAAGTTTCTGAAGGAAAGTATTATGTGCGCATGCAAAAATGAACAATATAGCCATAGCACCGTGTTGCACATCGTCCCCCTTATGCCAGAAGCATGAATGTGATAATTTTCCAGTTTGAGTTTGATAGGCAAGGTTGATTAACTTTTCGATGTTCTATCCCAAGAAACAATTTTAGCTGTTTAAATGCTTAAACAGCGCTTCCAGAACAAATTTGAATGCTCGTCTATTTAATAAAGAGCTCTAGATGCACCCTTAGAGCAGTTGTAGGGCTTGCTCACAGCTAAATCATTGAGTTTGAGAGCACATTTTGGCTCATAATCAGCTTGTTATCAGAGACTATGGTGGCTTTGAAGCTCCTTAGGATATTCATATGAAATCCTAAAAGGAGCACTTTTGACAGCTTTTTGTTTGTATTAGTTTGTGAAATTCAAATGATAAATAAATATAATAGTTTTATGTTTGTAATGGTAGGAAGCGTAAACTTCATTTATTGTGAAGTCAACAAGCTAGTTAATATTTATTCCAATTGAGAAAATAATGTATCTAACTAATATTTTTCGGTTTAATGCCAGTGAATTTTAAGTGCGAATTTTGTATTTTTATCCTCCGGGATCTTTTTTTAAAAAGATTTTAAAATAAAACACAATATTACATTTAACACAAGTATTTTATTTCTTGATTCGAGCATCGGATCCCTTACCTCTGGTGGGGGGAAATCTTCTGCTATACGTAGGAGTGTCAAGATGTGACTAACTTTATCTGCCAGGCAAAGCCCTTTTTATATGCAGTAATTTTATATTGGTATTCTTCTTACTGACTATATATATATATGTGGATACATGCATATCATCATTTTTGATGATGTTTCAATTTTATTGGAATGAAAGAAGTTCGATCATTGACGATCTTTGTTTACATTAGTTTTGTATTTGGAAGAAGATACTTTGTTGAACGATCATTGTTTACATTAGTTTTTATGACATCCTGTTGGTGTCGATTCATATGGATTGTAATTAACCAAATATGCTTGGTGTGCATTTGTACATTTAATATCAAAGTGATTCTTATGAAGCGATATGAAATACGCTTGGTATGGTTTTATTGTTATTTAGATTGGGAAGCAATTCTATAACTCAAAGTGATTCTTATGAAGCGATATGAAATACGCTTGGTATGGTTTTATTGTTATTTAGATTGGGAAGCAATTCTATAACTCCTCCCCCCCTTGATTTTTGTTTCTCCTGGAACAATTTTTTTGTATAAAATTATAAGTATAATACAAATTATAACAATTACAAATATATTTACACCAAAGTGAATAAAGGATTGGTCAGAAACTTTTTCTACTATTTCTTTAATATTTTCAATGTTTGTTATATTATAATCACCTATTTTTAGATCAATTTCTGTCAAATTAAATGTATCTTCTACATAAATATTTATTGGTTGATTTACAACTGCATTTTTGTTTACATATTCTTTGTCATTTATTTTAATATTACAGTTTTCAAAATTAATCAATACATTTCTTTTTATTTGAATTATTTTTCTTTCATCACAATTACTTTTTATTTTATAATCACTATTTTTAACAATTAATATTCCATTGTTAAGTTCTTTTACAATATTTATTTCTTCGTTCTTTTTTTTCATGCAATTGTTTTTATGTATACAATTAATATATGGCTTTAAATGTTTTAATTCTTTATTTTCAAGATATTTATAAAAAGTATCATTTATTTTTATAATTTTTTCATCATCTATTTCTAATTCAATATTTTCCTCATTAGGAATAGAAGTTATAAAATATTTATCAGAACTATAAATTGTGTCTGGAATTTGAATTATAAAAATTAAAAGGTCATTATCATATTCACTTATAGAGAGTTTAATATTTTTTAGTTTGAACAAATCAATATCATAATATTCTATTTCTTCAGCCGTTAATAAGCTATTTGTCATTATTTGTAATCTACTTGCTAAAATGATATTTTGTATTTTTTCAATAATTTTTTTCAACTTGTCTATTCTTGTAGTATATTCTAAAACTATTATTCTTTTTTCTATTAGCTTTAATTCATTTCCAAGACCGGAATTATTTTTAATTTTAATATCAATTAATCTTTTTATTGTGTCTATTTCTTGTTGAAGTTGATTATTAATGTCTACCTGTTTATTATTATTGATAACCAATTCATGATTATTTAAAGTTAGTGTTTCTAATCGTTTTTCTATTTCAATTTTGTCTTCATCATCCATTGTACCGAAAATAAAGTTTAATGCTCTTCCTCCTATATTCATAAGACTTCTTGTTTTTCTTGAATGAGTTTTATGACCCTTAATACTTTTTAATTCTTCTTGAATTAAATTTAGTTCGTTGTCTATATGTGTTGTCAATATAATATCAGCAGGAGTTTTCACTATAAAATTCTTTTGTTCTAACCACTGATTGATTGTTTTCGTTAATAACACATTTATTTTCGTTAAATTTACTATGTGTAAGATTGAGTTAAACTTGTTAACTATGTTAACTTCATCATATTTTATTATCGCGTAACCGTTATTGTTTATTATTTCTTCCGCAATTAATTTACTGTCTACTAAGCTAATAATAGCCACTATAACCACGAGACTTTTCATTTTTCGACTTCTTCAATCTGTATCTGAATCTAAACTAAAGCTCTTCTCTGAGATTTTCTATTGACTTGACTTGCTTTGATAAGATTGTCTTGGTTTATATGCCTACTCTTTCTTTCTTTCTGAATATTTCTTGTATGCTGATTTTCGAGTTTATCATGCTTATATCTTGGTGCTGTCTTATGACGGTCCGTTCTAGAATTTTTAACAAAACCTTCCGTTCTATTTTCACTGTATTCCTCTCGATTTATATTTAATTTATCAATAAGTTTCGTTTTATTTTTGATCATGACATCATGAAGTTTATTTTTATCTACATTTCCTTTCTGTATATCATATGGTTTTTGTTTAGTAGTAGAATGTATCGAAGTATTATAAAAAAGATTAGCTTTGTGAACAGCTACTCGAATTTCATGTATATTCGGGTTAGTTTTTCCGTTCAAGAGTGCTCTTACTTTTTCAGCTAATGTTCTATGAAAGACTTCAATGTCTGAATTTCCTGTATGACTATTAGGTTTAGTAAAATGTATTTCTATATCAAGGTCTTCTAATAATTTTATTATTCTTGGAAAGTTAAATTCGTTGTCCATTACAAGTCTTTTTGGTTTACCGTTGGTTGCTAATAATTGTAAGATAGTTTCTTCTAAAGTTTCATGAGAAACATTTGGAACATATGTAGCAGTAGTTAGCTTACTAAATTTATCTATTGAAGTTAAGTATTTTGTTTTATTAATACAATAAATATCTAAGTGAACTATCTCATTAATATCTTTTGGGGTTTCTGTCAAATGAAATTTTTCTTTGACTGGTCGTCTATCATACTTTGATTGTTTGCATATGTTGCAACTATTGATTACGTCATTAATTAATTCTTTTAATTTCTTAAAATAGATTTTTATTCTAAGTCCTCTATAGTTTTCTTCAATTCCTGAGTGACCTGTTTCTTTTTCATGATACAGTTTTATTTGTTTAATGGCTTCTTCTTCTGTCTCTAAGTCTTTAGCAAAATGTTCACATTTATAAAATTTTATTCTTGTTCCAAATAACTCTATCAATTTTTGTTGAAGAATATTATATTCACTGTCTGTTAAATCAGTATAAATTCCTGTACTAACTTGTTCTATTAATGGTATTATTAAATCATTAAAATTATCTTTATATAATTCATTTATTCCAATATGTATTCTTTTATATTTAGGGCTTTTGTTCAATCCATTTCCTGCTTTTAATATGATTTGTTGCTTAAAAATATTCACTGCACTATCTTTTATTGGAAAGTGATCATTCATTTCTTCATGTTGTGAGTGTACTGTAGGTCTGACTGAATCCTGTTCTAACATGTTAATTTCTTGCGTGTTTTTAATTTCTCTACTCAAAAAATCTGCTACAGTATTACATGTACCTTTTAAATATTCGATTTGCATATCGTATTCTCCTAATTGGAGTACCCATCTTTGTAATCTAGGTGAAATATCTCTGCCTAAATTTTTTGTCTGAAGCCATTTTAAAGGCTGATGATCTGTTTTAAGGTCAAACCGTCTCCCATATAAATACGGTCGTAAATATTTAACTGACCAAACTATAGCTAGTAACTCTTTTTCTGTTGTACTGTAATTCCTTTCATGTTCGTTAAGAGTTCTACTTATAAACGTAATTGGGTGACCCTTTTGCATGAGCACTGCTCCAATTGCATAATTTGATGCATCTGTCGTTAAGACAAATTTTTCATTGAAATCAGGATATGTAAGTACTGGATCTGTTTGAAGTGCGTTTTTTAGTTCTTGATGCGCTTTAATATAATTTATATCATTTTTGTTAATTTTTGTATCCTTTTTTAAATATTTAGTTATTGGTTGTGCAATTTTCGCATAATCTTTAATAAATTTTCTATAATAACCTGTTATACCCAAAAATGATTTAATTTCTTTAGCTGTAGTAGGAAGTTGTATTTTGTCTATAGCTTCTATTTTGTCTGAATTAGGTTTCACGCCTTTGTCTGTAATTGTGTGTCCTAAAAATTTAGTTTCTCTCTTAAGAAAATTGCATTTGTCTACCTGTACTTTAAGGTTATATTTTTTCAATTGTTGAAAGACTAATCGAAGATTAATCATGTGCTCTTGCAATGAAGTGCTAAAAATCAGTATATCATCAAGGTATACTACACAAATTTTATTTATAAGTCCATCTAAAACCTCATTCATCATTCGTTGGAATGTGGCTGGTGCATTTTTTAAACCAAATGGCATTCGTAGCCATTCGTAGTGACCATATGGAGTTGAAAAAGCAGTTTTTTCAGAATCAGCGGGATTCATTTTAATTTGATGAAAACCTTTTGCAAGGTCAAGGGTTGAAAAATATTGAGCTCGTCCTAATTTATCTAATATTTCATCGATATTAGGTATAGGATGCTTAAATTCGATTGTTTTTTCATTTAATTTTCTATAATCGACCACCATGCGCCATTTTTGCTCACCAGAATTGTCTATTTTCTTCGGCACTACCCAAATGGGTGCATTGTAAGGTGAAACACTTTTTCTTATTATACCTTGTTCTAATAAATCTTTAACTTGACGTTCAATTTCTTGTTCGTGAATTTTAGGATATCTATATATCTTACTAAATATTGGGCTATCATGCTCAGTCCTAATACTATGCATGGTTTGTGTTGTTGAAGTAAGTTTATCACCTTCTTTGTAAAATACATATTTATATTCGTCAATAAATTTTTTTAATTCCTGCTTTTCCTCAAAATTTAAACTTTCATCTACTAATTGGCTCATATGCGTTGAGTTACAATATTCTAGATTTTGAATTTCTTCATATTCATATAAACATGCTATTTCTGTACTTTCTTTATGATAATTTTCAAAAAATATTTTCCTTCTGTTTATTTCCATAAATCCTTCTTCTAAATTTAATTTTGCGCCTATAGGTTTTAATAAGTTTTGGCCTATTATTCCCACAAATTTGTTATTTCGTATTTTCATCAACTTCCATGCCATTGTAGCCTCATCTTCGTTGAACTCTACTGGCACTTCAGTTATAATTTCATTTTTTATAATATTTTCATAATTCAAGGATTTTATTCTTATTGGAACCTTCATTAAAGTTCTCGGAATTTCTAATAGTTGTGACTCATCAAGTATACTTGTTGTTGAACCACTGTCTATTAGAATTTTAAATTGTTTATTATGAATTGTTATTTTTATTATGGGAAGTGTTTCTTCTTCCCGGTTATGGTAAAATTTACCTCTTCATGTTTAATTTCTGTATTGTTTACGTCCATATCTTCTTGTCTGGGATTCCTATTATTGTCATAATTGTTATTCCTATGCTGTCCTAAATTTTGGGGTCTTTTATTATTATTATTAAAATTTGCCTGATGGTTATTTCTATTAAATCCGAATCTAAAATTATTTGGATTTGCGTTTCCAAATATTCTGTGATTATTTTGTCTAACTTGTTCTGAAGATATTCTATCATGTTGCGGCCTAAAATGGTTATTGACATTATTTTGTCTAAATGAGTTGTTGGGATGCAAATTATTTCTAAAAGGATTCCGATTTAGATTTTGATTAAAATTATTTTGATTTGATTTTGGTATATTTTGATATTTTATTTGTTCAGGGATTTTTCTTATCATATTATTACTCTCTAACAGGTCAAAAGCCTCCATAATATTATTTGGTTGGCTTGCAATTACTATTGCCTTTTGGCTAGGTGACAATGTATTTTTAAAGGATTCTAAAGCTATACATTCATTATTTTTCTGAGTATAAACATTATCGGGTTCAAGTTGAGTTTTTGTTTGTAACTCTTGCAACAAATTGTCAATTTTATTATAATTCCTAATTGTGTCGTTCTCATTGACACTATTCATTTCTGTCACTAACTTAAGATATGATTTTTTAACACCAAATTGTCTTACCAGCTGTCCTTTTACGTCTATCCAAGGTGCAAGATGTTGTAGACTATTTATTGCTCTCAAAGCCTCGCCTTGAATTTTCTGATGCACCACAAAAACTGCTTGTTCCATGTAAATTGGATCCTGGGTTCTCTCGAGTAAATATTCCATCGATGAAATAAAGAGAGCCAGATTATCCGATGATCCTTTAAATGGGTTAATCATCCTTAATTCTTTTAAATAGAATTTTTGCTTTTCTGCCCAAACTGTATGTTGAATTGGATCCATCGGAGCTTGTGCTCTTGCTTGAGCTTGTGCTTGCACTTCGGCTAATTGTGCTTGCTGATTTGCAAGTGCAGCTTGTTGAGCTTGTTGATCTGCGGCGTTCATTTTATTTATTTTTTCCTTTTGTATTTTAAAAATTCTTTCTTTTAATTTCCACAAGTTTTGCATTCACTTATATTTTTATTTAAAAGTTATTATTTTTTTTTTTTTTTTTTCTTAATGCACTTTTTAATTTATTTCTTTTTTTTTCACCTGCTTGTCTTTTGCATAGACACTTTGTCTTTTTCGTAGACACTATGTTTTCCGTTGACACTTAATTATTGTTTTGTTTACTTATCTCTCTACGAGAATGCGTGTATTAAAAAATTTTATGAACACTTAAGTATACAATAATTTTGTTTTTCTGGTACGAAATTGTTTTGCCCACTAAAACACTTCAGTGTTATTAATTTTCACAAAACACAATTTAATTTCGATCGTTGAATAATGTTTTAGATAATGTACGTTGTACTTTAATCCGCACCAAAATTCTACCGGTTAAAAAAACTTTTTATTTTCTTTTCGGTCCGATCACTGAATCTCATCTATCCATTAATTTTCATTTAACTTCTTAGTGAGATCCTACCGACTGCGCCAATTTTGTATTTTTATCCTCCGGGATCTTTTTTTAAAAAGATTTTAAAATAAAACACAATATTACATTTAACACAAGTATTTTATTTCTTGATTCGAGCATCGGATCCCTTACCTCTGGTGGGGGGAAATCTTCTGCTATACGTAGGAGTGTCAAGATGTGACTAACTTTATCTGCCAGGCAAAGCCCTTTTTATATGCAGTAATTTTATATTGGTATTCTTCTTACTGACTAAATATATATATGTGGATACATGCATATCATCATTTTTGATGATGTTTCAATTTTATTGGAATGAAAGAAGTTCGATCATTGACGATCTTTGTTTACATTAGTTTTGTATTTGGAAGAAGATACTTTGTTGAACGATCATTGTTTACATTAGTTTTTATGACATCCTGTTGGTGTCGATTCATATGGATTGTAATTAACCAAATATGCTTGGTGTGCATTTGTACATTTAATATCAAAGTGATTCTTATGAAGCGATATGAAATACGCTTGGTATGGTTTTATTGTTATTTAGATTGGGAAGCAATTCTATAACTCAAAGTGATTCTTATGAAGCGATATGAAATACGCTTGGTATGGTTTTATTGTTATTTAGATTGGGAAGCAATTCTATAACTTGCGCGCTTAGTTTTTTCATAAATGTTTTGGAGGTACTTCGCAAAATTATAACGCGCCTTCCAAATTTTATATATGACGCTGTGAAATGTGAAAAAAAATTAAGTTAAAAAATGTAAAAATTTGTTTCATAAATTTATCGAAGCACGAAATAAAATATTTTTTTTACATTGCAATAGATATTGTAGATAGATAGATAGCTTTTTATTCTTCTGTAGGTAGTTTTACAAATTTCTTAACAATCGTAATATAAGCATGGCTTTGCCGTCTGCCTGATTGACAATTATATATATAAAAACTTGATTGATTAAATAATTAAAGTACAGTTTGATTTAAAAATTTTCATTACTTCGATAAGCTAATGCAATTTTACAAAACTTGAACATTTTGGGTACATCTATTTCATTCAGATATTTTAATGTAAGTTCATCAGATAGTATGTCTTCGCCAAACACATGTCTTCTCGTTTCTTTGAGGACCGGGCATCTACCAACAAAATGAAAAATGTCTTCACGTTCCGCCATATTACACATTTCACAAAGCACAGGTAAATTTTCACGATGTGGTATAAAGTTGAGGTTCAACATTTCACCCCTTAATCTAAACATACACGATATTTCTTCTATAGTGCAGTCATCTCTAAAATAATTTAAACTATTTAAGTTGTGGTTTAGCTTGCTATATACCAGCCTGTAAATTGATTCTCCTGCCTCTTCTGCGTATCGAGTTCTGGAGCTATTATCGAGGCTTGCAATCATCTGATAGAGTGAGGGTTTCCAATTGCTGTAATCGTTTATGTTTAATTCTATGCCCGCTTCTTGTCCTAACTCCATCCAGTCCTTGAACCATCCAGATCTGTTACTGATCGCTTGGAGAGCTGCCTTTTTTGGAAGGCGATTATCAGGCATATTTAGCACATTGATGATATAGTCTACTTGTAGTTTCAGGGTTTTTATAAACAATGGAGAGATACCAGTTTCAAGCATCACCATATAGTTAGGAGCGTTTGGAGGAAGTCGAAATATGCGTTTGATGTAAAAACGGAGAAGTTTCTCAACCGTCTCATATCTTTTCCCTCCCCATACTTGCGCTGCATACAGCAGAGTTGTTTCTGACACCGATTCGAAAACCCTATATTTGACGCTATGCGCAATATGTTTGTTGGTGAAGATTTCCTTCCATGCTACGTTTACTGCTGTTTTTGCTTTTAATAATTTTTCGGTGAGATGCTTTTCCATATTAAGATTTTTGGTGAAGTACACACCTAAGTATTTATATTGGTTCACAACTTCGATTATCTCATTGTTATAAGTCCATTGTTCTCTTCGATTCGCTCTCCCTCCACCTCTTTTGAATATCATAACTTTTGACTTTTCTAGGTTGACCACTAATTTCCATAAAGTGCAATATTCATTCAGTTTATTTATCATTAACTGGAGTGCTTCAGGTGAGTAAGCGAATAAAACGATATCGTCCGCAAACAATAGGGCTTTGATTAAGGTTCCTGATGCGTACTCAACTCCACCCGGTAACAAACTAGTTATATCCTCAACGAAAAGCGCAAATAAACTTGGGCTTAGAGTGCAACCTTGTCTTACACCTCCTTTCGTCTGAAACCATTCCGATAAATGTTCGCCATCCCATACTGCTGCTTTTGTATCCATGTATAGGTTTTGTAGAACGCGTCCAAACCTGTGTGACATTCCCAATCTAAACATCTTGTACATCAATTCATTTCGGTCTATCGTATCGAATGCCGCCTTGAAGTCCACAAAAAGGACATACAATTTTTTGTTTTGGGACAAGAACCGATCCGCTATACTTCTTAGGACAAAGATGTGGTCTATAGTGGAATATCCTGGTCTAAATCCAGCTTGAAACTCGTTCATTAGATTGTTTACATCTATCCACCTTCTCAGTCGACTTTGTAGTATTGCTGTAAAAATTTTATATGATGCATTTAAAAAGGAAATACCTCTATAATTTTCTGAATCCATCGTGTTTCCCTTTTTATGAATCGGAAAGATAAGAGATTCCTTAAATTGTTGCGGTATGCTACCCATATTAAATATATTGTTAAATACTCCTGTTAAATTATCAACGAGTTTTTCCGTGCCATATCGGTAGAACTCCGATGGTATCCTATCCGATCCAGCCGCTTAACCATCCTTGAGTGCATTCAGCGCTGCGGAGACCTCCTGCTGTACAATTGTTTGGTCCAATATTTCATTATAAAAGCTTGGTTGGGCATACTGAATCATATGTTGACCCATAGTATTTTGGTTCAGAAGTTGCCGGAAGTGTATCTGTAAGGTATTACAATTTAAGTTACGATTTATTACATAGACTTTGCCATTTAGTTTTTGTAATTGCTTCCAGAAGTCGCTTGTGTTGCTACATGAAGTTAAACTTTGGGCTTTCTTTTCATAAAAGGCTTTCTTCTTTTCTCTACAAATTTCTTTAAACCTACGATTGTGTTCTATATACGAGTGTTTAGCTGAGTCTTCATTGTTTCGCCTAAATCGGTTTAGCCATGTATATGATACATTCCTCGCTGCCATGCAGAATTTATCGAACCATGGTTTTTTAAATACTTCACCTTTTGTGCAATTGTTAGATCCTGGGTACGCTGTCTTGATGCAATCTACAATATTTTCCAGGTTCTCAGTTCCATTTACCATCAAAAGTGTATCCAGTTGCCTTTTGTAGATTGCAGCTGAAGATTCTCTCCATTGCAATTTCGGTAACAGTTTTAAATCCGCAATTTCTTCACTCTCATTAAAACCACATTTGCAAGAAACAACAATCTGCATGTGGTCAGAATATGGCACTTGTTTTACTTCAAAATCGGAGATTATAGATTTCCAGTTACCACCAGCTAAACTGTAATCAATGACGGAGCTACCTTGGTTTCCCACAAATGTGTATTCTCCAAATTTATCAATTTCGCTGGTACCATTAAGTATTCGGAGTCCGATTGTGTTACACAATTCCAATAACTTATTACCTCTTGCGTTTTTTATCAAATCCTAAGATTTTCGCTCCTGCCCTTCGCGTTCATTTTCAACTCCTCCTTCCGAACCTAGTCTTGCATTTATGTCGCCAATCAAGAGCAAATTAGTGCTTGATTCACATATCAGGAATTCTTACAATTAACATAGGTTGGTACAATACGAAACCTCTCTTGATAAATAAGCACGTCTAGACAAGTTATGTCACCAAATAGCTTAAATTCACAGTTGATATTTAACAGATCTTTTTTGTAGCCAAAAATGCATCCTCCGCTCGCTCTTCCTCTCAAATGTGTTCTTAATGCTGGTATAATTTTAAATTCATAATTCTTAAATTTATTTTCGTAATAAAATTGAGTTTCTGTTAAGTAGGTTTCAAATAAAAAAATAATTTCATACTGATTAATAAAATAAAAAAAATCATTATATAAACCCTTATTACTAAGACCAGATATATTGTACGATAAAATTTTAATTTGTTCATTACACTTGACGGCATTACAACTAAAAAGAAAATTGAGAGTTCGAAGGAACAGTTTGAGAAACTATTTGAGAAGCAATGTTGTTTACATTATTATTATTGCTGCAACCAGGAACAGATCTTGTAGATATTGTATTTTATATGGAAAGCGAAGATTTTAAAAGTAAAGGGTTTTCCAATTAGAGGTGTTATTTTGATATTCAAAGAAAAATGGCATTTTTTGAGATAAATTATCGGATGTTTTATTCATTATAAAGAAGAAGGTATGCCGTTAATAATGGAACACAACATCAGCCAAATGGCCGCCACGACCACGCTTACAGGACCATATCCTTTTCATGAAATTTTCCATAACCAAATCGCAAAGTGGCTGCCCTATGTCCTCGATAGCCTCACGAAATCCATCTTTGAGGTCTTGAATCGACGCTGGGCTGTTGGCGTAGACCTTATCTTTCACGTGGCCCAAAGGAAGAAGTCGCAAGGTGTTAAATCACAAGATCTCGGTGGCCAATTGTGATCACCTCTTCGAGAGATAACACGGTCCGGAAACTTTTCCCGTAAAAGATCGATGGTTTCATTGCTTGTGTGGCACGTAGCGCCGTCTTGTTGAAAGTAAACGTTGTCAAGATCAATACCATCCAATTCCGGCCATAAAAAATCATTAATCATCTCTCGATAGCGCAATCCATTGACCGTAACTGTTGCTCCAGCCTCATTTTCGAAAAAGTAAGGTCCAATGACCCCGCCGGACCATAAACCGCACCAAACAGTCACGCGTTGAGGATGGAGAGGCTTTTCAACAATAACTCTTGGGTTTTCCGAGCCCCAGATGCGACAGTTTTGCTTGTTGACGTAGCCTCCGAGGTGGAAATGGGCCTCATCAGTCAAGATGATTTTTCGATGAAATTCCGGATCATTTTCATGCATTTCAAGGACCCAATCAGCAAAGACACGACGTTGTTGATGATCAGCCGGCTTGAGTTCTTGTGTTAACTGAACTTTATAAGCCTTAAGACCCAAGTCTGTATGCAAAATACGGTGTAATGACGTTTGTGGAATGCCTAATTCCAAAGAACGACGAGGAATGGACAAACCTGGGTTTTCTTCAACACTTTGGGCTACAACAGCAATATTCTCAGTTGTTCTTGAGCGACGTGCACGGGTTTTATTTTTCACATCACTAACTTGTCCCAACAGCTCGAATTTGTCCACCAATTTCTGTATTGCGGTCCGACAAGGTGCTTCACGACGACCCAAAAATGTTTTAGTTTTACGAACCGTCTCTGCCAAATTTTCACCATTTTTATACTGAATTTTAATAATTTGAATGCGTTGTTGAAGAGTTTATCGTTCCATTTTTATTAATGGCGTGGTTTCTACTTGTCAAATGTCAAAAAATGACAGCTTCAAAAGTGACAGCTACCGAAATAGCGGGCTATTCAAAATAACACCT
Organism: Leucozona laternaria; assembly: GCA_932273885.2. Lineage (NCBI taxonomy): Eukaryota > Metazoa > Arthropoda > Insecta > Diptera > Syrphidae > Leucozona > Leucozona laternaria. The sequence continues at coordinate 229,195,450 of OW026366.1, forward strand.
CTTATTGGAAAACCCTTTATTAAAATGAATGAAAACAAATAAATCAAATAATTTTCATTTGTGTCGCCATGTTTTTTAATATGGACTGAATTTCTCTTCAATGGAGCTGCAATATCGCTTTAAGAGTTTTGTTCTCTTGTTCTCTTATATTATATTAAGTAAATACATAAATCTAAATTAATTTAATTCAATGAGTACTTACTATTGAAGTGTACAAAGTTTTATGAGTGGCTTAATTACAGGAGCAAGTACTTGTGCGCTACTCAGTCGTAGATTAAATTGTTTTAGGAAGCAGCAGTTAATTTATTTTGATAAAAAAAATTAAGAGTTCCGTGTCTTATTCAAATCTTAAGTTAACAAAGATAAAGGAATTAATTAATTTTCAACTATTTTAAGTTCTCCAATTGAAATAATTTTTGTTTGTATTCTAGTTTGTAACACCCTTTAATATAAGTGGTATAATTGTTTTAAAAGAGGATTAGTATTTATTCGGCTCTATATGTGCTTTATTGTACGTCTGTTGATGCTCTTTTGACACTTCACGATTTGTGTGGAAATATTAGTAATTCAACTGTACAGCCGCTTTCACTGTAGCTCTGTTAATGCTATTTTTGACATTTCGAAAGAACATGCGTTAGTATTTTGCGCATGTGTTGTTAGCAGCTCTAGAATGTCCCTAAGTACGCTGATATTGAGAGTTTGCTCGTTTCAAGAACGTATAAACTGCCTTAAGGAGCATATTTTTGAATCTGTACCTGAGCGTCGTAAAATTAATGGAGCTGAAAGTGTTCTAAAACTTCAATTATAGAACATTATTTTCAAATTCAATGTATGGAGCTGGGAAATAATCTCCTACATAGCTATAGCTTTCGATTTCACTATCTTGTAGCTGTACAAAAACAGTTTTGCTTCAAATTGCTGAAACGCTGTTACTTGGTATGCTGTTATACTAAAATCTAGAATTCCATGCTTTCAAGGAAACCACAATATTTCACAATGTCAATTACATGAATGTAGACATCACTCTCATCAAGTTAAGCCAGAAACATGAATGTGGTACATTCATGATTCTGGGGTGGAATCGGCTAAGGTGATAGTTGATTATCAATCTTTTGATTGTTAGGTTAGGTTAGGTAGAAGGGCTGACAGTTGATCTTGTTACCGTCACACTTAGATCTATGTAGATCCGTTGTGATACCCTAGGAAGTTGTATCCCACTTAATGTAAAAACCTATGTGTTCTGTTAGCAATCAAGCCAATTAGAGGCATTGACGAAGTTCAGAAGACTGTTCGCCGAAGTTCTAGAAAGATCCTCTAAATCATCAAAGAAATGATTACCTAAGTGTTTCTTTCTTAAGTGACAGAGTGCTGGGCAGTGACAAAGGAAGTGTAAGGTGTCCTCATGTGCTTCTTCATCGCTGCAGCCTCTGCAAAGGTCGTCAGTACTGAGCCTCATTTTCTTTCTGTGGTATCCCAGTAGGTTGTGTCCGGTGATTATGCTGACAAGGGAACGAAGATGTTTTTTGTTCATTTGCATAATTTTGTCTGTCCTCTGCTTATTGAAATTGGGCCACAATTTTCTAGTTGTGGCGCATGTTTCAAGCAGGTTCCATCTTTCATTGTTTTTTTCTGATATTTTGTTACCAATATCCTGTTTGATGTTACAGTTCGGTACTTTAATATGTCGTTCGGCTTGACTTGAATCAAGTGACGATCCCGTTCTCGCCAGTTCATCAGCTCTTTCGTTTCCTTGTACATTGCTGTGACCAGGAACCCAGCAGAGTCTAATGTTATGCTGCATGCCAAGAACCCTAAGCTCTTCGCGACAGCAATTTACAAGCTTCGAATGTATTTCGGTGGCGGAAATTGCTTTAATTGCTGCTTGGCTATCAATAAAGAGGGTGATGTCAGCTCGTGGTATCGCCATCATTGATATTTGCGTAGCTGCTTTGGTCACTGCCAAGACCTCAGCTTGGAAGACGCTGCAAAAGTCCGGAAGTCTGAAGGAGCTAGCTAGTCCCAGAGTTTCCGAGAAGATTCCTGCACCAACTCCAGTGTCCATCTTAGAACCATCAGTGAAGACGGTTATCGTAGATTCGTTACTGAGAGGTTGGTTTTTTTTCCACTCCTCTCTGTTAGGAAAAGAGGTAGTGAATGGTCTGTCGAAGTTTAAATGGGGTGTTATGTAGTCTGTGCAAACATTAATTCCCACATATCTCTGAAGAATCTGAGTATGACCCGTTGTGCTTTGCTTCCAGCAGTTAGTCTGGCTTAGTCGCAAGGCACTGTATGCTGCTGATTCTTGCACGAATAGATCTAAGGGTTTCAGGTTGAGTATCGCTTCCAGCCCCGCTGTGGGGGTGGTTTTCAACGCCCCTGTAATACCTACGCATGCTAATCTTTGAACTTTTGTTAAGATTTTCAGGTTTGTTGTTTTCTCTGTCGCGTTCCACCAAACTAGATTACCGTAGGTTAGTATCGGTCTAACTATTGCCGTGTACATCCACCTGATAATTTTTGGGTTTGGTCCCCAGGATTTTCCGAAAATCCTGTTGCAGGAATAGAATGCGACCATAGCTTTCTTTGCTCTTTCTTTGGTGTTGAGACACCAGTTCAGTTTCTTATCAAGGATCACACCAAGGTATCTGGCCTGATCTGAGATTTTGAGTGGTGTCCCTTCTATTGATGGTAGTCTAAACATTGGTATTTTCCTTCTGTTAGTGAAGAGAACCAATTCTGTTTTCAATGGATTAACCATTAGACCACATTTCTTTGTCCAGTTGTTGACCTTTGACAGGGCAAACTCGATCTGTTCACTTATAGTGGATGGGAATTTTCCTGTTGCAAGTAGTGCTAGGTCGTCCGCATAGGCTACTACTTTGACTCCACTATATTTTAATTTTACAAGAATTTCGTTCATAACTAGTATCCAAAGAAGTGGAGAGAGTACCCCTCCCTGGGGTGTTCCTCTAGATGTGGATACTTTTAAACGTGATTCTCCAAGTTCTGTGTTTATATGCCTGTTTCTTAACATGCACATAGTCCAATTTATAATTGAACTTTCTATATTCAGCTCTACAAGGGTTCTCTTAACTGCATCACTTTCCACATTATTGAATGCTCCTTCAATATCCAGAAAGGCAGCGAGAGTGTATTCCTTGTCTTTGAGAGTTTTTTCAATTGTATTAACAACACAGTGAAGTGCTGTTTCTACGCTTTTGCCTTTTGTATAGGCATGCTGCATTGGAGAAATTACCTCCGGGTTCAGTGTGCTGCGAATATAGATGTCCAACAGTCTTTCGAAGGTTTTAAGAGTAAACGACGTGAGACTGATTGGTCTATAGTCTTTAGCTTCCGTGTGACTAGGTTTACCAGCCTTCGGGATGAAAACAACCTTGACTTCACGCCATACTTTAGGTACATATCCCCATCTGAGGCTGCTTGAGAATATGTTTTTTAGGTGCGGAGTAATGAGGTTTTCACTTTTTTGTAACATCATTGGAAAGATGCCATCTAGTCCCGGGGATTTATAAGGGGAGAAAGAGTTTATTGCCCATTTAATCTTGTCTTCCGTTACAATATCCGACGGTGCTCTGTGCTCTGTATGGATCTCACTCACCTGGTTATAGCTCGGGTTAGAGTTACACCCGGGAAAATGAGCATTAACTAAGAGTTTAAGAGTTTCACTGCATGATTCTGTCCAACGACCATTTGGTTCTTTTAGGGAACCCAAGGTAGTTGGCTCTTTAGAGAGAATTTTCCTTAGTCTAGCTGATTCATTGGTGCCTTCTACTTCATCGCAGAAGGTTCTCCACGAGCTTCGTTTGGCTCGCTGTGTTTCAGCTTTGAATTTTCTTTGACTGGATTTGTAGTTCTCCCAGTCTATGTCTAATCTAGTGTGTTTTGCGATATTGAAAAGTCGCCTAGTTTCTTTCCTAATCTCGCCCAGTTCTTTTGTCCACCAAGGTGGTTTTTTGTTGCCTTTACTACCTGATTTTAAAGGACATCCTTTGACAAAAGCATTGCTGAGTATTTCTGTGAATTTCTCGGCAGCTTTGTCTAAGTTATCAGGATTATCAATTTCATTGGTATTAAGCAATGTGATTCTATTCCCTACTTCCCCATTAAAAATATACCAGTTAGTTTCCCTAAAATTTCTAAAAGGTTTTTGAGAATTTGTTGTGTTAAGTATAAAGAATTCAATTAACCTATGATCGGAAAAAGATTCTTCCTTGAGTACTTTCCACTGTTCTATTGAGACGGTATTCGAGTTTCTCACAAGGGTGATATCGAGTACTTCCTCGCGGTTCTTAGTCACAAATGTTGGTTCATTACCTCTATTCGCTACTAGTATGTTATTTCCTATGATAAATTCAAAAAGAGACTCACCTCGATCGTTGATGTCGGTGCTCCCCCATTGAGTATGATGTGCATTAGAATCACATCCTATCACAAGGTCCCATTTCTCCACAGCTGCGCGTTCAACAAGTTGGGACGTGATATTTGCAGGTGGTCCCTCCGTTCCATCGTAAGGCATATAGCATGATGCCAAGATAAGCGGTGGAAGCCCATCGCGCTCCAACTTTATCGCAGTTTGGTCTAGGTTACTGTATGTAGATAAAAGAAAGAGATTAATCTGTTTTCTAGCTACAATACATGCTCTATGATTACTAATTGTACCTGCAAAAGAGGATTTAAACAAAGTAAGTCCCTTTGAGTGAAGCCCCCTAATTTTGCCGCCTGATACCCAGGGTTCTTGAACTAGGGCAATGTCTATTTGTCTACTCTCCATGAGGTAGACCAGGTTGGCGCTGGCAGATTTACTGTGATGAAGATTTATTTGTACAAATTTCATTATAAGTTTTTAACTACCACCCCCTTATTTACCTGTTTTTTCTTATTGGCTATCATCCTGAGCTTGCATCGGTTTATACCGACGCGTACTTTGTAGCCAATTTTCCGAAGAAGTGGCATCGATTTGTGGCTTAAACTCACGATTACTTCGGTGCCATCTTTGGTGGGTTCGCCAACCTTAACAACCTCCCAATTCTGGCTGAGTTGGTCGGTGTTGAGGGACTTGAGGTACCGCTCTATCCTGTCTCTTGGGATCACGGGTCCTCTCAGTGTCAGCACTGCTTTTGGCCTACTAAGTTCGCTGATTTCCTTCTTGCTGATGAAACGAAGGTCAGCGTTTGGCCAAATAGCTTCGGTCTTCTCGATGAACTCTCGGAGCCATGTGAGAGTGTTGCCATCTTCACATGTCATCACCTTGAATCCATGGACAGTGCTGAGGTTACCGAATAGCGGCGGAGGCCTGTTTTTGACGATAGCCTCATTTACCCCGTCCAGAATTCGGAGTTCCATCAATTGCCATTGATCATCCGTCAGTTTCCTTGAAGGGTTGCCAAAGTCTGCTATCGCAGTTTGTTGGCCCTCCATGGTCACCCGGGAGAATTTGGCTTTCTTCTTCTTGTTCCCTGGTGAGGGAACAGCTGGTGACGTTGTGTCGTCGTGCCTAGCTCTTTTGGAACCGCTCGCGGTTGGATGAGGGCTAGGCGGGGGCAAGAGGCCATCCTTTCCTTTCCCTTTCACCTTCCTTTGAGCTGTCCTCGAGTTCGGCTCGTCCTTACAATCTTTTGATTGTCGCTTTCACTATGGCTGTCTCTATCCTAAACAGAAGGATAGAGTGAGCGATCGTAAAAACGACCATCACTTAAAAAAACGATCACTATAGTCTTACGCGATACGGGCCCTGGTTTACAACTGAAAAGTGTAAACCGCAAGCAGTTATCATGAATGTGTCATATTCGTGGATCTGGCATATAAGACTATTTGGTAAAAAAAGTCGATTTATTCGAAAATTGATCAAAAAATAAAAAAATATTCCCGTATGCGTCTCTGTGCCTGTAAGATGGGCGCAAATCATCAGAGGTGCGAAAAATTCGATTTGCGGATAATTCGACTAAAAACAATTCGACTAAAAAAACAATTCGATTAAAAATAATTCGTCTAAAGTAAATTAAAACTTAAAATAAGAAACTATCAGCCCAATTCTAAATATTCCCGGGGAAAAAACTCCCCGGGAAATCCAATCTCCCGGGAGTAAAATTCCCCTATTCTGAATTCCCCGGGAAGTCAATTTTCCCTTCGAAATGGGGAATGAGAAATTTGAATCAACACAGGTAAAACAGGTAAAAGAACTAGCGAACAAAATTAAAATTGAATTTTAATTAAAAAGTTTTCGGTAACAAGAAATGTTTTCAATTGCGGCAAGAATTTCACTTGAAGATCAAAATGAAGAAAGCGATAGCCAACAGCCAAGGGCCATCAGAAAATCTTTAAGAGACATTTCAAATCCCATGAACTTGCCACAACCGTTGTAAGTTTGCAACCGTGAAAGCCCACTTTAATTTCTATAATTATCTTTATTTAGTGTTTATAGGTTTGAAAAGAATTATAGAGTTAACAAAGCTGCGTTTAAATATTTGTTGGATGTACTCAACAGTTTAAGTCGACCAACTAGAAAGAGCTTTGGAATTCCATATGTAATCAAATTGAGTGCGTGTTTACGCTTCTTCGCTGAAGGAGGCTATCAAACAGGTGTCGGAAACGATATAGCCTGAATGTTATGCTTGTTTGTGACGATGAACTAAGAATTCAGTATGTCGACGCTTCTCATCCAGGTGCATGTCATGATTCTTTCATTTGGAACTTAAGCTCATTGAGGATGCTCTTGGAGCAGGAGTACTTAAGCGGCACAAGAAATGTTTGGCTTCTTGGTAAGTAAATAATCTATAAAATAAGCTATTTAATAATTTCTTGATTTATGTTTCACTTTATAGGGGACGCCGGTTATCCTTTGGAACCATGGCTTTTGACCCCACATAGATCACCAGTTCCAGAGTCGACAGAGAGCAAGTTTAATGAGGTTCACACAAGCCCTCGCAACATAATTGAACGCACGAATGGAGAACTAAAAAATATGCACGACTGGGTCGCACGAACTTGCTCTTATGCGCGATCACATTGTGGTTCTATAGTCTGAAATAAATTAGCTATAGGAGTATATATTTTATCCATTTGCCAAATCTTAGTTTAGTTTCAGGTGGTATTATGTGAGTATACAAAAATTAACAATATAGCCTAGTGTTGCACATATGTAATATGCATAAAAGGAAATTATACTATTTAAACTGGTAAATTGTTTTAAATCAACAAAATGAGAAAGAAATTGATTAAAATACTTTAAATCCGTTTTAACCCAACGCGATGTACACCATCTGATTTCTTATATAAATCTTAATTTATGAGAACAAAATTTTGAAAATCGTAGGAGCGGTTTTAAAAATAATTAATTTTTTATATATAAAATTTCGAGAAAAATAATTGGTACGCCAATTTAAAGCATTTATTAATGCTGCGTTAAAAATTGAACTTCACAAAAAAATCAGCTACCAGTTTTCGAAATATCGAATTTTCAAAAAATAATTTTGATTTTTTTTAAAAAAATCCAAAAATCATTTTTTAGATAATTTTGATACGCACTTTTATTTATATTTGTTACAAGCTTCTGTATACAAAATCTAATTTTATTCGGTTGATCAGATGTTGAGATAGTCAAAAATCAAAGAAACCGTTCTATGAGAGGTACTGTTAATAAACGTAAAATATAAATTTTAAAAATTTTAAATGGTAGATCGTACTTATTTTAACACACAAACAAACTTTTATGAAAATCGTAGGAGTCGTTTTTGAGAAACAAAATATTTTTCTTGACGATTTTTTTAACATTTGTATGGGAGGTACCGTTATTTTTGGGTATTAGCATAATATTTGTCAAAAATCTTCTAGATAAAGTAAAAAAACTGCTATTAACCAAGTTTAATAAAAATCGACCAAGTCGTTTTTGAAATATTGAGTTTTTGAAAAAAAATGTTGAAACTTTTTTTAAAAACCTACAAAATATTTTTTTGAACATTTTGGTACACAATATTATTTAAAATATGTCAATTATTCTTCATAAAAAAATTGGTCAGAATCAGTTTAACCGTTTTCGAGAAAAGCGAAAATAAAAAAAATGGTTCTTTGGGAGGTAGCATTAATAACCATTTTTCGGAACCATTTTTTTTATTAAACGGCAACCTCAAAGTATTTAAATTTATTGAGTTCTTAAAAACAAATTCGGTAGTGCTGGATTTGAGAAAAATAAGTTTTTCCTTTTTGGCCAAGAAATTTTGTATGACAGCTACTGTTAATTTTGATCCTAAAAAAAAAGAGAAAAAAACGGGTGGGGGGAATGTCCAAAAAACGCTAGGTACCAAGTTTAAATAAAATCGACCCATCCGCTTAGGCTGTAGTCGAACCGACAGACAGACAGACAGATGGACGTTTTTGCCAGACCCACTTTTTTTGACTTCTCTATCATCGTAGTGTAAAGTTTGATCAAAATCTCGAGTTCGATTTTTTGTACGAATCCATAACTTCCCATATAGTACCTATATCGCAAGTAAAAATCAAAGCCAAATACTTCTTAACGTTTTTTGTACATTCTTCCACATTGTCCTTTGTCTCCTTCTAATAGGGATACATAAACATAAGGACATCATTCCATTTCTTGAATTCTTTTTCATTTTCCTTTTGATTAGCAAGAAAGAAAGTTGCGACAACCGTAATTTTTTGCTTTTATCTGTTAACAACATTATCTACCTAGTTTGTTTATGTTTTTGGACAAAGACTCTGTTTCAGCTGGCGATGACAATTATGTATGATAGAAAAAGTTTTTGAAAGGTCGATGAACCTTTTCAAAGAGGATACTAAATCATGTGTTATGTTTATAAAAAAGCTAGGTTGATAAAAAAATCATTCCACAATCGGCATTCGGTATGATTCTTGGAGTTTAGTGGAGAATGATACTGTCGAAATGTTCAGAGGATTAAGCAAATCTTAAGTGGGTTGCAATAATTAATAATTAAGTTATCATCAGAATGATTTACAGTAGTGCCTCATGAATTGTTGGATGGATAATTCCAAGATTATCCTGCTTCAAATCAAAAAGGTTTAAAGATGAAAAGGTAGGTAGAATAAGCTTTTGTTTCTAGCGTGGATTTCAAAACGAAACCCGGTGTTTTGCACTTATAACCCCATAATGGGGTAACTACCTAGATTGTGAACCAGTACGTTACTTATTATTTATAATTATTATGTACTTATGTAGGTACATTGGTATACAGATACATTGTATGTACATGTATATGTAGGTACATATGTTTGTAATTACGTATATTTGAAGTTAGATCGTGGATTTTATTTATGATGTCATTTGGAATGTTTTGTACTTAATAGGTATATTACATATTATGTACCTAAGTAAATATCTACCTACCTAAAGTTTCAATTTTTCAAGTAGGTAATGGTTAGCTATGCTTCAAGCAGATAGCACTTACCTTCCAATATCAATAATATTGTTACCCATAGAGGTTGGTATACCAACCTGATCTGATTCTAAATTAAATACATAAGTTAGTTACCTATATGTGGCCCTATATTAGTAATGCCCCTTGCCACACCTAGATTTGTTTAAGGAATTATTATGTTAGTTACAATACAATAATTATAAATATAGCACCATGTTGCACATAGTCAAAGAAAATTATGTTATTTAAACTTTAAAATGGTTTAAAAAAAAATAAAAAGAAATTGATTAAAATACTTTTAAAACTGTTATGAACCCAACGCGATGTACAACATCTAAATAGTTATGTTAATCTCAATTTATGAGAAAAAAATTTTAAAAATCGTAGGAGCGGTTTCAAAAATAATTAATTTTTTATTTATAAAATTTTGTAAACATGTATGAAAAAAAAAATTGGTACGCAAATTTTAAGTATTTATTAATGTGGAGTTAAGAATTGAATTAAAAAAAAAAATCATTCACCCGTTTTTGAAATATCGAATTTTCAAAAAATAATATTGAATTCTTTTTTAAAAATCCAAAAATATATTATTTTAAAATTTTGATATACAATATTATTTTAACTGATTATAAGCTTCTATATACAAAAATTTATTTTAATCGGTGAACCCGATAGTGAGATAGTCGAAAATCAAAAATACCGTTCTATGAGAGGTACTGTTAATAAAACTCAAATGTTAAATTTCATATTTTAAAAAAGTAGTTCGTACTAATATCAATACACAAAAGAAATTTTATCAAAATCGTAGGAGTCGTTTTTGAGAAAAAAAAAGATTTTCCTCAACTGTTTTTGAACATTTGTATGGGAGGTACCATTGGTTTTGAATATAAGCACAATTTTCGCTAATAATATGTTAGATAATATTAAAAAACTTTTTTTTCCCAAGTTTCATAAAAATCGACTTGGTCATTTTTGAAATATTGAGTTTTCAAAAAAAAAATTTCAAACTTTTTTCAAAAATCGAAAAATAATTTTTTTGAAAATTTTGGTACACCATACTATTAAGATTACAACAATCCTTTTTCACAAAAAAAATTGTCTAAATCAGTTGAATAGTTTTAGAGAAAATCGAAATTCAAAAAAATGGTTCCTTAGGAGGTACCATTAATAACCATTTTTCAGAACCTTTTTTTTCATTTAACGGCAGCTTATAACTATTTAAATTTTTTTGCGTTTTTAAAAAAGAAATATGTAGAGCCGATTCTGAGAAAAAAAATATTTTCTTTTTTGGCCAAAAAATATTGTATGACAGGTACCGTTATTTTTGGTCTTAAAAAAAAAAAGAAAAAAACGGGTCGGGGGAATGACCAAAAAACGTTAAGTACTGAGTTTAAAGAAAATCGACCCATCCGTTTAGGCTGTAGTCGAACAGACAGACAGACAGACAGACAGACAGACAGACGGACGTTTTTGCCAGACCCACTTTTTTTGACTTCTCTATCATCGTAATGTAAAGTTTGATCAAAATCTCGAGTTCGATTTTTTGTACGAATCCATAACTTCCCATATAGTACCTATATCGCAAGTAAAAATAGGTGGAGATGTCTTCTTGGTGCGAGAGAGCTCGATTACAGCCCAAGAAAGGCTGCACAAATTATTAATGTCTGCTGCTGTTTGGCATAACATATGTCTCCATTTTAAAGCGAATCTTATGTGTGATGAATTGATTTCCCCAACACCTGAAAATTCAGCTAACCCTTATGAAATCGCACTAGAACGATCCGAGTATACAACAGCGGCGCATAGAATTCGACAAAATATAGGAACGAATCTTTGATAATTATTTTAAACAAGTCAAAAACGAAGATGAAATAACAAACACATTTATTTATTTATTTTATGTATTCAAAAGTTAACGATCTTTAAGCTACATACATGAATGTATTAAAAAAGAAAAATAAATAATTAAAAAAAAAAAATAAACAAAAAGAAATCCTTATTTAAATTCAAAATATCACATCAATTACTTATAATAATAACTTAATAAGTATAAAAAAGGTAACAAAATATAAAAGAATTAAAAAAAAGTAGAACAATTCACATGTCGGTTTGTTCTCGCAATTTAAATTCTTCGATGTCAAGAAGTCGACGGTTGTGTTCAATTTTGTTTTCAATTTCTCGTACTCTCAACTCTTCAATCCGCCTGTTATGGCGTTTAGCTTCTTCAAATTTTTGCTTTTTTAGGTCATACATTTTGACAGCTTCACACAAATCCTTTTGTGTCAAGAAATTCTCCTTAACATTATCGACTACATCTTTCACAGCCTCGCATAATTCGCTTTGTATTTTAAGTTTCTGGTCAAAAGCTTCTGAGGCAGTTCTTTTCTTTGCACTTTTACTCGCTTGCGGACTTCTTTTTGCACTTGGTAATGCAGGTGATGGTTCTTCAATTAAATACTCGATTTCTAGTTCTTCGACTCCAGGAAGATTTACCTCTTGCGTCGGCGATTGTATGTTTTCTTTGTTCAGTCCCGCTTCCATGCCAAAAACTTTTGCAGCAACACCTTCTATCGACTCTTTCATACCAATCAAATTATAAACTGCAAGTTCATAAGGAGAAAATTTTTGCTCATTGTTTGGACCACCGCCAGTTCCGTTTCTGGCTTTAAGGTTATTAGCAGCTTTACCTCGTACATATTTTTTTTGATCATTCCACACCTTAAAGAAGATATAAATAAAATAAAACTAATTATTTCAAGTTCGTTTTTTTTTTAAAAACTACTCTTTTCCATTCGGGTATCGTTTTGATCGGTGGCCCAGACGAATTTAGTTCATTTTCTGCTTTTTGCCAGAATAAAATCAGTTCTTCCTTGGCTCCTTTGTGGAATCCACAAGCGATGTCACGATGAGATTCCATCAAGAATAAAAAAGAATTTGGAGTTGATCTTTATTTGTTGTTTTAGACCTACAAAATAAGGAAGTTTTTTGTGTGAACTCTCCAGCAACTCTACGGGGAAAAAATTCGCTCCAAATGAATTTGACATTTCCCTTTTTTTTAACATTTAGAATAGGTACTTTTTTCTGGGAGATTTTTTTTCCCATATTCGAAGTTTGTTTAGAATAAGGGAAAGGGAGAAAGGGAATCAAATTCCCGGGAATTTTTCTTTTAGAATACGGGAGAAGGGAAAAAGGAAATTTTTGCCCGGGAATTTACATTTAGAATCGGGCTGTATAACTTTCCTACCAAATAAATTCTATATTTAAAAAAAAATATAAAGTTTACGGCATGTAAATAGTAAGGTAGGTATGGGGACATGCTGCCCCCCTACACCCCTTCTTTGGCATCGCTATTGGATTTGGAGAAGGTGCGAGGTTGGTGACATGCAAATCTTTTTTGAATTTACAGAAACTCACTGTTTCAAGCAAATTATTATTTTGAAGTGCTTCAGCCCTGTCATGAATTCCATCGTAATCGGAAACTTGTTACGAATCGGAAAATCTCAAACAAATTGCCACTACGAAAGGATTCTGTGATACTTTTTTTTCGGGATTCGGAAACATTCCGATAAGGAAGGAATTCGTGATAGGGCTGAATAGATTTTGTTTTGAATTGCTTCGGCGCGGCGTTATTTCCATAGAATTATTTTAGATGGATTGCTATTAGTTTTTTAGTCGAATTGTTTTCCGTATAGACGCTTAATTCCCCAAAACCTTTTCAAGTCCACACAGAGCTATATGACGGTTTTTTTTCGACTTAAATTATTTAAACCAAAGAGCGATTAAAATGTTCTTTCGAAGTATTTGCTGGTTAAGTTATAGTAAAATATTGAAAAACAAAACTATTCTGAGGAAGACCTTTTTGTAACAGAACTTTTCGAAAAAAAGATCGCCGCTCTTCAATATTGTAGAGAAGCGCATTCAGATGCATTCTTATCATTTGCTATAATTGTTATCATATTTAAATAAAACATACCTACCTATGTAATATGTATTTTTTAGCTGGTTTGGTTTTGGCAACACTGGTTTTGACAGCTGACGTGTGTTTAGTACCTTGTGTCACTGTCAAACAGCTTCAGTTTGGTTTGCAATTTAACCATGGATCGTCTTACAAATGAACAACGCTTGCAAATTATTGAATTTTACTATCAAAATTCGTGCTCGGTTCGAAATGTTCATCGCGCGCTGCTTCCATTTTATGATCGGCATTCTCGACCTTCTGAGGAAGATTGTGACCAAATTTCGCACCAAATTTACTTTTTTGGACATTAAACCACCAATACGTTTACGTACTGTGCGTAGTGAAGAAAATATTGCGGCCGTATCAGCTAGTGTGACAGAAGACCGCGAAATGTCGATTCGGCGCCGTTCCCAGCAGTTAGGCCTTTGTTACAGCACTACGTGGAAAATTTTGCGGAAGGATTTGGGCGTAAAGCCTTTTAAGATACAGCTGGTGCAAGAACTAAAGCCAGCCGACCTACCACAACGCCGAATTTTTGGTGAATGGGCTCTTGGAAAGCTGGCCGAGGATCCGCTTTTGTATCGAAAAATTGTGTTCAGCGATGAGGCTCATTTTTGGTTGAATGGGTACGTAAATAAGCAAAATTGCCGCATTTGGAGTGAAGATCAGCCAGAAGTATTGCAACAGCTACCAATGCATCCCGAAAAAGCCACTGTTTGGTGCGGTTTATGGGCCGGCGGCATTATTGGGCCATATTTCTTCAAAGATGATGCGAATCGCAGCGTTACTGTCAATGGTGAACGCTACCGAGCGATGATAACAAACTTTTTTTTGCCCGAAATGGAAGTTCTTGACTTGCATGATATGTGGTTTCAACAAGACGGTGCCACATGCCACACAGCACGCGAAACAATGGCGCAATTGCGAGGCGAGTTTGGTGAACAGTTAATTTCACGTTTCGGGCCGGTCAATTGGCCGCCTAGATCGTGCGATTTGACACCATTAGATTATTTTTTGTGGGGGTATGTCAAGGCTAATGTCTATAGGGACAAGCCCGCTTCGATTGACGCACTGGAAGCCAACATCCATGCATTCATTCGTGAGATACCGGCCGATATGTGTGAAAGAGTATGCCAAAATTGGACTCAGCGGATGGGCTACCTGAGACGCAGCCGCGGTCAACATTTGCATGAAATTATCTTTAAACATTAAATTGCAAGGTTCAAACTATCGATTCAAATAAATATTTCATTCATTTTTTCGAATTTTTTGTGTTTTTTTTTTTTTTTTAAAGTTCTAAACCTCTTAAAAAATCAACCATTATATTGAATTGAATTGTCTTTTTTGTTTAATTTAAATTTAGGAAAGTTATTCTTTTTCAAACATGAATGGGATTATTTTAAAATTGTTTGTGCCAGAAAGATGGATGTGCCAAATCTCGGGAAAGGGAAGAGGTGCCCCCAAAAAAACTATGTTGGCCTGAAGAGCAAAATGAGAAAGTATAATTTACAGATAAAATGTTTTTTTTTCAGAAAGCAAACCTACTAATTTTACGAGAGCAATGAACATTCACACATGATTTCCCAACATTTTCATTTTTGCACATTCATAGCTATTTCTGGCATAAGGGGGACGATATGCAAGCATGGACATTATATTATTGAAACTAGAAAATTGTTTTAAATCAACAAAATTACAAATAAATTGTTTAAAATAATTCTGAAATTGTTTTCAAGCCATTTTGTTAATTAATTTTAAATATAGGTAGGTATATAGGCATTTATAAAATTTTGTATGTCAATTTTAAGTATTTTCTATTGTAGAGTTTAAAATTGAAAAAAAATTTGAAATATCGAATTTTCAAAAAAAATTATTTGAAATGTTTTTTTACAACCCACCAATATTTTTTTGAAAATTTTGATATGCTATCTTATTTAAGCCTCCATTACAACGCGGAAAAAGTCGATAAAAATCTACATGGGGTCCATTTGGACCCCATAATGTTTTCTATGTTTTTTATTATCTATGATATATTATTCAATTATAATAATTTTACTAGCTAATGTATGCATTAATCGTTAACATTTTTCGAAACAGTGATGCTGAAATTTAACGAGAGAAGTCATAATATTAGGCGATCAAAAAATTTGTTGACTTTAAAATCGATGAAAATTGCCACAAGTCTCTAAGCGCACGCAAATCTGCCTTTGATAGGGATTTTCGTTTACCCCTTTTTAGTTGTGAAATCGGTTTTACATAAACTGGAATGAAAAGCCATTCCCAACCAGTATTGGAACAGGTATATGTAAAAACTAACCCTGCAACCACAAACATACGTTTTCTTGCCCACCATCTGAAAATTTATCAATCGACGAACAGTTGGAACGATTCCGCGGCCGCTGTAAATTTCGCCAATACATGCCAACCAAGCTTGCCAAATATATGTCAAATATCAACGGGTTATCCATTCAAATTATCTATCTACACTGGAAGCTCTGACCAATGTACAAGACTTGGTCGTGGATTTGATGTGGGGATGTCGCTGATACTATAAATTGATAACTTTTGATAAATTTTTCACATCCGTGGATTTGGCCTTGAGATTGCTCGGTAAAAAATACGAACCTTGGCACAATCCGGAAAAATAAAAACGATGTGCTAAAACCTTTTTCAGTAAAGGAGGGTCTTGATGACCATAATGAGCCCCGAAAAATCAATAACAGAAATCAGTATCGCCCAGTCCACTCATCCATCTTTGGATTTTCTGAAAAAAAATGGCGTTGGTGAGTTATTCTCCAAAACCAAACAAGGAAGTGGTTTTGCTATCTACGCAATATTACTGTGAGAAAGCCAATTCCCGTTATCAAAATAAGCCTGCTGGCGCCTCATCACGTAAAATAAAAATGATCGGACGATATCGTTTCCACCATTGCTGTCTCTATCATATCAGTAATGAAAAATGAAGATAGCTATCTTCAAAACGATATCGTTCGATCGTCTTCATTTTACGTGATGAGGCCGCTGTTTTGATACTTGACTACAACCGCACCAAAGGTGGAGCCGATGTATTTGACTTAATGACCTTCAATTATTCTTGCACACGTCAAACAAAACGCTGGCCGATGGTTGTGTCTTACAACTTACTAGACGATGTAGCCCTAGCAACCGTCATCATTTTTCGCGCTTCAATCCCCCTAGAAGTAACAAAACTATATTCAAAAACGCAGAAACGACATGCTTATCAAACTGTTGGAGGAGCTAATGGAGTCGGAACTAAATGACCGTTCACAACCTGCATCATAAAACATTATAGGAAAAATTGCTTTGGATGGCCTCCGCATTATGGAGTGGGTTCAGTCGGTCTTACGAAAAGTACCCGAAAGGCTTCCTTTTAAAAGGGGCAAATGTCACTTTTGCCCAAGAGCAGAAGACAAGAAAATCAGAAACACCTGCGATTGTTGTGGTAGATATTGTTGCCTTCGTCACACAAATAACTTAAGCGTCAAATGTCTCCCGGAACTGCCTACAACTTCAAGCTAAATTAGTTTTACTATTCTTATTGAAATAAATGAATCTATAACACAACTGAGAAAACCAAAACTACGAAAGACTAAACTTCCCAGTACAAAACTGAGCAGTACAAAACTAATAATGAACACAACTGTGCAGTACAGAACTTCTAACGACCAAAACTCTGGTGGTTGCTTGGTTTTTGGATTGCCAACAGTTGACCGTAGTATGTGTGCGCTAGGCGATGGGTTTTAAAAAGAGGAATATAGCAAGGCTGAACGGGTGTGGAGGTATCCTCGTCGTTCTTTGAGCGATTTCAATGAAATTGACACAGGTTATAGCTGAGGCAGAATTATGAACAAAAAAAATATTTTCAGCACAGGGTGTCTCCAAAAAATGTCACTTTCTTATTCTTTGAGCGATTTCGATGAAATTGACACGGGTTATAGCTGAGGCAGAATTATGAACAAAAAAAATATTTTCAGCACAGGGTGTCTCCAAAAAATTCTTTCTTATTCTTTGAGCGATTTCGATGAAATTGACACGGGTTATAGCTGAGGCAGAATTATGAACAAAAAAAATATTTTCAGCACAGGGTGTCTCCAAAAAATGCCACTTTCTTATTCTTTGAGCGATTTCGATGAAATTAACACAGAATATAGCTGAGGCAGAATTATAAACGAAAACAATATTTTCACCACAGGGTGCCCCCAAAAAATGTCATTTTCTTATTGACACAGAATAGAGCTGAGGCAGAAATTTAAACGAAAATCAAGACAAAAAATTTTATGAGAGGGGGCGGGGGGAGGGGTCGATTCCAACTTGCTCGGAGGTCTATACTCTATAACCTACTAAAAAAAAACAAATGTTTCCATTTCAAATATTTCACATTTATATTACCTAAATCATAGCAACCGCTAATCAGAGTCACTGTATCTATGTATTAGAAAATTTAAATTATATGTACACTCCTATTTAATTTTTCTAAATAAACAATAAACAAATCTTTTTTACAATATTTGTGTAAGTACATAATTTAAATTTTCCCATTCAAATCAATACGGTGACCTTGATTGGAGTTTGCTGTTTGCTCTGAAAAAATAAAAACAAATACTTATGAACTGAAGTATTTTAAATTTTCATTTTTTTAATAGGTCATAGACCTCCGAATAAGTGATATGTGTACACAAGGCTTTTTAAAGTTCTATGTGCAGGTAAAACGGATGCAAGCAGGACCTAATTTTTTCAATTGGACTTGTCATGCAATTTTATTTTTCAAATTTTCTAGAAATAAAGGGTTTTTCAACAGGGACGCTACAAAAGTAGAGCAACAGGGACAGCAAACGTCGCCATATTTCTTGCCGCTCTTTTGACATTTCTCTTCAGTAAGGTTTGCCATTGATGGAAAGATAAACGAGCCAACAACGAGTCGAAACTATTAAAATTTACTGCCGAAATTCGGAGTCAGTGGCCTCAACGTTAAGAGCGCTCCGTACAATTTATGGTCGTCATAATCGTCCTAGCAAATCAACAATTGAGCGTCTAGTGGAAAAATTTGAATCCACAGGCACAGTACAAAATGTTTCCGTGCCAGTGAGACAAAGAAGTGCCCGTAGAATCGCGAACATTGCTGCCGCTGAGGCTTCAGTTGCAGAAAGCCCAAATGTGTCTCTCACACGTCGTTCTCAAGCGTTGGGCATCTCTGTGACTTCGTTGTGGCGAATTTTGCGAAAAGATCTTGGCCTACATCCTAACAAGATTAAATTGACGCAAGAACTGAAGCCGCTTGACCACCACAAGCGTCCTATGTTCGTGAATTGGGCTGAGCAACAACTTGAAAATGATTCGGATTTTCATGGAAAAATCATCTTGAGCGATGAGGCTCATTTCTGGCTGAATGGCTTTATCAATAAACAAAATATGCGGTATTTGTCAGGCAGCAATCCACACGTACTCCATGAGACATTGTATCCCGAACAAATTACGGTTTGGTGTGGTTTATGGGCCGGCGGCGTCATTGGGCCGTACTTCTTCCGTGATGATCAAGACCGGCACGTTACTGTGAATGGGAATCGCTACCGTTCAATGATAACCGAATATTTTTGGCCCCAATTGGATGATATGGACTTGGAGGACATGTGGTTCCAACAGGACGGCGCCACAAGCCACACAGCGAATGTCACAATCAATTTATTGGAAACCAAGTTTGGAGAACGTGTTATCTCACGAAATGGTCCAGTCGCTTGGCCACCTCGGTCGTGCGATTTGACGCCATTAGACTATTTCCTGTGCCAACAAGCCAGCGACGATTGATGCACTTCGAATACCGAACGTGAAATTGCAGCAGTATCGGCCGATTTATGCTTGAGAACTGTCGAAAATTGGGTTCAGCGTCTAGACTCCTACAAGCTTGCTCGTGGTGGCCATGCAAAAGAAATCGACTTCCATACATAATAACATCGAACGTACTTTCATAGGAATAAAGAATTTCATTGATATCCAAAATCGTTTTTGTTTTATTTAAAAAAACTTTTGTAGCGCTCTTATTGAAAAACCCGATATAATGTACAGTGATCCACAAAAGTCTGCGTACAGAAGAAGAATTCTTGTAAATAATATCGATATTCGCAAATAGAACATAATTAAATTAATAAAATTGATTTATATCGGTAAAAAGGCACATTTTAACAGCTTTTTCATGTTAAAAAGCAGTATGTCAGTGGCGTTCATTTCGTTCATGAACGCCTAACTTTATGATAATATTATTATGCATCAATCTAATACCTAACCACCCACAAAATATTTTTACTTTTCTCCTTATTTGATTAAGTTCCGCAATTTTTTTTTCTCATTTTCCAACATCCAAAAACTCGTGCAACCCTTATGTGCACTCAATTCAAACCAAAACAAAAAAATACCTGTAGCAAAACTTCCCAAATAATTTAGAAAAGAAATATCCCATTACCACTCATTATCATTTGACCATCAACTCGTTCAAATGATTTTGGAACGATATGTACCTACTCAAAGTATACACACGAAAAAAAAAGTAAAACTTCGTTCAAATTATTTGTTAACGAAATCAAGCAATTGTGACTTACAATCTATGAGTTTTTCTTAAGATTTTACACTCAAACTGTGTGCGGTTGTTGTTTGGTCGAAAAAAGAAAGCATTGGATGGGGGAATCTTGCATTGTATGAATATTTTGGTTCTATTATTTAAAAAAAAGTATAAATGCAATGATAAATTTTATTTTATTCAATGGCTTGAATATTTTTTTTGAAGGTGTTTAAAGTATTCTAACAAAACCATTAAATAACGTAAAAAATCTTTTTCTGCAGAAAAAAATATTGGTTTATCAAATATGTATTTATTTGATTTAGTTTAAAAGTTATTTGCATTATATGTATATTCATCAATTTTTGTATCTTTTAAATATTTATATATTTTTGCCTCAGCTATATTCTGTTTAAATTTCATCGAAATCGCTCATAAAATGAAAAAGTGACATTTTATGGAGGCACCCTGTGCTGAAAATATTGTTTTCGTTTATAATTCTGCCTCAGCTCTATTCTGTGTCAATTTCATCGAAATCGCTCAAAGAATAAGAAAGTGAAATTTTTTGGAGACACCCTGTGCTGAAAATATTTTTTTTGTTCATAATTCTGCCTCAGCTATAACCCGTGTCAATTTCATCGAAATCGCTCAAAGAACGACGAGGATACCATTTTTTTAAATCCAACGCCCTATTTTTATATTCGCAACTCCACACCCGTTCAGCCTTGCTATATTCCTCTTTTTAAAACCCATCGCCTAGCGCACACATACTACGGTCAACTGTTGGCAATCCAAAAACCAAGCGATAATATAGCATCCGCCTTTTTCGTAGTTGTGTCGCGAGTAGTTTTGGTCGTTAGAAGTTCTGTACTGCACAGTTGTGTTCATTATTAGTTTTGTACTGCGCAGTTTTGTACTGGGAAGTTAAGTCTTTCGTAGTTTTGGTTTTCTCAGTTGTGTCAGTCTCCCGAAATAAATTGCCTACATTTACATTCATAATTATTAGAAAAAATATGATTTTTGTTAGAATTTCAGTAATGGGGTCTAAATGGACCCCATGTCAGATATATGGACTATTTCCAGAAAAAAATCGCAGAAAATTCTGCAAAATTTCAGTGATTATTTAAACATAAAAAATTAATAGAAAATTGAATTGAGTATTAACCCCAAGGCGAAAAAATGAAAAATAAAAAGTTACACATGTTCCAAATGGACCCCATGACATATAGGAGGGTTAAAGTAATTACAAGCTTCTGTGTGAAAAAAAATAATTTTAATCGATTATTCAGATAATGAGATATTCGAAAATAAAGAAAAAAAATTATACAAGAAAAACCTGAAACAAGAAAAAAAAATGATGGGATGGGGGTCTATTCCGCCGTTTAGCCGGAAAGGGTGATTTTCTAAGAATTATAAAATTATTAAAAAACAACGGTAAGACTAACATTATTTTAGTCGTTCTTTTGTCTGTTTGGCTACAGCCTAAACGGATGGGTCGATTTTCTTTAAACTTTGTACCTAGTGTTTTTTGGACACTCCCCCAATATTAAAAAAAAAGGCAAAAAATACTGCGAAACCCAAGTTTTTTATCCTCCATACTTTTTAATTTTTTTTTTTGGTTTTAAAAAGTGTCCCTACCATTGTTACGAAAAATTAAAATTAAAGTTGTAAAGTGTGTATTTTTAAACATAGGGCTGTCTAAACTTTTCTTACAAAACGCAACAAACATTTTTTTGAGTTTTGGAAAAAAGGGAAATATTTATTTTTATTTAAAGCGTTTTTTCGCTTAAAATCTTCAATTTTCAATGAACAATTGGATTTGAGCTATTCTGAACTTGGAAAAAGTTTAAATTTTTTTATATTTTATAAAAAGGGGGCTAAAGGAGTTTTTACAAAGTTCAAAAACATATTTTTAAAATAAATATGATTTAAAATCACGAAAACAAAAAATTTCGATTTTAGGGTGATAATACTAGGTGGCGCAAAATTAATCAACCTATCGGAAGATGGTAATAATTTTTGGAAATGGAGCCGTACGTCATTCATATTTGAAATTTTTGAACTAGGCAGCTGAAGTATACAAACAACAAGCAATGGAGCGTTATACTCCGAAAGAGCGTGGAATAATTATGTCGATGGTGTTAGCGTAGGTGTCGGTCGGTGGTGTAAGCGCAACTTGAATTTCGATGTCGATTTCCTATTCGTGTCGCGCCAAATGGGCAAACATTCTGTCGTTTAGCTACTCGACTCGAACAGACGAACCACAGGAGACCATGCATGGCGTGGCTGCCACTGGACTGGTCGTTCAGCCGAGAATATCGCGGCTGTGGTCACCGATGTCACCAGACGACGGGCCACGGAATCACCATGCGGACCCTAAACCGAATTTTACTGTCAAGCCATCCTCAATCTCAACAACGAAGGACACTATTTTGTAACCAAAATCATCAGAAGTGACAAGGCACATTTCCACTCAAGCGGTTACGTCAATAAGCAAAAATTTTGGCTTCTAATGTAAAAATCTGCGTGTGATGCACGAAGAGACATTCATCCATTCAAAAATCCACTGTGTCGTGCGTTTGCGAAGTTCTCCCGGGAGGAACGATTGGGCCGCATTATTTTGAGGACGCCATCGGTAATACGGTCACTGTTAACGGCGAACGCTACAGGGCTACATTGGATGAGCGGGGCTTGGTGAACATGTGGTTTCAACCGCTTTCCTGGTCCCGTAGGCTCCCATTTTGGCGATTTGGCTTGACAAGATCTAACCATTACAGACTTCTTTCTTTCAGGCTGCTTGAAACCGCGGGTTTATGCCAACAAATTTCAGACAATAGCAGCCCATTAGGAAAAATCTTTCACCGGCAATCTAGCGGAAAGTAATATAAAATGCGATAAAACAGATCCAAAAATTTAAAAAAAGTGTCAGAATAACTGGGACAATCCAGAACAAAACTTCAAAAACTTCGATTTTCGAAAAAAGGCTGTCAACCGTTTTTAGGCCTTGGTTTTAATATTTTTAAAAAAAAAAATCGGGAATGCCTGGAAATATTTTCAAAAATAATTAATATAAAACTTCACACACTCCAGTTTTTGATAATTTTCTTTTTCACTAAAATGCAGAGTGTGTATATATTCTATATATGTATGTTTATTCAGTAGTATAGGTAGATAAATACAAATTTTTCTGTCAGGTACGTACCGTTGTTTTTGGAAAAATCTTACCTCTAAGAAATCACTAAAACATCTTAAGTTCAAAATACCAAGATTATTGCTTCAGTGGCTTAGACATCCAGATACAGAGAGACAGATTTACTACCTTATATGCTGATGTTAGATGTAATTATCCACATCTTTAGAAAAAATTAAATTAAATTAAAGTCATTAAATACTCTTAACACCACATATTAATCAGTGTCCCCCTAAAAGAAGATTTTGTGTTTCTATTTAAATATTTGTATTTTTTACCTTCCCGCTACATTTTTCAATGCAGAAAACCAAACGTGTGGAAAAGGCTATCTAAGCGTAAATGCGATGATTAATAAAGGACTCTTTCCGAAAATTGTATCAAATACTATTAATCCGCACGAGTTTTAATAAAACTTCCCCTTCAATAAGCAAAACATATCGGGACATATTCATATAGTCACTTTTAAACTCCAGTTTATCTTAGACCTGGGATTATCCTATCTAAATAACATTGAATAAACCCCAGTCTAAAATAAACTGGAGTTTAAAAGTGCCTATGTATATATTTAGGTAAGCCTTGGTGTTGGTCACAAAAAAAAATTACTTTAAATACTGGCCTTAAATTGAAACGCTTCCCTTTAAATATCTTTTTGTGCGTTTCTATACAACAAATTCAAAAACCCGTATATATTGCATGCAGCCAAAGGAGAAACTCTTCTTCAGCTGTAGGATGTAGGACGTAGGTCCTATCCATTGTGAGCTGCAATTAAGTAATAAAGTATAGATACAAAACTGACGTGATATTATACTGAATATACCGTACACGGTAGCGTGGCTAGTATATCAGACTACCAAAGCGTATCCGGTGGCCTCGTTCGTTCTTTAATCTTGATATTCCTTCCCGAAGCTACCTATAATATGTGCGGATAAAGACGGACAAACTAACTCTTGTTGACTTAAACACTAAGCACGTGATTTGGCGATAAATTAAAAAATGGAAAAAGCCTCTCTCCAGTAAACCAACAAAAAAAAAAACCCACAGTCTACTGAAGAAAGTGTTAGATTGGTCAAAATGGTCCTCATACACACATATACTTATACCTTAACTCAAGACTCAAAAACAATATAATTTCACCCCAAGTAACTTTCTACAATGAACGTTGCACCTGACTATACGGAAAAAAAATGAAACTAAATTCCCCTCCCCTAAGCAGCCCTTTCTACCAAACTCAAGACAGCTGTAGAATTATTCTAATTTTCTATTTGGGACCTGGGGGTCGATTACGTGCGCTATATATGCAAAGGAAGGGCGAGACCTGAATTGTTTAGCAAGCAACAGCAGCACGAAGACAGAGGCTTTTGTGCAGTGCAAGAGCTCAAAACATGAAATTACAATGTTTTGCTGCTTATTTATTGTGATGGCATCAAGGAAGAAGGAAGTACTGAATTTTCTAAAGAAATTGATTGGGTTCGAGCCAAAAAGAAAAACAATCAAAACAGCGATGTTATTATTTAAGCGCACTACACAAAATTGAGACCAAAGACTACTAAAAAAAAGGGCATTACTTTTCATCCTGGATATATTTCCAGTCTTGTTTATTAGAATTCGCTAAACAGTTTTTAAAGGCTGAATATAGTTATGTTGTGCATGAGCATTTATGTAGCCTCTAATCAAAGTTGCATAAATATTTATTCATAAAATATTTTCCTACCCATTACATAGCTGTAGTTAGAATGTGCTTGTGTCAAATAAAGGACCAAAAAGGAGAAATCTATAACGTTTTAATGCCACACCTGATAAACAAAACTTGTGACATTTTAGTGTGCAAATTGTGAGTTGATTTTTGTCATAGGTTGACGCTGAGGTATGCTCGTCGGGTCCAGAGTTTTACCATAGAAACAAAAAACTTTAGTGTATTTGAGGTTGTTTTTACTCACTAATCTCTGGTTCTTACAATTTCTATACAATTCAAATTGTCTTGTAGCTATATGTACTGTTATACAATTCAATATAATATTCTTATAATAATTTACATTTATATAACCTTATAACTTAGATTTATACAATTCAAATGTTTAGCAGTGTATCCTAAATTACAGTCTGAGACAGCAGACGTCACTAAATTACAGTCTGAGATAGCAGACCTCACTCTAACTACTTAAAACCTGGGCTTCACTCGGGATTAGGTTAGGTTAGAGGAAGTGATTATACGGCAGGCCGTATTATCGCACTCGGATCTCATTGGATCCGTTGTGATCCCCAGGCTATGGTAAAGGAGTTAGAGGAGTTTAGGTGTGGGTGTGAGAGGCCTCCCTAAACCAACCCGAATTTTGAGTAAATTTCAGGATGTTCTTTAGTGGAAAAAACTAGATGTTGCTCAGTTCGTCAAAGACGTAATCTCCGAGGGACAATTTTCTGGTTCTTACTAAGCTGGGCCATTCACAAAGGAAGTTATAGGAGCCCTCTTCCGCCTCTTCATCTTGACATCATCTGCACAAGTCGGCATGTGGGTTCCCATTGAGTTGTGACCCGTTAGGATTCCAACCAGAAGGGATAGTTGAGGTCTGCTTAGTTCGAGAAGGAACTCTCACTCGGGATTGCTTTGTATATGCAATTTAATAAACGGCTGCGGTGAAGAAGAGGGTGTAGTGCATCATTACAAAATAAAGTTATATGTTTCAGAACAAAAACACTTATGTTTCTTATTGATTTATTAAAATAACGGGTGATTTTTTAGCTGGTTTGGTTTTGGCAACACTGGTTTTGACAGCTGACGTGTGTTTAGTACCTTGTGTCACTGTCAAACAGCTTCAGTTTGGTTTGCAATTTAACCATGGATCGTCTTACAAATGAACAACGCTTGCAAATTATTGAATTTTACTATCAAAATTCGTGCTCGGTTCGAAATGTTCATCGCGCGCTGCTTGTGTTCAGCGATGAGGCTCATTTTTGGTTGAATGGGTACGTAAATAAGCAAAATTGCCGCATTTGGAGTGAAGATCAGCCAGAAGCATTGCAACAGCTACCAATGCATCCCGAAAAAGCCACTGTTTGGTGCGGTTTATGGGCCGGCGGCATTATTGGGCCTATTTCATCAAAGATGATGCGAATCGCAGCGTAACTGTCAATGGTGAACGCTACCGAGCGATGATAACAAACTTTTTTTTGCCCGAAATGGAAGTTCTTGACTTGCATGATATGTGGTTTCAACAAGACGGTGCCACATGCCACACAGCACGCGAAACAATGGCGCAATTGCGAGGCGAGTTTGGTGAACAGTTAATTTCACGTTTCGGGCCGGTCAATTGGCTGCCTAGATCATGCGATTTGACACCATTAGATTATTTTTTGTGGGGGTATGTCAAAGCTAATGTCTATAGGGACAAGCCCGCTTCGATTGACGCACTGGAAGCCAACATCCATGCATTCATTCGTGAGATACCGGCCGATATGTGTGAAAGAGTATGCCAAAATTGGACTCAGCGGATGGGCTACCTGAGACGCAGCCGCGGTCAACATTTGCATGAAATTATCTTTAAACATTAAATTGCAAGGTTCAAACTATCGATTCAAATAAATATTTCATTCATTTTTTTGAATTTTTTGTGTTTTTTTTTAAAAAAAAGTTCTAAACCTCTTAAAAAATCACCCATTAATTAAAGCTCTCCCAAACCGGCCGGCGAAAAAACGTTCTTTGTAATTTTATTGTCGTGTGTGAGTATTTATTTTGTTGTTTCTAAATTGACAATCAAATTGGTTAGGTAGGTACTGAATTCGTAGAAAAAACAGAAAAAAAAAATTTGAAAAATTAACAAAAGAAGGTCCTTTACACTAATTTTTGTTTGTTTCATAAAGAATTTTGTGTACCATTCAATCATACAAAGTGGCGCAGAATTTTTCATCAAATTTAGTTTTTGAATTAATTTAAAAAAAAAAAAAATGATTTTGATTGATGTTAAATATTTATTTGGATCTTTACAATTTGTTTTGTTAAGTGGAAAAGATGAAATCCTACAAGTGGCTGCCGCCAGTGTTGATACACATTTGTGCCTGTCTTATCGCATTTTCCATGACTCCGCAAGATATCCGTTGAAAGATTTCTCCTTAAGAGCTGCGATTATCTGAGGCTTGTTGGCATACACCTGTGACTTCAAGTAACCCAAGAGAAAGCAGTCTGCATGGGATGGTTAAATCGGGCAGTCTTGCTGGTCATGCCAAACGGGATATAACGCGACCAGGAAACCCTTCCTTCACAATATCCATTGTGGCTTGTGCTGTGTGTGTGGTTGTACCGTCTTGTTGAAACCACATGTTCACCAAGCCCCGCTCATCCAATGTAGCCCTGTATAGCGTTCGTCAGTAACAGTGACCGTATTGCCGATGGCGTCCTCAAAAAAATACGGCCCAATCACTCCTCCCGCTTGAAAGTCGCACCACACAGTAGCTTTGAGTGGATGTAATGGCTCTTCGTGCATCACACGCGGATTTTCAGTGTCCCAGAAACGAATATATTGCTTATTGACGTAACCGCTTGAGTGGAAATGCGCCATGTCGCTCATGATGATTTTCGACAAAAAATCGTCCTTTTCGTTGTTGAGATTGAGGATGGCTTGACAGCGGAGTATAGCGCTTCATTGCTTGTATGTTTGTATTCTGCAGCAAGCTGTCTAGTTCACAAATGGCAAATATGATTGTCATACGACGCACGCCATCTGCAAAAATTATAACAAATCTTCCGATAGGGTGACTAATTTTTTAATTTTAATTTTTTTTTTTCAAATTTTAAAGTAGGTAGCTATGTTCTTTTCTTAAAACTTAAACATCCTTATAGGCACTCTATTTAACCCCCAAACGCGTTTAACTTATAATGTCTCTATTCAACGTTGCATAAGTTTTATAAATAACGTTTTCGTGTTTAGAGACATTATGAGGAGTGAATATGTAATCGCTATAATGCGTTTATAAATTCGGCTGTTCATAAATAAACAACATATTTATTGAGAAATTGACAAAGTCTCTCTACAGGACTTTCTTTTTATCAAATAATGGGTGATTTTTTAAGAGGCTTAAAACTTTTTTAAAAAAAAAACACAAAAAATTCGAAAAAATGAATAAAATATTTATTTGAATCGATAGTTTGAACCTTGCAATTTAATGTTTAAAGATAATTTCATGCAAATGTTGACCGCGGCTGCGTCTCAGGTAGCCCATCCGCTGAGTCCAATTTTGGCATACTCTTTCACACATATCGGCCGCTATCTCACGAATGAATGCATGGATGTTGGCTTCCAGTGCGTCAATCGAAGCGGGCTTGTCCCTATAGACATTAGCCTTGACATACCCCCACAAAAAATAATCTAATGGTGTCAAATCGCACGATCTAGGCGGCCAATTGACCGGCCCGAAACTTGAAATTAACTGTTCACCAAACTCGCCTCGCAATTGCGCCATTGTTTCGCGTGCTGTGTGGCATGTGGCACCGTCTTGTTGAAACCACATATCATGCAAGTCAAGAACTTCTATTTCGGGCAAAAAAAGTTTGTTATCATCGCTCGGTAGCGTTCACCATTGACAGTAACGCTGCGATTCGCATCATCTTTGAAGAAATAGGCCCAATAATGCCGCCGGCCCATAAACCGCACCAAACAGTGGCTTTTTCGGGATGCATTGGTAGCTGTTGCAATGCTTCTGGCTGATCTTCACTCCAAATGCGGCAATTTTGCTTATTTACGTACCCATTCAACCAAAAATGAGCCTCATCGCTGAACACAAGCAGCGCGCGATGAACATTTCGAACCGAGCACGAATTTTGATAGTAAAATTCAATAATTTGCAAGCGTTGTTCATTTGTAAGACGATCCATTGTTAAATTGCAAACCAAACTGAAGCTGTTTGACAGTGACACAAGGTACTAAACACACGTCAGCTGTCAAAACCAGTGTTGCCAAAACCAAACCAGCCAAAAAATCAGTTACAAAAATTATGCCACAGAAAATAAAGTAGGAACACCTGAGAAGAGGTATCTGACGTTATCCCTGAAATCCTTATTATACAAAACTTTAATTCTTACATATACCTATTAAACTGAATCACTGTCAACCATATGAATATCCATAATAATTATACTCAGGCTATGCATTTGTACACGTATTATCATTCACATCTTAAAGCCATAAGTAGAACATTGCCATTGAAATAGTTAGGTAAGTCAATCCTAAGATCGACCTTCAACAAAGAATATTACGACGATATAACATCCTTGGTTGTGTAGGTATTAAGGGAAACAAAAGTCCAAGAACAAAACGAGAACGGAAAGGCAGCCGAGTAAAGCTTCACTGTAATTGTAAATAATTACAGTTGTTTTCTACGAGAGTTGCATGCTGATGATAATGATGCAGCCAGCCACCTTGAATTTTGGTTTGTGTGATATAAGCAGATTCGTCCTTTCGGAACAGCTGATCTCTATGGCGGATATGGTTGGTTGTTCGTGATGGATTTAATGTCAGAATCTGGATGATTTTAACGGAACTCATGAAGGTGAATATAATATTTGAAGTGGCACCTGTCACTTGAATGAATGTTAGTCAGAGGTTTTTGACTTCACAAAAAAACACCAAGCCAAATGCACCAAAAAGACAATATTTTGCTATAAATAAGATTAAAACTGAAATGAATCCAGACGTCATCCCTCATCCTTTTAAATTATACACATTTTAGACAAAAGTATTATACACAGGGTTCTTGTAATTGAATCAACTTAGTTTAAGTGTTATTTATAAATATTAAGTGACAGTTTCTCATCGATACAAGCTCCCCTAGATTAATAACAAGTGGTCAAAGGTTACGAAGTACGGTTTTTCACTGATTTACTATACTGGTAATATAGAACACATCAAAAACTTTTCGTCAACTCCTGAAACTTGGCAAAAACGTTTCAATTATCAAGAAAATATGTTATGTTATGTTTTGAAAGATAATGAATTATTAATAAAACTTGTCAAACAATTTTTTTTTTTTTATGTTTATGCATCTATGACGGTGGTGGATTTTTCTCTGTGCGACGTTACGAGGTCAAACTTTGCGGTTTAGCACATTACGTTACGGAAGTAAGAATAGTAGGATATTGGGTACGTTCAGTGACAAAAATCTGAAGATCCCATTCAAGCAAACTAGTCCGTTTTGGATCCGCGCACGTTGTCAAAAACGTATTGACGACTTGGCATATATGTACGGATCCAAATATACGGATCCTCAAAAATGCGCTTGGACAAGCGTTGATGTTTACAGATATTAACCGAGAGTCCCGTCCCGGCGCTCACACAATTTTTTTTTGTACAGTTACACATTCATTAAACAAACAAGCTGGTCCGGCAAACTTCGTTCCGCCATAAATATTGATTAAATTATTAATGTGTCTCTCGAAAGTCGAGCCTCTCTATTGAAAGCATGGAACTCTTTTCTCTGGATTTCACACATTCAAGGTCACTGTAGAAAAAGTCGCACAACGCTGATTGAGTTCATAATTTGAATTTCCAAGGAATAGAATCTGAAGGAATTTATTATCTTCATTCAATGAGCGGGAACAGACCTTCTTCACGATGGTAACTTGTCCTTGGATCTGAATAGTGGAAAGAGATATGGACAATCGATCCATATTAGACATATGCGGGAAAGTTCGTCTGACGACGTTACCTACCTTAAAGGTGGGATTGTAACCACGTTCTTGGATAACATTGGCTTCAAAATGTATTGTTGGGTGTGTGCAAAGAAATGGTGCGATTATGGTGTATTTCCATACAAAAGTGACCCCAATGGCTGTGGTGGCGCTAACCAGAAAGGATAATTTGACTTATATCCTCCTGCACAGCACAACCCAGGCTTTAACAGACGACAGTGGTAAGTGCCCACTTCTTTGGCCATATCGTGCCGAACAATTCATATACCGTACTTTTGGTGCGCTAAAATCCCATCTCATCACACAGTGTGCGGCAGCTTTTCATCCTCCACGATCACGTTTACGAGCATGCTGCTTCCAGTAGTCGAGACCAAGCTCTTTGGCTTATGTGGGGTTTTGCTCTCTAAACCGGAAGTTCGGTCTTCCTTACCGCCTCCGACTTGGGGCTTGTGATTTTAAGACAGAATCATTGTTGTTCATTTGTTGTGGCCGACTCAATGAAGTCGACGTGTTTTGCCTTTTTTTGACTTCATCCACATCTAATTATAGCCAATAGAGCTCGCAGTTGAATCTCCTTCTCCATTCAATATATACTCGCAAACAGGACCAACATGACCAGGTCTTGTTTTGCTGATTAAAATACCGATTTCAATATTTTTTGCTTACAACCAATAACCCAACTTACATTCCCCACGCTTATAGCAAATGACAATTTAGGTATTATAAAATAAGGATATAAATCCATCAGTCTTTCAAAGTGAAAAAAAAAAATCGAAGAATAAAAAGAAAAAAATTAATATTGCATCGTTCGCTATCTGCATTTCCTTGTGGCCGGCCTTAGCCTTAAACTCTTTGACTTTGATGTTTCTGTCTCTTAAAACCTTTTAACAAATCAAATAAAAATAAAACTTCAACTCAAACTCGATTGTGTAAAGTTCGTATAAAATTTTATCTTCTTTCGATTTATCCTTCGCCGTTCGTCCTTCGTGTGAATTTGTTTCCACTTTATTTCCTGATAATAATGACTTCATTACCGTGGCACGCGGCAAGTGAATCGATTACATTCTGTTTGCTTTTCTGCTAATGGGAGGGGGAAGGGTGAGACGTAGAGGTAAAGCAGAAGATACCTTTTCCTGTAAACCTGGTAACGAAATTTCCACTCTGCCCGTTGCCCTTACCATACTACTCTTTTGTTGAAAGTGACGTTTTTTCCAACGGTTTATTTGTCCCCCTTGCGGCGAATGGAGACCACCCGTCACGGTGTCGTTGTCCTTCTCTCCATGGTGGTTGCAGAACCAGAGCTTTTAATTTTTAAATACTTAGACAAAACTGCTGCTCGTGGTGTTGCTCCGGCTTTTCCCAATAGACTATGCGAGCGAACGTCTGAGAGGTGAGTAAAAGGTTTATCTTTTACAAAGGATATAAGAATCATCTTGGGGGAAGTGATTATAAACGTTTTAACTGCTCGCTCGTGAAACCTTTAATGTCTATCCCGGTTGTTGAAGTCCTATTCCATGGAATTTAATATCTTTATAAATTATGGAGTGAGACAAATTTTTAATAAACCAGTAAACATAGATATATCCTTACCTAACCTACATACCTACTTTTATATACTTATGTAGTTTATGATGAAAATAACCGTGGAGTTCTTATAGGTACCTAATGTTAAGTTATAAATTAGGCAAATAGGATAAACTTTTACGTCGCGACGTGCAAAGGAATATTTTTGAAGCGTTTTGACAAAATCTCAATACATTTCTGAGAGAAATAAAGTCTAATAAGCCTTAATTATCAGGATAGCAAAAAAAACTAACTTTAAAAAAAAAAAACAAAAAATTTCAAATAGTGTGTAGAGTTTTTAAAAAGATTTCACTTTGCTACATCTATCGCTGCTCATAGGTCAATACGTCCGTGGAAGGTTATTTAGTCAAATGAATTTATATGAAGACGGTAGTCAAAAGTTAGTTAAGGTCGGAAGACTTCGTAACCGGTTTATATAACTGGGTGTTTTCTTAGACATTTTTTTTTCAAACTGCCAATACTTTTATCGGAGTTGGTCTTTTTGACAGCTGTCACTCGATTTATGCTGAGTTTGGTTTGCCATTTCATAATGAATAGACTTACGGGCCCAAAACAAGATTGCCATTGATCCCAATTTCCATAAGCGAATTTTATTTAGTGATGAAGCTCATTTTTGGTTGAATAGATACGTCAATAAACAAAACTGCCGTATTTGGAGTGATGATAATCTTCAAGTGTATGTTGAGACACCATTACATCCTCAAAAAGTCACTGTTTGGTGTTCTCTATGGGCAGAGGGAATCATTGGTGCACATTTCTTCAAAAATGAAGTACATAATGTTACAGTCAATGGGGAACGCTATAGAGCCATGATTAATGACTTTTTCGTGACTGAATTGGAGGATGTTGATGTGGACGACCTTTGGTTCCAACAAGACGGCGCTACATGCCATACAGCCAACGAAACCATCAATTTATTGAAGGAAACTTTTGGTGAGCGCATTATCTCGCGTCGTGGGCCTGTGGCGTGGCCTCCAAAATCGTGCGATTTAACACCACAGGACTATTTTTTGTGGGGTTATGTGAAGTCTTATCTGTCTACGCAGATAAGCCCGAGACGATTGTCTCCTTGGAAAAGAATATTCGGCGCTTTATTGCTGACATACGGGCCTAATTGCTGCAAAAAGTGGTCAAAAATTGAGCCTCTCGGCTGGAATTTATTCGAGCCAGCCGCGGCGGCCACTTGCCCGAAATCATTTTTAAAACATAATATCAAACCCTTGTCTTTAAAATTAATCTAAATTCTTGGCCGTAACATTGAATTATATGCGTTTTATATCTTCTGGAAAACCACACGTTTAAAAAAAACACCCACGGGTGATTTTTTAGCTGGTTTGGTTTTGGCAACACTGGTTTTGACAGCTGACGTGTGTTTAGTACCTTGTGTCACTGTCAAACAGCTTCAGTTTGGTTTGCAATTTAACCATGGATCGTCTTACAAATGAACAACGCTTGCAAATTATTGAATTTTACTATCAAAATTCGTGCTCGGTTCGAAATGTTCATCGCGCGCTGCTTGTGTTCAGCGATGAGGCTCATTTTTGGTTGAATGGGTACGTAAATAAGCAAAATTGCCGCATTTGGATTGAAGATCAGCCAGAAGCATTGCAACAGCTACCAATGCATCCCGAAAAAGCCACTGTTTGGTGCGGTTTATGGGCCGGCGGCATTATTGGGCCTATTTCTTCAAAGATGATGCGAATCGCAGCGTTACTGTCAATGGTGAACGCTACCGAGCGATGATAACAAACTTTTTTTTGCCCGAAATGGAAGTTCTTGACTTGCATGATATGTGGTTTCAACAAGACGGTGCCACATGCCACACAGCACGCGAAACAATGGCGCAATTGCGAGGCGAGTTTGGTGAACAGTTAATTTCACGTTTCGGGCCGGTCAATTGGCTGCCTAGATCGTGCGATTTGACACCATTAGATTATTTTTTGTGGGGGTATGTCAAGGCTAATGTCTATAGGGACAAGCCCGCTTCGATTGACGCACTGGAAGCCAACATCCATGCATTCATTCGTGAGATACCGGCCGATATGTGTGAAAGAGTATGCCAAAATTGGACTCAGCGGATGGGCTACCTGAGACGCAGCCGCGGTCAACATTTGCATGAAATTATCTTTAAACATTAAATTGCAAGGTTCAAACTATCGATTCAAATAAATATTCCATTCATTTTTTCGAATTTTTTGTGTTTTTTTTTTAAAAAAGTTCTAAACGTCTTAAAAAATCACCATCATTACATAGGACATCTTACCATATCCTCCGTAACGAGGAGAGTACAATACATTCATTCCATCAGGATAAAAACTGGACTTATCTAAACTGTCTGTTGTTAGTTGCGATGGAACAGCTACAAACACTGGTTGGAAAAGCGGGGCTATCCGCCTTATGAAACTTACCTTGGGTAGACCTTTGCTCTGGTTCATATGCCACCTCCATTCTAATGAGCTGCCTCTGTGTTATTTGTTTATTCAATTATAGATGGAGCTATAACATAATAGGACCTCAACTTTACTCAGGACCGACTATGGAAAGGTGCTGGAAAGTTGCACTGATCTAACTGTTATTGAATTTTCACCAATTGCATTAAACCTTCCTATATTTTGCCAGAAGATGTCCAAGATTCTCTTAGGACTGTTCAAAAATATTTGTTTCAAAATTGTGAAGCTATTGCCAAGGGATTATGTCCTGCAGATCTTTCCAATAGAAATCCAGAGAAAATGGCACATCCTAGATAGTAAACAACTGTTAATAGTATCTTAAGGCTTTATGTAGCAACATAAGTTTGAAAATTCTTGCAGAGTACATTTTAAAAGTCGAGATGCTTCATTTCAAACAGACAAAATTTATCCCGTTATTGAACGCGATTCGTATTTTGCACACCCAGAAAACATACCTATTACTCACATCAGAGAATTGGGGAATTTCGTTAGAATCTTTAAACTGCTCAAATTAAATTTTAAAGCAAAAGATTATCTTGGCTTGGTTATATGGTCTGAATCTCAAGTCACAACTCCTCCATTATTGGATAATTTCAGTGACTTGAGATTAGAAGAACTGTTGCACTAGAACCCGCAAATTAATATTACTTTTCCGGAACTTCCTTGTCATACTCAAGCTCTTGAACGATGTGTAAAGATGGTGACCGAAGCTTCAATAACAAAAGGGCTGGTGAAAAGGAAAAAAACATTGATTTCTGTTTAATTTATGGATTTATTATATATAAAGTATAATTTAAGATTTATTGTTCACTTTTATGTCCAAACAAACCTACTTTTTCATATGTTTAATTTTTTTATAATTTACAGGTTATTCAAAATTATCTGTACTTCAACCTAAAAATCTAATCTTTGACCCAAAAAATGAAACTTTAAGCTCAGGTAGAGGGCTTAAAACTACATCGAAATCAAGAAAATCAAACACCAAAATATTAAACACAACGAAATGCAACTAAATTGAGGTATTCAAGATTTGTACAAACAAAAAAATTTTTCTCCATACATTGACGCTCCACCCTACTCACAATTTAAGTGATAGAAGGCCTCCTCTGCCTCTTCATCCTGGCATCATCAGCGTTTGTCAGATGTGCTGATGCCCATTCAGCTCATGTGATGGGCAACGTGCACATAAGGGTCCGATTTCGAAAGCTTGAATGATTTTTCAAATTTCCGGGTTCCTAGAAAATCACGGGCTAAGGGGGATTCCCCCAAGCGTCAGCGCTTGATATAATAAATTTATATATAATTGTGAGGATGTGGGTAGGTAGATGCCACACCTCCTGAATGGAAAATTTAAATTTTCAATTTGTACCTGTATGCACTACAATAATTCCTACCGTCCCACCAATCCTAAAAATCTTCGCTACAACAATCAGAAGTGCTCCATATAAATTAAATATCGAGTTTTTCAATAAGAGCGCTACAAAAGTTTTTTTAAATAAAACAAAAATGGTTTTGGATATCAATGAAATTCTTTATTCTTGTGAAAGTACGTTTGATGCCATAATGTATGGAACTCGATTTCTTTTGCATGGTCACCACGGGCACGCTTGCAGAAGTCCAGACGCTGAACCCAATTTTCTATAGTTTTCAAGCATAAATCGGCCGATACTGCTGCAATTTCACGTTCGATATTCGTACGAAGTTCATCAATCGTCGCTGGCTTGTTGGCATAGACTAAAGACTTGACGTAGCCCCACATTAAATAGTCTAACGGCGTCCAATCGCACGACCGAGGCGGCCAAGCGACTGGACCATTTCGTGAGATAACACGTTCTCCAAACTTGGTTTCCAATAAATTGATTGTGACATTCGCTGTGTGGCTTGTGGCGCCATCCTGTTGGAACCACATGTTCTCCAAGTCCATATCATCCAATTGGGGCCAAAAATATTCGGTTATCATTGAATGGTAGCGATCCCCATTACCACTAACGTGCCGGTCTTGATCATCACGGAAGAAGTACGGCCCAATGACGCCGCCGGCCCATAAACCACACCAGACCGTAATTTTTTCGGAATGCAATGATGACTCATGGAGTACGTGTGGTTTGCAGCCTAACCAATACCGCATATTTTGTTTACTAACGAAGTCATTCAGGCAGAAATGAGCCTCATCGCTGAAGATGATTTTTCGATGAAAATCCGAATCATTTTTAAGTTGTTGCTCAGCCCAATTCACGAACATACGACGCTTCTGGTGGTCAAGCGGCTTCAGTTCTTGCGTCAATTTAATCTTGTAAGGATGTAGGCCAAGATCTTTTCGCAAAATTCTCCACAACGACGTCACAGAGATGCCCAACGCTTGAGAACGACGTGTGAGAGACACATTTGGGCTTTCTGCAACTGAAGCCTCAGCGGCAGCAATATTCTCGACACTACGGGCACTCCTTTGTCTCACTGGCACGGGAACATTTTGTACTGTGCCTGTGGATTCAAATTTTTCCACTAGACGATCAATTGTTGATCTGCTAGAACGATTATGACGACCATAAATTGGACGTAGCGCTCTTAACGTTGAGGCCACTGACTCCTAATTTCGGTAGTAAATTTTAATAATTTCGACTCGTTGTTGGCTCGTATATCTTTCCATCATAAAGTGGCAAACCTTACTGAAGAGAAATGTCAAAAGAGCGGCAAGAAATATTGCGTCGTTTGCTGTCCCTGTTGCTCTACTTTTGTGGCGTTCCTGTTGAAAAACCCTTTATAACATGAAATGAAAATTCTCAAATGTATATGCATCACTAGACCTACCGTTGTACGTAATTACAAGATTCTACGGTATCGGGTCTGAGTCAGTCGGTCAGTCAGTTAGGGTTTTAGCGATCGTTGAAGGCCTATACATTATATCTCATATAAGAATCACTAATGCTAGGGAATTGAAATTTGGTGAGGCGCATTTGCCTGTGCCTTTGATCCTTTTCCAGCACGAAGTTTTATACGTCTTTGAAGTTGGCATAACAATTTTCACCTAAACTAACGGGACCATAACAGGAATTTGCAATTTTTTTTTTTCATTTATTCCTATACATTGTTTTGTATTGAATCACATAGTGTAGTGTGTATATGTATGGAAGAAGGTACAGTATTGTGTAATTATAGCTTCGAAAACAACTCAATTACAATCAGACCTTAAAATTTGAGAAAACCAATTAAAAAATGTTTATTTACTCGACTATGTCAAGTTAAATAGTGGTAATACCCCCTTATTGCTTATATATCTGTACATTAAAAAAAGGGTTATAGGTATAATATTATACTATGAAAATTTCCACAATAACGCAGTGTTAATTGCCAATTTTTGTTTAAGGCTTTGTTATTTATGTTTTTATTGCATGATGATTAATGTGAATTTTTGTTTTATTTAAAAGAATAATTAGCATGAGAAATGGTAATAAAAACAGTTTTAAGGAGCTTACCACGCAGTCGTCCTTATTTTATTATTGTTTATTTTATTTGTAATAAAAACAGCTATTCAAATTTAATACTGAATAATTACGTATTTAAAATCGATCATGACGAAGAAGCACATTGCTGCTGCCTGCTGCCTTATATGCTGCATTGCTAATTGAGAGAACTTCACAGGGATACACGCCAAGCTGGAAATAGATGGTGTTGGTGTGACCTTTAGTAGTTTGCATTGGTAAGAGGCTAAAGGCAAGACCCGTTAGTAGTGAGGGGAAAGTGGGATATCACATTGAAAGTTCAACAAACAGTATGAATCTCCTATCTACTTGTACATTGCCTCTACAGTCCTCACCCAGGACTCCTTTCTATCTGAAACCTTGTGTAACAATGATTGTGTGATGGCTTGGCACGATATCGTCAAATCAGCCCGAGAATTGTGAGCTGTTTGTGTCGATTGCTTGGGCGGTCTGGCTCTGCAGAAATATACATAGTTTACCTGTCGTCAACGGTGCCGCCAGAACTTGGCAGCAGGCAACTCAAAGTTTGGGGTGACGTTTTTGTTTATTACACAAAATGACTTCTGCTGTCAGGTAATATTGCAAAACTGCTCAAAATTCGCGTGTAGCCGTTATACAGGAATAGTTAAACATCGAAGTCTTTAAATTACGTTAAAAAAACGCAAAGCTCCGCTCCTATGCCTGTCTTGATACCTACATACACTGCTGGTCCTTATGGAAAGGAAAGATACTTGCGACCGAATTCATACATTTTTTACTTGCTCTATGGGACATGTATTGGTTTCGTGTGAAAAAAAAAAAATTCGAGGTTATAATCAAAACTAAAGCTAAGTGTACACGATTGGTAGATCTTACAATACTGTCAGATGTGTCAGTGTACTCTTACAATAAATTTTCAGAAAATTGTCTGACAATTAATTCTAAGAAATCTTACAATCGTGTGTACGCTAGCTGACAATCGTATACTCTTACAATTAATTGTACGAAAATGTATCTGACAATTAATTGTAAGACGACAAATTGTAAGGTATTTGATAATCGTAAACACACACAATTGATTGTCAGGCCTGACAATTTTTATCGTTGTTTGACGTTTCTGACAATGAAGAAATTGTCAGATGCACTTTTTTTAACATCATACAATTTTTTCATACAATTTGCAGTGAATTTGGATGTTGATTTTAGTGGTGCAGTGAGGTTAATTTTAAAATTTTTTTTATTTAAAAATTTAACATGGAAAGGCAAGAATTGGAAAGAATAATTGGAACCGAATCTTCAAATAAAATAAACAAACAGAAATCCTAAAGGAAGAAGGTTCAAAGTGAATGGTCACACGACGCAACCTTGAAGTTAATTCAAGAAATTGAGATGCGACGCAGTCTGTGGGATGCTGGATGCCCCGACTATAAGTTTCCAAAGAAATTTTATGGCAAGAAGTAGCAGATGCTGTGGGAATGACCATAACAGAATGCAAGGGCACATGGGTGAATCTGCGCACGACATTTAATTCTAATCTCGAAAAACATCTGGAAAAAAAGTCAGGCCAAGGTGCAAATGAAGCAGTTTCCATAACCTGGAAATGACAATTATATACCAATGAGCTGACAATTAGTGGTGTGTGTACACGGTTGGTAGAAAATCTACCAATCTCTTACAATTTATTGGTAGGTATGCAGCCAATTATCTGACAATAAAGTGTCAGCCAACTTCTGATAATAAATTGTAAGATATTGGTAGATTTTCTACCAACCGTGTACACACACAACTAATTGTCAGCTCATTGGAAGATAATTGTCAGACATTGTCAGCTCTGACAATATTGAAAGATCTACTTAACTTAACACTACGGTAATCGAGAAATCCGATAAAGTGGGTTTCATAATGCCGTCCGTCGGTCTGTGCGTCTGTGCGGCTGTACGTCTGTGCGTCCACTGTAATTTGAGCTAGAGCCTAAACGGGTGGACCGATTTGCATTAAATTTGGTACAGAGCATTCTTATGTAATTCCCTAGAGGACAAATTCGAATTTTTGTTTAAGCTAATCTAGAACGCGAAGCTGTCATACAAACATTTTGGTTTTATCAAATTTTCTCGAAAATGGCTCCACCGATTTTGATTAAATTTCGTACCCGTAATAACTAAATCAATTTTAAGAAAACTGTGTTTCAGGTTCTTGTACCGGTATTAGGTATTCCACCTTTTTTCAAGAAAATGGTCTTATTTTTGGGTTATTCGAGTATATCTTTGCCATGGTTAGACCGATTTTGTTATAATTTTGCAATCTAATGCTTCTCAATAGTTTAAACAATAATGCATTTAAAAATGTTTAAAAAAAAATTCTTGTATAAAAAAAAACAATTTTTTAACACTTTTGACTCTATTAATATTTTATCATTAAATATATACATCATGCATCTTCAAAGTTGGGTTACACACAATATATAACCACAAGGGCAAGTTCGTGCGATCCAGTCGTGCATATTTTTTTCTTTTCTTATGTACTTGTTTTATTAAAATGAAAATAAAAACAGAATTTATTAGTGTGGGAAAGAAAGCAAAGTCACGGTCTTGGTAGCACCCCATTTGTTCTTTTTTTTTCTTTCTCACAATCAGTTTGCTTAACTCATGTCATAAAAATGTCTTAGAAGTTTACCTTTGAGCATAATGTATACACTATCGCATGTGGCGAGGTACTAATTTTATAAAATTTACGATGTTAGCTCATTGGATGCCACACTTAATATTATTTGTTTGTTATTAGCTTATGGTTATCGAGGCTAAGAAAGTATAGGAATGTTTGGAGAAAAGTGAAAATAACGCCTTTATTTATGGAAGTTTAGTGCAAATAAAAATATATATACGCATTTACAGTACCAAGATTATAAATAGTGTGTATATATATGATTGATTATAAGCATGATTAAAATATACAGTATCATATTGTACAATAGCTGCCAGAGACCTTTTAAAAAACATAACAAAAATGCAACAATTTCGGAATAAAATGGAGAGAACCGCTTCCGACCTTAAACTTACTAAAAATTATCTCAGAACTTCTATGGGACAGGAATGGATATATCGGCCTTCCCAATTTTGTCCATAAAAAAATGTCAAAAATCTTGTTCAGCTATGGAAAATCTATATATGTATATAAAAATGGATCGTGGTGTGTGTTCGGATGCTTAAAACTTGAAAACGACTGCACCAAATTAGATACTTCCTTCTTCGGATTTGTTCGTAATTGCTGCGCGAAAGCTTAGAAAAAAAAGAAAAGTCAGAAAATTGCGTGGTGTTGTCCTATTTAAGAAATTCTTTTTTTTAAAAGGTTTTTCTTTGAAAATGACTAAAGGGATATTTTTTCAAAATTTTAATATTTGTACGGTGAACTGGGGTAAAAAATCTTCGATTTAAGAAGTTAAGTTTTGGAGGGGGCTGTTCATATGTATCCTGTTCATATCAAAGCAAGTGCGTTTAGTCTTGCATTGCTCATATCGCTCCGGGACAGTTTTAATCGTTTTTATCGTTGAAAAGACACGCTGTTGTCTGGGAGTCTGCCCAAAACCGTGAGCAAGAAGTTAATACCTCTTAAGTAAGTTTTGTCACATATATTAAGCAATTTCAAAACTTCGGTAGCAGGATAACTCGACGATATTTTTTCTTTTTGTTTTGCTCTCTGGTGTGGTTTTTATGATATTGTGGAAAGTTATTTTGCAAGCGATGGCTTGCACAGAGTATATATCAAGCGTTTGGAAAATGTTTTCTAATCCTGCTTTGTACACCACTTAAGTGACCTGCCGTATTTGCGGCTCCGTCATAGCCTTGGCCAATACAATAATTGCTCATATCTATGTCAAGATGTAGTTTTTCACATCGCTGCAGTATGGTTTTGGTAAGTTTGGTCATCAACGAGAACAAAATCTACAAAACTTGCCGAAGCATACAACTTTTTAGGTCGAAATATCGAAGGCATATGGAAAGTTGTTCAGCACCAGAAACATCTATGGTTTCGTTAGCGAGGACGTTGGAACTACTTGAATGTATTAACGGGCTTTTTGTATATTTCGGTTGTAACAATATCAGAACATGTCTCCAGGATTTATGCATGCGATTTAAAGTTATTTCGCGAATACTGTCTAAATTTTTTCATCGAAAGTGCAAGACAAATTTTATTGCGATTTCCTTTTGAGTCACTTTTGATGCTGAAGGATGTTTTTTATTTTTTTATTTTATATTTTTGTTTTGTTTCGATGAATTCATGAGCCCTTATTTTATTATTTTTTTTTTAAATAAGCAAGAAGCTATATTTTTTCGTTAACTTTTTGTAAGTATGTAGGTAGATATATTAACCTTTTTTTATTAAATTAAAAAAAAAAGCCTTTCTCTCTATAACTTGAATTTTTCCAAAACTCTCTCTAACTCGAAAAAATCTTGGCATCCCGTGAAAATTCGACTTAGGGAGAGTCGACTGTATTTTGTTATTTAAATCATATCTGTGATTTATTTAAAAAAAAAAATTAGGTGAGGCTATTTTTTTTGGAAAAAGGCATCTTTTTTCTCAAGTGAGGCATTATCTTGCCGAAAGTGGTTGGCAACACTGGTTGTGCCGTTGCTGCAGGAAAATGGGCCCTCGATGTATTCTGGCTTCAACAATAGAAAACACTCTTGACTGCTTTTCTATTCCTTTCTTCTTTATTATAATTATAATATAATAAAGATATATTAATGTGCTATTTAGTTTAGTTTTGAGGCTTCAATTTAAGTTAAGTTCAGTTACTTTAAGATTCTAGATTTAAGATTTAATTTTAAGAGCAAAACTTTAAATGTTGCCGAATGGGCCAAAGACAAAAAAAGAATGAATTGTCAATGTCTCCGTCGTTGACAGCACACCAAATAACGGGAATAATACGAAGCAGAACTATTCAGTGCCGAACTTTCAACGTTGGGCACTTCACCACCAGATTTTCACCACCAGCCGTTTAGTGCTTGGAATTTTCGTTACAGCGGTTCCGCCACTGGGTAGTTCGCTGTCGATCTTTCAACACTAGACTTTTTTCCACTTCCTACAGACAAGAAATGAACAATAAAGTGCTAATTATTCAATATGGCCATTGTTTCTTTTGAACGAATAATGTGGTAAGTCACAATAGAATACAGATTTGCCAGTAATACCCGTGTTTTTTTGACAACTTTTGTATGGTGCAACATTTAAGAACATTTTATTCATAGCAATGTAAAGTGAAATCTTGCTAAACAAGCGAATTCTGTTTGTTTCAATTTTTGATACAAATTTCAATTTTCTATTATTGACAATAAAATATGAAAAAATTGTCTATTAATTTGCATTATTTATTTTTAATGTTCGTGTTTTATTTTGCAAAAGTCGCTGTTCTGCAAAATTTCCTAAATAAAATGCAAATGATTAAATAAGCTGAACAAGAATACGATAAATTATTGAAAACAAAATAAATGAATTCTTATTGTGAATTAACCATTTTTCATAAAATCTACACTACTTTACCAACACGAAAACAAAATATCCGGACACGAAAAATCCGACACTTTAATAGGTGGCACTCAAATATTGAGCATTAAATGGCAGCACTTAAAGATCCAACACTCAATCGTTGGTGGTCAAATGTCCGTCTATCAATTTGCGGTGGCCAATAGTACTGTACCGGGAATAATACTGGTGTGCGTTCAAGGGCGGAGAAAAGACCAATGATGTGCATTTAGACGAAATGCGGAGTTGCGCATCAAATA
The DNA here is from genome assembly GCA_932273885.2 of Leucozona laternaria. Taxonomy (NCBI): domain Eukaryota; kingdom Metazoa; phylum Arthropoda; class Insecta; order Diptera; family Syrphidae; genus Leucozona; species Leucozona laternaria. The sequence continues at coordinate 229,239,526 of OW026366.1, forward strand.
TGCATGAACAGTAGTATTTTGGCTTCATCTTCTTAATATAAACGAACATAATAATTAAAGTCCTTAACTGATCCCAAATCAAATAAACTATAAATAGATAGTCTTCTTAATTTTATAGATTTAAATTGATAGGTATTTAAAATCTTTAGTTTTTACTAAATTTGTTTAGATACAATTCTTTTTGGGAGGGCTAATGAAATGGTTTAAACACAAAAAATTGGTTTTTGGTTACAAACGTTCTTTATGTGTTGGGAAAGTAATAAAGGTTGGACTTAGAGATCATATTATTACGAATTTCGCCATTCATAATGTGAAGTGTGTTAATTCCCACAAAGCAGTATTCAATTGAAAAAAGTAGCTTAAATATTAATCAATATTTTATTTGGTAAATTGTATGCGAAGCTAAGGTTTATCTACCCGTGCGAAGCCGGGTGGGCCAGCTAGTTTAATTAATAAATTTAAAGAAAAACAAAAACACAGAAAAGTGTTAATTTGAGATCCTTTGAAACTGATTTAATCATTGTTTTTTTTTTAGTTTTGTATGTTTTATATGTAAAATTGTTCCAAAATGCAACACCATATTAAAGTCGATTAAATATTCTTAATATTAGGAGAAATATTTGACTGTTAACAGTCGAATTGTTTTTTCCTGAACACCGTTTATTTTGATAAATATGATTTAAAATCACGAAAACAAATAAAACCAGCATAAAAGTGTTCATACATATATGCGTTTCGCCCCGATGTAATGGCTGGGCTCATCAGAAGATGACCATTACACCTTGTCTTGACGCATATTTCTCAAATATTTCTCCTTCAAAAGTCCCATAGCAAGGCAATAAAAATAGCTACAATTTATCTTCTTTGAAGACTTGTAGCGACTATATAATTCGCAGTTGCTCTTTGTAGTTCGAATTATATGGAATCTCGATTTATTCGGGAAAATATGCGTCAAGACAAGATGTAATGGTCATCTTCTGATGAGCCCAGCCATTACATCGGGGCGAAACGCATATATGAACACTTTTATGCTGGTTTTATTTGTTTTCGTGATCTTAAATCATATTTATTAAAATTCTTAATATACTTAATGTGATTTTCATATTTCAACTTCTGTAGTCAACTCATCATCAATATCCATCAGAGGTTGACTAGAAATCCAGCATTTTTCTACACATCTATAGCCCTAGGGTCAATTATGGTTTAAACGGACCTCCTAATGTTATGAGTAGCGACTTTAAATAATTTTATAGCTAAATATATTTCAATAATTCGGGGCCTAGTATGACACATATTTGGTTTTCAAGACAGTTAAATTATATACCCATCTTTGTTAAGTTAAAGACAAACGTCCATAATCAAATTGTGGACTTATGTCCTGTGGAGTTATGTCTCTGCGTCGCCAAATGGTACTATAAACTCAAGTACATTTCATCAGTTTAGTGGTATAGGCCTAATGCATAATCTACCCATAGACATTGGGGCGTATTCATAGTTATTTTTAAACTGATAATATGTTAAACCTGGGTTTGAATGTATTTTCTATTATAAATTTTGATTGCTATGGGTTAGACTTTTAATATTTGAAGTTAGATAATTCAATGAACTTATATTTAAATCAACATAGGAGGTAATTCGGTTGAAAATTGGAGCTGTATTCGTTTATCCATTTGATTTTAACCTGTAGTTTAGTAAAACATGAGTTTAGCAATCGACTATGAATACACCCGATTAAGTTTTTGTTGGTTATATCTATCTCTAACCTAACAAGCCATATCTCCTTAAAGCAACGAAACTATTCCGTACGTAACCTTTAAGACATTTTTTAAATTCACATTATACCTATAGCCATACCATATAAATAGTTCCTTGAATTTTCTCGCATATTTCAACTATATTTGTTCTTACTACAAAAAAAAATTGTTTTTCTCGGCCCGGGTCACCGCGCCGCAGCCGCTGCACCAAGTCAATTCACCATGAATTTGTTCAAAAATGTAAAAAAAAAAAAAATGTAAACCCAAAGTTCTTCGCTTTCTATGAATATATTTGCTTTTCATTATTCCTGAAATACCTTGCCGATTGAAAATGTTAAAACTTTTTCTATATACAAACATGCCCCATTTCCCAACATGCGATTCTCTTGCCGACAAAAAAAAGAAACCAGGAAAAAAGGTGAATCGAAGGATTTACTTAAAAAAAAAAAAAAAAAAAAAAACAACAACGACGACAGGTGCTTGAAATAGCAAACGGAATTTACTCTTGATTGAAGAGGGGAATGTAGGTATATAGCACATTTGGGAACTTAAGCAGCCTTTTGTGCTCTATAGTTGAAATCGTAAGAAAATTTTCAAAATTGAAAAGTTTTTAATCCCTGTATTTCGAGAGAAAGTCAAACAATAATACTTTTTAAGGAAAAAAGTAAAAATAAAATAAAACAATACAACACAATAATTTGAACACTATAGCTCGCACCAGCAAAAAAATTGTATACATATATAACTAGGTACACCCTGCCTAATTTACATTGGTGGAAAATTCTTTTGAGAATTTAGCAGCTTAAGTAAAAAGTTAACTTCACTGTTCACCTATTTGTTAGCAACATTTTGGTAGTCCAGGCAAATATATGTGTTGGTGTAAATTCAAACCATCATCGTTAGGCCACAGGTACGAATTATTGGGAAATCAATTTATCGCAGTGATGAAAATGAAAATTAGTTTGAACCCTTTGGACGAAAAGGCCTATTATAGTGTAAATCAGAGTTACAATAATTTACAGAAGCTTTACTTTAGCTTAGCTATACTAAATAACCAAGATTTTTCGCGTTTGCAACAAATTTTGCTATCGATTGTTAACTTACTTTCCGATGAGTTAGAGACTTGATGCAAACACTTTTTTTAAGTTTCACATCTCTAGCTTATCAAGAAGTTAATCTAAAAACGATTGACAAATTTGTACTGAACATGTCGAAAATAAGTCTCAAATTTGCCACTGTCTTTGTCATAATCTTATCAAGACGATTAAAATCAATTCCTCACAAACAACACTTAAAACCAGACAACAATTAATGACATACAAATATGTGTATCTACCTAATGAAGGTATAAGTTGCCACAAAAGGTTATAGGTATAGAGTGCGTAGCTTGGATCGAGAAAAGAAAAAATCGTGTTGGAGAGGATGTCAATTTCCTCCTGTTTAGGTACAGAGGCAATTTTCTAAAAAAAATCGACTTTAACATAGACAACAAAAATATATATAAAAAAAACAGCTTCAACACTTATTAAGTCTTGGTCTACCTTTTTAATCCAAAAATTCTTTATAAATGGGTAATGGTATTTCTACCTCCCTTATGGGAAGCTCAAATCCAAGTTTTCGCCCGTCAAGACTTTGTAGGGTTTCTGCCATCTTGGTTTAATGATTGAAGTCTGCTATTTTTTTAAATGGAGGAGTTAGGGAGATAATAAGTCAACAGATCGTATCCTTTTCAAATAAAGGGTTTTCCAGTAAGAGGTGTTATTTTGATATTCAAAGAAAAATGGCATTTTTTGAGATAAATGATCGGATGTTTATTTCATTATAAAGAGGAAGGTATGCCGTTAATATAATGGAACACAACATCAGCCAAATGGCCGCCACGACCACGCTTACAGGACCATATCCTTTTCATGAAATTTTCCATAACCAAATCGCAAAGTGGCTGCCCTATGTCCTCGATAGCCCCACGAACTCCATCTTTGAGGTCTTGAATCGACGCTGGGCTGTTGGCGTAGGCCTTATCTTTCACGTGGCCCCAAAGGAAGAAGTCGCAAGGTGTGAAATCACAATATCTCGGTGGCCAATTGTGATCACCTCTTCGAGAGATAACACGGTCCGGAAACTTTTCCCGTAAAAGATCGATGGTTTCATTGCTTGTGTGGCACGTAGCGCCGTCTTGTTGAAAGTAAACGTTGCCCAGATCAATACCATCCAATACCGGCCATAAAAAATCATTAATCATCTCTCGATAGCGCAATCCATTGACCGTAACTGTTGCTCCAGCCTCATTTTCGAAAAAGTAAGGTCCAATGACCCCGCCGGACCATAAACCGCACCAAACAGTCACGCGTTGAGGGTGGAGAGGCTTTTCAACAATAACTCTTGGGTTTTCCGAGCCCCAGATGCGACAGTTTTGCTTGTTGACGTAGCCTCCGAGGTGGAAATGGGCCTCATCAGTCAAGATGATTTTTCGATGAAATTCCGGATCATTTTCATGCATTTCAAGGACCCAATCAGCAAAGACACGACGTTGTTGATGATCAGCCGGCTTGAGTTCTTGTGTTAACTGAACTTTATAAGCCTTAAGACCCAAGTCTTTATGCAAAATACGGTGTAATGACGTTTGTGGAATGCCTAATTCCAAAGAACGACGAGGAATGGACAAACCTGGGTTTTCTTCAACACTTTGGGCTACAAAAGCAATATTCTCAGTTGTTCTTGAGCGACGTGCACGGGTTTTATTCTTCACATCACTAACTTGTCCCAACAGCTCGAATTTGTCCACCAATTTCTGTATTGCGGTCCGACAAGGTGCTTCACGACGACCCAAAAATGTTTTAGTTTTACGAACCGTCTCTGCCAAATTTTCACCATTTTTATAGTGAATTTTAATAATTTCAATGCGTTGTTGAAGCGTGTATCGTTCCATTTTTATTAATGGCGTAGTTTCTACTTGTCAAATGTCAAAAAATGACAGCTTTAAAAGTGACAGCTACCGAAATAGCGGGCTATTCAAAATAACACCTCTTATTGGAAAACCCTTTACTAGCCGGCTGCTATCACCTATCCAATCAGGCTTTAGGCCAAAACATATACATAGTTGTTCGACTGCACTTTAAGAAATAGTTGATGACATACAACAAGAAATTGATAACACGATGGTTTTTCTTGTTTTTACGAAAGCGTTTGATTCTAATCAGCGTAGTATACTGCTCTTGAAAAAGTTTAAAAAAAATTTCTTTCTTTGAAGATTTGGTTGATTTTCTCATTAAAGAATATTTATCTGGAAGAACTCAATCAGTTCTGGCAAATAACAAGCTATCCGATTTCCTCTTAACGCATGCTGGTGTACCCCAAGGCTCTATTATGGGCCTTCTTCTTTTTATCCTTTTTAATAACGACTTACCTTTGGTTCTAAAATATTGCAATATCCATATGTATGCTGATGATGTTCAGATTTATCTGAGCTACATGATCGGCATGGTTTAAATGTCAGGCTATTATTGTCAGGAATTCTTCGGTCGAAACATCATACTTTCCAAATGTCTAGGTGGCTCTACTCTAGTATACGTTGAAACAGTTAAAAACTAAGGAGATGTATTTAATCAAAAACTGTCATGGGATAGTCATATAACTTACGCATTGGGAAAAACTTACGCCGCACTCTGGGTTATAAATTAAGCTGGCCGCTGTCTATGAATATCGACTAAAATGACCATAGCCAAAACCCTTGTGCTTCCTATTTTATTGTATGGTAGCCTGATCTTCTGTTGTTAAGACAGCAGGAGTAGACGAAAATTGGAAGTTGTCTTCAACAATATTGCTCGCTTTGTTTATGGTTTAAAGCGGTTTAACCATGTTTCTGGAAGTGCAATCAGTATTTTTAGTATGCCCCTAAGCAAATTTCTCGATTTACAAGCACTAGTGTTCGTATTTAAGTTGATTTAGAATAAAGTTCCCGAATATCTCTTTGAAAAGCTTGTGTTTCCAACATCTGAAAGCAGTAGAGTTCTAATTACACAACGGTTAAGCTATCTTAACTCGAAGCGACAGTCCCTTGTGTACAAAGTGGGTCTATGGAATTCTCTGCCTATCGACCTGTGAAGACTAAGCAACTGCAGAACTTTTGCAAATTCCCTAAAAGTCGATTTTAGAAGCCAAAATCATTCATAAAGTAAATCTTCATTTTTAAAAGCCTTTTTTAATATTTATCTTAATTTTTTTTTCACCTTTAATGTAGTATAGATTATTCAAATCTGTTTACGTAAATGTATTCATTAACCAAAAATGTACTAGGTATAACAAAAAAGGCACTATGTTTGAATATACTTATGTTTGAAATCAATAAATACAAATACAAAAAAAAAAAAATAATAATAAGACTCTGTAAATACCGTTAAACGTAAGACTTTGCTCCACTTTTTAAACTTTTTTTTAGAAAACTTCCTTAAAATGATCAACAAAATTTAAATCTTATTTTTGTTCTATATATAATAAAGCTGAAGCAAATTTAATACTGTATTTAATTAACATTGAACTTTTTTTAAAAAAAAAACACAAAAAATTCGAAAAAATGAATGAAATATTTATTTGAATCGATAGTTTGAACCTTGCAATTTAATGTTTAAAGATAATTTCATGCAAATGTTGACCGCGGCTGCGTCTCAGGTAGCCCATCCGATGAGTCCAATTTTGGCATACTCTTTCACACATATCGGCCGGTATCTCACGAATGAATGCATGGATGTTGGCTTCCAGTGCGTCAATCGAAGCGGGCTTGTCCCTTTAGACATTAGCCTTGACATACCCCCACAAAAAATAATCTAATGGTGTCAAATCGCACGATCTAGGCGGCCAATTGACCGGCCCGAAACGTGAAATTAACTGTTCACCAAACTCGCCTCGCAATTGCGCCATTGTTTCGCGTGCTGTGTGGCATGTGGCACCGTCTTGTTGAAACCACATATCATGCAAGTCAAGAACTTCCATTTCGGGCAAAAAAAAGTTTGTTATCATCGCTCGGTAGCGTTCACCATGGACAGTAACGCTGCGATTCGCATCATATTTGAAGAAATATGGCCCAATAATGCCGCCGGCCCATAAACCGCACCAAAAAGTGGCTTTTTCGGGATGCATTGGTAGCTGTTGCAATGCTTCTGGCTGATCTTCACTCCAAATGCGGCAATTTTGCTTATTTACGTACCCATTCAACCGAAAATGAGCCTCATCGCTGAACACAAGCAGCGCGCGATGAACATTTCGAACCGAGCACGAATTTTGATAGTAAAATTCAATAATTTGCAAGCGTTGTTCATTTGTAAGACGATCCATGGTTAAATTGCAAACCAAACTGAAGCTGTTTGACAGTGACACAAGGTACTAAACACACGTCAGCTGTCAAAACCAGTGTTGCCAAAACCAAACCAGCTAAAAAATCACCCATTACTATTCATATTAATAAAAAAAAAAATTTTAAATACCGAATACTTTTTTATTTAAATAAAAAAAAAAAACAAAATAGTCGTATTTTATTTCATTAAAATCTTATGATATATGTTTAAAGATTTTAAAAAACAAAACACAAAAATAATAGTAGGTATTTATTAAATAAATAAATAAATAAGAATTTTTAACAAAACAAAAAAATAATTCATTGAAAAATAAATAGAGAATTCAAAAATAATAATTATAAAATTATTAAAAATAAAAAGTTTCAATTTAATTTTGCATTTAGCTCCTGTACGGAAAAGGTTGCTCTTTTTGAAAAGATTGTTGGTGGTGGAATGAAGCCTAAAACATTGATCCACGGAGAAGTTAGTTCATCTTTTGAAAAGGGCCACTTCCAGAGATTTAATGACTTTTGCAAGGAGTTAATATTTAGTTACATGTTTGTCATCGTTTGCGACAATTTTTCCGATATATTTGCTCATCATAACCTATAAAGGCAACGAATTTGCCTACCTCTTGGCTCCGGCGCAAAGTAGCCCCAAAAATAGGAAAAAAAGCACAGGGAGGTAGGGGCAAGAGGGGGAACTTGCCCCCCCCCCCCCCCTGGCTATGGACAATACTACACAACTAATAAATTTTTCATTTTTTAATATAAATTTTAACAAATACTTGTCTTCTCTCCATGATTTGCACCCCCCCCCCTGGCTCTGGAAAACATCCTTGGTTAATATTAAATCAAGGAAATTGCACAACTTTGGAAAAAATGGACCAACTACCCTTGAAAATGTGTGTGTTTCTTCAGTTGAAGTGGAGTGTAGCCTCCAAAACAAAAAAACAAAGGGGAGTTTAATGTCATAAGAGCCAAACTCATGAGTTTGACGTTTAGAAAAGAACAAGACAGAGATATAGCCTGATTACACGATTCGTTTTTTCGGTCGTTTCGTGTTTCGTCTTTTTGACACATTTGGTGAGGGGTGTAGAAATGTAGAGGAATGAAGTACAATACCGTAGTCTTTAGAAAATAAACGTTAATATAATATGCGTAAGCATACAATTTTAATTTAAAGCTGACCTGTTTTGCGGGCTATTAGGTCAGTTGTTTAAACGGATATTGCGATTTGTATTTGATAATAATCAGCCCTATCACGAATTCCATCGTAATCGGATTTGTTTAAGAATCCCGAAAAAGCTGTCACCGAATGTGTTCTTGGTGGCAATTTGTGTGAAGTTTTGCACTACGAAGGGTTCTGTGAGTTCTGTGAGGGATTCGTTACAAGTGTCCGATTACGATGAAGTTCGTTATAAGGCTGAATAAGTAGATTTTCGAAAAAATTTAGGTTTCTTATTTAAAAGAAAAAGTTTGATTCGGAATTCGAAATTTTTGTTTTGAATTTTGAAATCGTTTAGTAATTTTCTCGAAATCTAATTCAACTCTGATTATTTATTTTAAATGCCTTAAAAAAGAACTTAGGTAAAGCCATACTTTTCCATGCAAATTTGAATTCCAAAAGTTTAAGTAATTATTGTGTATCAAAATAAAAAAAAAAAAACAAATATCTAAATGCATATGTATTAATACGTAAACACTTTTCTATATCAAAAATATATTAAAAAGGTTAACTGACTTATAGGCAACGTCTTGAAAATATTTTTTTTTTTTAATTCTGAAATCTATCAAGGAACAATGATGGTCAAAGGATTTCGAAACATTTTTTTTTGAAACTGTCCGTTCGTAACTTTGACTTTTTGAAACGTTTTTCCTTTTGTAAAATTACATTTTTCTTTCTTATTTGAACGGTTCGGAAATGGATTTTCAATAGTTCGATAAATTCGGAACGAACGATATTTTATAGATCCACATCCTAGTGGTTCGATCGTGAAAATTAATTTTATTTTAATGGAACCAAAAAATGAGATTCGCGAACGAATCAAAAATAAAAATTGAATTTTTCACGAGAGAACGAATGATATTTTATCGTTCTATGAACCTTGCTTTTTATACAAAAACTTTAAAAAATAATTTCTGTGTGTAAGTAAGTACGGTCTACTATTAAATATAAAATATCCTTAAGCTGGACAACTATAAACAGTACCTCCCATACAACGTTACTTTTGATTTTTTCATTATTGGCTGAATGCAATTAAAATAAATTATTTATAGAAACTTTCAAAAAGCTCAAATTTTCTTGCATGTGAATATTTTCAAAAAAAAAAAAATTTTAATAGGTATATACACATTTTTTTCGAAAATTCGATATCTCAAAATTGGGTTTGCGTCTGCCCCCTCCCTGGACAAAATCCTGCGGGCACCTATGGACACACAAGAAAAATGTAAAAATAATATTTACCATTTGAGCAAATATATTTCATGCGTAAAGTCCTAACAGAGCATTATTTTAACTAGAAAATGTGTACTTACTTAATTAAAAAACCACTAAATTGTTAGGACACACCAAATTTTACACTTAAAAAAAAAAAACACAAATTCATTAGCCGAACTTCACACCTCAACTGTTTCTTACCAACAACTGGTAAAGGATCACTTGGAACTTGTGAGAGATCAGAGGTGTTATGTGTGTGTGTACGCTACGGTAATAGTTTCGTTTTAAAAAACTTAACTAAACAATGTCGGATAGTCACCCCTGCAGTAGCAAAATAACCCCGTTTTACGGAATATAAGAAGTTCGTAGATACAAAAATATGAGAAGTCCGGGACTCACGGTTAATATGAGTGTAAACATCACCGTTTGCCCAAGCGCCTAATTTGTGTTATTGAAAGTACGCAATATACATCGATTTTCATATGATGTTAAGTGCTACGTTGGGTTGGGTTCCATGGAAGATGTCAGAGGACATATAGGAGGAATTATTTGTGAACAACTTTATATAGGTATAAATACATAATTATGTATGTCTTACAAAACTTAAAAAAAAAAACTGATTTAAAGATCAAAGCTTCTCAAATGAACACTTTTCTGTGTGTTTTCTTTCTTCAAATTAATTAATTAAATTTTCCATAGCTGAGGACGATTTTTATTTTTCAAGATTTTTGGCTTCTATGGATAAAATTGCCATAAAAGTTCTGAGATAATTTTTTAATAAGTTTAAGCTCGAAAAAGATTCTCTCAGCTGTTGTTGTGGCAAGCGTCAAAAATATGAAGCATGCGGTGATAACTTCCGTAAAACTAGGAGTAGAAGCAAGACTTTTGTCCAATTAATTAATAATTATTAAATTCATATAATTTAAGGCAATCATCCTTATGCCACACATTTTTGCTAACCATCATAATTCATCAGAAAATCGTTAATTTTCTTGTTGTCAATGGATAAAGAAATTATTTTCTTTACCCTAAATTTTTTTTCCTTGCAAAGGCAAACACATTGGCAATATTTTTCAAATATTTCAAGAATCCAATCCCTACTCAAAGTCTGAGTCTTTTAGCATTCATCCCTCTAGCCAAAATGCCCGCACGAAGGCAATCATAAGTGATTAATGACAGCAATAATAATGATGACAATGCTAAAACTCCTTAATCGCAGTTTAAGGGCTATACAAGTTTTACAAACCCGAAATTCATTTGGTAAACATCGAATAATAAAAAAAAAAAAAATACAAAAAAGAGAGTGAAAACGAGAAGTACCTAATATTCGCAAATCATTATGGTTCCACCACTTCTGCCACCGCATAATGTATATAATCGAAGAAACACGAAGACATCCAGAAGTTTGAAAACTCAGCCAGCAGTCGAACATCCAGGATAGTCATCGTTATTCGTTTTCGTTTCTTTCACAGTTGCTGGCAGATCCAGATATAGGTACACATCTGCAGAAAGGTGATCTGGGTTCCCTAAAGCGGTCCTGTCAATTGAATTTTCTGCCAGTAAATTAATCTTTGATGAGATGTCAGGATATACCTAAGCCAGTCAAAGTGTGAGTAAACGAAAGTTAACCCACTTAACAAGACAAACAAGAATCATTTTCGCATCATCAAACTTTTTCGATGTGTGTGAAAGAATACGTCATTTCCAAACAAACATTTAGAAGTAAGTAATAATAAAACTTTAGAATTCCATTCGTTAAATATTAATACCGCACGCGATAAGTTGTTGCTAAAGGTTGTCACGAAATCAATGAATTTAAAAATAAAATTTATTGTTCCCTTGTTTTATTGGGAATTATAGCTGGCTCAGAAATAAGAAACTGTACTGTATTTAGGCACTTGTATTATCGTACAGGAATAATAGACCTTTCTTGGGGAACGAAATGTAGGAAGGGTGATTTCTCCATACAAATATATTATGAAAGAGAAAACCTCAATTTTTGATAAAGCAAATTGATCTATATCTCAGCAACCGTTGATTTAAGCTGAATAGTAGAGAAGACTAAGGTTGATGAAAAAAAATAAAATATTATTTGTAAGTAATTTTTGTTTTTGCGCGACAAAATGTTCGAGGTTATGTCGTTTTCTTTTGGAACTCTTTTACCGTTTTTGCATTTTTCTCATTCCTTAAGATATGACGAAGTTACATATTTTTCCTCCATCTGCAAACCATCATTCTACCTACCACCACACATCGTCCTAAACAACGACCCAACTGCCACTTCAACTATTATTGGATTTTCAAATTCAAATAATAACGACCGGCAGTCACCGGATACACAGATCATCGTCATAAGCCAGATATACGAACATTATATGATATGATGAAATGTTGGACGAGTTTTTCCACACCTTTATAAGTCACACTTACTCCTACCCACAGATATGATAAGTGAAGGTGAAAGTCTTCTGCCTTTACCAGTGTTGTGCGTACCATTCACGAGTACGAAAGGATGAGTACCAAGAAACACACTGCTCAGTGCGTGGTGCACTAGATAGTAGTTTCGAAGTTTTTGGCTTTCGGGCTTTGAAAGTACTTTGTGCCTCCAGTTTCGACTAGGTTCGGGGACTCTATCCCAATTAAATGAAGTACCGTGTTAGTTATTTAGGCAGATCTATTGTCAAATTGTATGCAGTATTGCAATACTTTGTTAGATTATTTTAAGCAAAATAAGATTGTAAGGCCTAGTTTTTCAGATGTGAGTTAAACCAGAGTTGGCTTCCTCTAGAAATAAATTAACGCACAGTGAACTGAGGAGCAGTTTTTCGGTGCAGAATGCATGCGGAACAACTAAATAAACTCGGTGGATAAAACATCAAACGCATATTTTCAGTTATTCCTGACTCTAGTCGCCAAATTTGATGAGTTAGCTTGGGTCGCACTGAAAAATTCGACCAAATAAAGTTGAAGTTCTGAACTCTTCAAAAGTTTTCCTTGCTTTCTTCGATCTGACCCTGAATCCGCTGAACTATACCTCATTGGTGTTATATTAAAATATGTAGAACGGAAAATATCGAACATTTTCATTCTCTTGTGGGAATCATGCAATTTTTGAGGTCTGGAAAATCAGCTTCCTAATTAGGTAAAAATCTTATACTGTTTATAATTTTTTAATTATATGATCCATAGTCAAAAGTTACAAATTTTCGAATGCAGGATTATTGCTGAAACCGATGAAGAAGAACCAGTTATGGACACTTTCCTCCCCCAGTTTATTTAAATTCGACTGCACAAATAAAGGAAAATATATTTTTCCTCCACATTCACGTCTCACTTAATAAGAAATAAAGCCACTTTTGTGAATGGATTTAATTCTCATGCAAGGTTGTATTCATAAAGTGATTTTCTTCTTACGTTCTGCAACCACACATCAATAAGAACTATGAACATTTCTACACAATTGAATTTTTCTCAAGGAAAGTGAAAATTTACGACGCACATTGAAAGGGAAATAAAACCACCCAGATTGTTTGTAATTTATGTTATGGGCAGTCCCCTTCACAAATATGAATTTATATCCCACTGAGTAAGAAATCTAGTCGTTCTGTGGACCTAGTTTCTACTAGGCACTTATTTTCATGCACACTTTAGGTATATAGCTTAAGAGTTTAGCTGAGCTTACCTTTTAATTGTTGGTAATCAAGTTATTATGAAGATTTTAAAATAAAAAGGGATCCCTGGCAGAAGAATTCAATGCCAAATCTGCCTGTACCTTGACTCACTCTTCAATCAATTTTGGAGCTATGGCCAAGTTGTAAAACAGCCTCAAGAACTCCAAAAGTCTCGAAAAGACATCGTCAGCAAGCAACACCAGCATCAAACTGATCAAGCAAATCCCAACAAGCAACAAATGGACCAATATCCACACGGAAGCTTAATCTAGATGAGGAAGTTAAGGAACGCTTTGGACCCAATCTGGCTTCAGCTATCAGGAAATCCCGCTCTACCGTACCTTGCAACTATGCCTCACTGAACAAGGAGAAGAAGTCATTATCTACAAATTTTGCAATAACCAATAACCCACTTGAGTCTATTAGATATAATTCAAAAGAGATCTTTAAAAATGAGAAGTGATAAAACTATAACGGAAACAATTGAAACTCTCGAACACCGCCGCAATGTTTCATTTCATTCATTTTTTTATTGCTATTTTAATAAACATTATTCTAGTGAAATATCCAGTTGTATTCCTATACCCTTAAACAATTCAACCGTAATACTCGTACTTCATGAATGCACATCAGTTAACGCCCAACTTCGGACATACTGTAAAGCAGTGGCGGATTTAGGTTGTCTACCACCCTAGGCCCAATTGAGTACGCCGCCTCCCCTTATTTTTTGTTAACTAAATTCTTTTTACTGAATTTATTCTTAATCGTTCTTGCAGAGCCTTTTTTCTGTGCTGCCAGAAAACGCCCGAACATTTTTAACACGCTTTGATTAGATTGACCTACAATATGATATTAGGTATGTACCGTCATCAGGGGAGGGAATGTGGGGTCAGATAATCCCATACACTATATGGCAGCATCTTTATTTTAAGAATTAAAAATAAATTATAGTTTTAAAAAACTAAAGCTCTAATAGAGAAGCGAACTAAAAATAAAAAGTAGTAAATAATTTTGTAATTTGTTTGTTTTTTGAAAGTTCAAAATTAATTAATTTATTTCCCACTTTGAGAATCAATTATTTTTCAGCGCCCCCAAAGAAGGAGATAAAATATTATTTTGCCATTTTTTCAATAAAATTGAAGTGTCTCAAAAAATTATCCATAGTCCTCCTAAACTACTTTTTCACTACAAAATATTCTCAGGTCTGTTGCGGCCCCTGTGGCCCACTAGCGCCCACATGCATCATCGCTCACTATGAGAATCAATTATTTTTCTCCCTCAAAGATTTTGCCGCCCTAGGCCCAGTCCTCACGGGCCTACGCCTGCTGCTGCTGTTAAGTACAGAGATACTTTCTTTAGTTGTGCTACACGAATGTGGAATGCCTTACCGGGCTCAATTTTTCCTTGCCATTTCAATGCTCAGACATTTAAAACCAATTTGCATCGGTATCTCTGTTCAAATCCTCTCCCCCACTTTCCTAAGCGCAGTGACTTTTTCCGGATGCATTTGACGCTTTGGATCTCATGTGGATTGGTGTCATCCCAAATTTGACAATTTTGTTTGTTGACGTATACCCATTCAATCCAGAATCACGCGGAACTTTGCCCGAACAGAATACCAATTTTGATAAAACAATTTTATCATTTGCACGTCTTTGTTGAACGCTGCATAAATGACAGCCAATTTGACAAATGTAGCTTCAACAATATGGCCGCTATCAACTGTCAAAGTTCGGAAGTCCCTATTGGAAGTCTCTTTATTGATTCAAAATAGCTTTCAACGGCCTTTAGTTCATAAAAATTGGCGTTTCGTCCCGGCGATCTCACTTGGACTAATCAGTTGACTAATGAGGTCAGAATTGGTTCTCTTCACTAACAGAAGGAAAACACCAATGTTTAGACTACCATCAATAGAAGGGACACCACTCAAAATCTCAGATCAGGCCAGATACTTTGGCATGATCCTAAACAAGAAACTGAAATGGTGTCTAAACACTAAAGAAAGATCAAAGAAAGCTATGGTCGCATTCTATTCCTGCAACAGGATTTTTGGAAAATCCTGGGGACCCAACCGAAAAATTATCAAGTGGATGTACACGGCAATAGTTAGACCGATACTAACCTACGGTATTCTAGTTTAGTGGAATGCGACTGAGAAACCAACAAACCTGAAAACTTTAACAAAAGTTCAAAGATTAGCATGCGTAGTTATTACAGGGGCGTTGAAAACCACCACTACAGCGGGGCTGGAAGCGATACTCAACTTGAAACCCCTAGATCTATTCTTGCAAGAATCAGCAGCATACAGTGCCCTCCGACTAAGCCAGACTAACTGCTGGAAACAAAGCACATCGGGTCATACTCAGATTCTTCAGATATAAAGGTTTTCCAATAAGAGGTGTTATTTTGATATTCAAAGAAAAATGGCATTTTTTGAGATAAATGATCGGATGTTTATTTAATTATAAAGAGGAAGGTATGCCGTTAATAATGGAACACAACATCAGCCAAATGGCCGCCACGACCACGCTTACAGGACCATATCCTTTTCATGAAATTTTCCATAACCAAATAGCAAAGTGGCTGCCCTATGTCCTCGATAGCCTCACGAATTCCATCTTTGAGGTCTTGAATCGACGCTGGGCTGTTGGCGTAGACCTTATCTTTCACGTGGCCCCAAAGGAAGAAGTCGCAAGGTGTTAAATCACAAGATCTCGGTGGCCAATTGTGATCACCTCTTCGAGAGATAACACGGTCCGGAAACTTTTCCCGTAAAAGATCGATGGTTTCATTGCTTGTGTGGCACGTAGCGCCGTCTTGTTGAAAGTAAACGTTGTCCAGATCAATACCATCCAATTCCGGCCATAAAAAATCATTAATCATTTCTCGATAGCGCAATCCATTTACCGTAACTGTTGCTCCAGCCTCATTTTCGAAAAAGTAAGGTCCAATGACCCCGCCGGACCATAAACCGCACCAAACAGTCACGCGTTGAGGATGGAGAGGCTTTTCAACTCAGAACTCTTGGGTTTTCCGAGCCCCAAATGCGACAGTTTTGCTTGTTGACGTAGCCTCCGAGGTGGAAATGGGCCTCATCAGTCAAGATGATTTTTCGATGAAATTCCGGATCATTTTCATGCATTTCAAGGACCCAATCAGCAAAGACACGACGTTGTTGATGATCAGCCGGCTTGAGTTCTTGTGTTAACTGAACTTTATAAGCCTTAAGACCCAAGTCTTTATGCAAAATACGGTGTAATGACGTTTGTGGAATGCCTAATTCCAAAGAACGACGAGGAATGGACAAACCTGGGTTTTCTTCAACACTTTGGGCTACAACAGCAATATTCTCAGTTGTTCTTGAGCGACGTGCACGGGTTTTATTCTTCACATCACTAACTTGTCCCAACAGCTCGAATTTGTCCACCAATTTCTGTATTGCGGTCTGACAAGGTGCTTCACGACGACCCAAAAATGTTTTAGTTTTACGAATCGTCTCTGCCAAATTTTCACCATTTTTATAGTGAATTTTAATAATTTCAATGCGTTGTTGAAGCGTGTATCGTTCCATTTTTATTAATGGCGTAGTTTTTACTTGTTAAATGTCAAAAAATGACAGCTTCAAAAGTGACAGCTACCGAAATAGCGGGCTATTCAAAATAACACCTCTTATTGGAAAACCCTTTATGTGGGGAATAATGTTTGCACAGACTACACAATACCCCATTTAAACTTCAATCACCGGACACAACCTATGCTGGGATACCACAAAAAGAAAATGGGGCTCAGTACTGACGACTTTTGCAGAGAGTGCAGCGATGAAGAAGCACATGAGGATATCTTACACTTCCTTTGTCACTGCCCAGCACTCTGTCACTTAAGAAAGAAATACCTAGGAAATCATTTCTTTGATGACTTAGAGGATCTTTCTAGAAGTTCGGCGAATAGCCTTCTGAACTTCGTCAACGCCTCTAAATGGCTTGACTGCTAACATAACGCATAGGTTTTTACATTTAATGGGATACAATTTCCTAAGGTATCACAACGGATCTACATAAATCTAAGTGTGACGGTAACAAGATCAACTGTCAGCCCCTTACCTTACCTAAACTAGGGCCTTGTCAATACAAAGTTTTTATTAAGTTCAGTTCAACTTACCTGAACTTTTTGGCAAAAATCCAATGCTAAATATATCCAACAAGATTAAAATTCTTAATCATTAGGCTGGAAATTTTTGCCCAGGGCCAAGCTTTGTTTTTATATGTAAGTTGAATTGAACTTAATGAAAATTGGATATTGGCAAGGCCCTCACTAGTCAACTGATGAGTCCAAGTGAGATCGCCTGGACGAAACGCCAATTTTAATGGACTAAAGACCGTTAAAAGCTATTTTGAATCAATAATAATTCAACAAGTCCAATTATGTATGTCTTCTACTTGGCTGATGTATTTCAGAAGTATATATATAATTTGTATTATAAAAACCTTTAATAATACGGGCCTAATTTAGTTATAGTCAGTAATTCTAACTTCACCTTTGTACAAAAGGGTATCTTATACACCTTATGCACTGTGTATACAAAGTTTTATTTAACTCAAACTCGGAGATTGCTTTGCTTACCCGCTGTCACATAATCATTATTTTACAAGTTCTCTCCCTCGTTTAGATATATAATCAACGGTTATGCTCCCAAAGCTGGTCAACCGCCTAAGTGTTAAATGGGTCTAAAAGTATACCTGGTAGAGTAATAGAAGGTATAATAATAAGAACCTTTGCCATGTCTACACAAAATAATGATTTCCACACATTATTCTCTCAAGAGCCCAACCTTGTTAAATAGACTTTCCATTTCTTCATTGATATGCACAAAACGCACAAAATTGAAAAAAAAAAAAACATTTTCCCAATTTAATAGAAATTTAACAAAAAAACTAATATCAAATTCTAAAAGAATACAAAAACGTACCCATTCACCTTGACCCAGCACCCAGCACTTAAAAAATAAACACAAGGACTTGCTGAACCTCTTTCTTTCTGCCTCTTTCTCTTATCAGCATCTAAAATTAGCTTTGAGCTAGGAGTGGCTGAGTGGCTGTGTCGGCAGTCGAATGTCGAAGTCGGGTTAAATTTAATCTGACGAACACTCGTTAAAATTTACAACTCTTCGTCAAATTCATAAATAAAGATAACATTAGCATAATTAGTTCATTTCGTTAGCAAGAGTAATTCCTTTTTTTTTTGTTGTGTGTATAATTTTCCTTTGTAATTCCTTCATGTTTGGTATAGATTTGGTTTGCTCCTGTGTTGGCTGTCGGTCGTCTCAGAAATGTGAAAAGTTCGTGCAAAATGCTCATAAAAATAAAGAAAAAAAAAAATAAGCTATGACTTCAACTTTGGTAAACAAAATGTGTGGAAAAAAAAACCTAAATGATTTCTGGAGAACAACGAATTATCAGGTCCTTGAATTTGCGTCGTTAACCGAGCCCCAATTCAGTAACCTTATTTTTGTTTCTTATGAACAGCACTCACTACCGTTAAATCACATCATATACATTCAAAAGAGTCTTGTTAATCGAAATTAATATGGTGTATATACTATGTACAAGCACATACGTCTATTATTTGTATATCTATTTGTATACCAATAATTTATGTTAGCACCTTCAATAATTACACAAGTTTATGGAATAAATACAATCTTCTCATCTTTTAGTGCTGTTATTCCTTCCTACATAGTAGGCATAATTGTAAGTGCGCAGCATTGTCATGCGGGAGTTCTGGGTTCGATTCCTATCCTCTTCTATACCTAAAAACAAAAATGTTTTTTCATGGCTACCTAATGCCTTTTGAGAGGAAAGGTCAAGTTCTCCAAGAGTACCTATATCTTTTCTTGAAGAAATTCCTCTCATCTTATAGCCTTTCGAATTAGGCAAAAAATTGTAGGTCCTCTCCATTCCTTCCGATATCACGCACAAAGGAATTTTTGAGAGTTGTAACTTGTAAGTCACATAGGCCTTGGTTCAACACGAGCTGCAGCTTGAACCCACAGACCGGGAAGATGTTTATAATTTCAGGGCCAATTCAGAGCAATGGCAAGTTTCTATACGTGAATGTGACGTGGGATCTCGTCATTTTTCAACAGGAAAAAAGATTGCCCTGAAAATGCATTTTTCCGGAGCAGAAAATAAAATAGAAACATTTTCGAATTTTGTAGAGGTTTCTTAATCCATCGTCATCGTAGCCAACCTTTGATGGAATTTGACAGTTGATGGCTCGACAGATAGAAGACAAATTATATTTGATCGTATGGAGAATATTTCGTTCCAAATGTCAACCTATTTGCCCTAAAAATGAGTTTTTTGGGAGCAGAAAGTAAAAAGGAAAATTTTTTGAATTTTTTCAGAGGCTTTTTTAAACCATCGTCATCGTGGCCATCCATCTATGGAATTTGACCGTTGATGGCTTGAAAGATATGGATAGAATGACGGTGTTCACATTCACCTAACAGCTTCGATTTTTTTTTGACTTTTTTATACTTTACCCACTTTACAAGTTTAAAAAAAAAAGTCGAAAGATTTACTACGTGTTATTGTAAAAACTGATAATTGGAAACTTCAATGTGGGGTAATCTAAGAACCAAAAAAATTATTAACTGCATGTTATTTCAATAACTGGTAACTTTGATATTGAGTAACCGGTTGTAACAGTTACAAGCGAATAACCGGTTACTGGTAACAGTTATCGATATATCGTCCATCACTACGATGGATCAATTTATCTTGATAACTGGATAAAATTTTAACGAAATTTAAGACGATAGATGCTAATCCTGTGAATACACCAGAAGAAAGTTTAATCTACAAACAAGAAAACGACACGAAACGATGCAGAAATCCCGAAATTTCCTTATAGAGCAGCTGTGGACAGTTTAATATGTTTGTTCATTGCGAGCAGAAATAGGGGTAGTATAGGGTTTTCCAATAAGAGGTGTTATTTTGAATAGCCCGCTATTTCGGTAGTTGTCACTTTTGAAGCTGTCATTTTTTGACATTTGACAAGTAGAAACTACGCCATTAATAAAAATGGAACGATACACGCTTCAACAACGCATTGAAATTATTAAAATTCACTATAAAAATGGTGAAAATTTGGCAGAGACGGTTCGTAAAACTAAAACGTTTTTGGGTCGTCGTGAAGCACCTTGTCGGACCGCAATACAGAAATTGGTGGATAAATTCGAGCTGTTGGGACAAGTTAGTGATGTGAAGAATAAAGCCCTTGCACGTCGCTCAAGAACAACTGAGAATATTGCTGTTGTAGCCCAAAGTGTTGAAGAAAACCCAGGTTTGTCCATTCCTCGTCGTTCTTTGGAATTAGGCATTCCACAAACGTCATTACACCGTATTTTGCATAAAGACTTGGGTCTTAAGGCTTATAAAGTTCAGTTAACACAAGAACTCAAGCCGGCTGATCATCAACAACGTCGTGTCTTTGCTGATTGGGTCCTTGAAATGCATGAAAATGATCCGGAATTTCATCGAAAAATCATCTTGACTGATGAGGCCCATTTCCACCTCGGAGGCTACGTCAACAAGCAAAACTGTCGCATCTGGGGCTCGGAAAACCCAAGAGTTATTGTTGAAAAGCCTCTCCATCCTCAACGCGTGACTGTTTGGTGCGTTTTATGGTCCGGCGGGGTCATTGGACCTTACTTTTTCGAAAATGAGGCTGGAGCAACAGTTACGGTCAATGGATTGCGCTATCGAGAGATGATTAATGATTTTTTATGGCCGGAATTGGATGGTATTGATGTGGACAACGTTTACTTTCAACAAGACGGCGCTACGTGCCACACAAGCAATGAAACCATCGATCTTTTACGGGAAAAGTTTCCGGACCGTGTTATCTCTCGAAGAGGTGATCACAATTGGCCACCGAGATCTTGTGATTTAACACCTTGCGACTTCTTCCTTTGAGGCCACGTGAAAGGTCTACGCCAACAGCCCAGCGTCGATTCAAGACCTCAAAGATGGAATTCGTGAGGCTATCGAGGACAAAGGCAGCCACTTTGCGATTTGGTTATGGAAAAT
Organism: Leucozona laternaria; assembly: GCA_932273885.2. NCBI lineage: Eukaryota > Metazoa > Arthropoda > Insecta > Diptera > Syrphidae > Leucozona > Leucozona laternaria. Next base: position 229,260,810 of record OW026366.1, read on the forward strand.
TTCATGAAAAGGATATGGTCCTGAAAGCGTGGTCGTGGCGGCTATTTCGCTGATGTTGTGTTCCATTACTAACGGCATACCTTCCTCTTTATAATGAAATAAACATCCGATCATTTATTTCAAAAAATGCCATTTTTCTTTGAATATCAAAATAACACCTCTTATTGGAAAACCCTTTACAATAGGTACCTACGGAAAAATATGTTTTCAACTTTCAATTGTGTCGCCATGTTTTTTACTATGCGTTCTGTAAATGTAAGGCTGTTTTCCACAATATGACAGTTTTTCGTTCAGGGCTTTGTAGAAAATAGAGTGTTTTGGAAACTGAAAGCTATAGAGAATGTTAAGTGAATACACATCATATTCTAAATTGTAGAAAATCAAAGATATTTTGACGCTGATGTGTATACTGTTTTATAAACACCTTGAATTACAGGAGCAAGAACTTGTGTGACATTGTCGTAGATTTTTTTTTAGGAAACTGCAAACTGTAACGAAAGCATTCCATTCTACTTCACTTATTTTGCGTTTGTACTACCTGACTTGTACTTCATCACATATAATTCACACATACCATGGACACATGACGTCACATCAAAATCTGGGGCCGAATTGCCGCATCAGTTATCGAGTAATACGTGACTGAATTATATGAGTTTGGCGTTACCGCTCACGTTATGAAGTCATCATCCCCATAGGTTTTACTCGTTCATTCGATCACTGACGGCACTCACTCGATCAGTCAGTCACTGATGCCGTAATTTGGCCCCTGAACTTTATTATTTTTCATTCATCACTATACGACTCACATTCAGTCTTTACTGAAAATGTAACAAGAGGACCTACTCCGATGGACGAACAGTAAATTTGATTTTATTGATCAATTTAACTCCGATCGTAGACAAGTCGAGTCGATCTGGTCATAGAGCTTCTTTTGCTTTCTCGGAGCTTCCCCCCACCAGTGGTAAGGGGTCTCGTTGAAAGACAAAGTAAGGTATGAGAGATTGTCCAGCTATTTCTTGCTAAGGCTTCCCCCCACCAGTGGTAAATGGTCTTAGCTCGAAGTCAAAAGTCCTAATTTACACCAGGGGCTTCGGTGCCTGCTAATCTACCAGACCCTTTTAGCCTGCTGTTTGAGTGCCACCAATGGACACTCTACAATTGTACCACCTCCTATTCGGGCCGCTCGTTATGCGTTCCTTGCTATTTTTCATGCAAATTTCCCACCATAATCGGGACCGCTTGATGCTAATCGGACCATGGACCACTAAAATAACATGCGTCGGTTAATGTAAAACACTTTTCTTCGGTACCAAGGGTGGTCCAATTTGTCAGGTTTTACTGTATGTATCTACAGTACATACACGTTGCTTGATAATTTAGGGCAATTATTTATGCAAGCAACGGAAATCCTGTGAGGACTTTTACGAAGGACAGGTTTTCTGCAAGGCAATGCAACCAGACTGACAGGTAAACGTATTGACAATTTTTGTTGAACACAGTTTAAAAAACTAGGCGTAGCTCGTAGGAGGGACAATTTGTTTCAATACTGTTTATAGGAATTTTTCTTAGTTATAAATTTAATTAATTTGTTTTCTGTAAAAGTATCTTGTTGACATGATATTTGCATAAAATCATCTTTTTCCAAGAAACCTATTTGCAATTTATCCTCCATATTTTTTTTTTTGACTGATAAATAATTATAAAGTTTGTTTTCAAAGGATTCAGAAATTAATACCTATCTACATATATACAAATTTAAGTCAAAATAGTCTCTCTAACGAGGGAAGTTTTGGTGTATTTTTTTCTAAATTCTATTCGTGTTCTATACAAACAAAATACCAATCCTATATTTCAAATAATTTTCTGCCAACGCATACACATTGATTCAAACAATAGAAATGCGGCAATCAGATATCATTCAACTATATCCCAACAAGAGCCCGCGGGATAAGGACCCAAACGATGACTGATAGAGCATATAGAGGATAGCTACATTGGAATCGAAATGGAATTTCTCCTTCACACATTACGTGTGTGAGTGCCTTCGTTTTCATCTAAATGATGAGGATGACACGAGTTTGGAATCTCTGCTATGTTTAAACTTGCCTATAGCTTACTCAACCGTGTGAAGGTATATACCTACTGTCTCCTGCTGATGTATTTGAGCAGGAGGAGTTCGACGGCGCTCGGCGGTATTTGCAATTGTCACATCACTACTCGTATAGTTCTGGAAAAGGACCTACAATTGGGGTTCGTCGTTGGAAAAGCGCGTTTGCTAAATCAACAAATTTTATGGGTTTCAGAGAATCATTTATTCCTTGTCGAGTATGTACTGCTCGTCACTTCCGTTTAGGCAATGCGGGTGGTGGAATTTTATCCTTTTGAATAGTTTCGTTTGTCCTTGCGTTTGTGTAGGAATAGGCAAAAGGCAATGCTGATGGAGGCGCCACCATTTCCATCGATGCCGGTGCACGATAGGTGTGCGGGTAGAAAAAAACAAAAATGCCAAGCGTGGGGTTTTATGTAATTGAAATGATGATTTATACGATTATTACCACCTTGAACAATAGAAAAAAGTTTACGACCGAACACATACGAGGATGAAGAAAAATATTCTATTTCGTATGTGCTTTTATGAGCATGTCGTAAAAATACGTTTTCTTCGAATTAGCTATTATTGACAGTTGATAGCGTTTATTTAGTTTTATTCAACTTATATTTACACATCTTCGGTTGTTTGCTTTTGAAATATTTTTGCTTTCAATGACGAAAACGTAATAGTTTATGACAACCAAGCAGAGGAGAATCGTAAATAATTTTGACACTCTTCTCTCTTCCATCACTTCTATATTATATGCTCCACGGCCACGTATGTAAGTTTTTATTTAAAAAAAAAAAGAAATTGTTTTTGCAACGTGAGCCTTAGAAAATTCTTCGTTCGTTGTATATTGTTGTCTCTTTTTTTATAGATATCCCATAAAAATGAGAAGGCATCAGAAATTGAAGATCTGTACATGAAACAACCAATTCTAGAATTAAAAAAAAAAAAACAAATATTAAGTAAAGGGTCCGCCAAATAACTTTTTTTTTTTTGAAAATGGCGCAAAACATCGAGTGTAGCTTCGGCTGTGTGGCACGTAGCGCCGCCGTCCTGTTGAAACCAAATGTTGCCAATATCCTCCTCTTCAATTTTTGTGAACAAAAATTCGTTCAACATGGCCCGATAACGATCGCCATTGACTGTAACGACCACTCCTTGCTAATTTTGGAAGAAAAATGGCCCAATTATGCCTCTGGACCAAAATCCGCACCAAACAGTGACTCGTTTTGGGTGTATCGGCTTTTCAATGTATGCGTGCGGGTTTTCTGTGCCCCAAATGCCACAATTTTGCTTGTGTACTACCCGCCAAGATCAAAATGAGCTTCATCTGAAAAGATGATTTTTTTGGCAAAATCGGCATCTTCTCTAAGTCGTATACACAACCATATCGTTCAGCGGAAGGATAAAACTAATTATCTGTCAAATCAGACATGAGTTAAGTGTTACCATTCACGAAATAATCACTAGTTGAAAAAAAACGGTAGACGGCGGACCCTTTATATAAATATTTAAAAGCATGTAGGTACTGCAATAAACGAGGGTTATTGTCAAAAAAGTTTTGAGTTTAAGGGCTTGGTCACGCAGAGAGCAGCAAGCGACAGGTGACAAAATCCTGGCCGACAGAACAAAATTAAAACAAAATCGAGATTTTATGGTTGCGGCTACGATCATGAAGTCATTGAGGGACCAGTGACATTTCTAGGCGACGTCGCTCTGTTTTCAAATCTTTCTTATTTTTTTAAGCGACAAATGACTATATATCTGCAGTGGTTACAATTTTTTCGTAGGTTACTTTGTAACGTTTGGACTTGTCGATCAGTTGCGCTGGCGCTGCAGTTAGTTACTCTGTCGCTGTGAGCTTTGTGTTTTAAGTGCTGCAAACTGAGCTGAGATTTGCTTTAATCGAGAAACTCTTATTTGTCGATCGGTACCTATAAAGCTAATGTTTCAAGGTCTTTCGGGCGAACTTTGACTTAGCGGTGGGCCGAGAGCGGTACATATTTTCCTTGGCGATATTTTCGCGAATCAACCCCCAACCATACCAAAAAGATGTCTAATCCATGCCAAAACTTTCTGCAAGCAATAAATGTTTTCAGCATTTGCTCATACTCATAATCGCCTATCACCGCTCCAGCATGTCACACGTATACTCTTTGGTAAACTTTTCCTCTTTTATCGACGTTTTCCTCGACTCACATCACCGCTCTGCCCGCAGCTGATGCTGTGTTTAGCCTGAGTTTGACCACTATGTGTAGGTAATAAAAATGCTAGTAGATTCAAATGCAATGATCAAACAATAAAACCTACATTGATGGGTTCGACCTGATCACGTGACTTCGTAGCGCGATGCGTAGTGCATATGGCTCTGAAGACCCTCGGTCTAGGTTCAACTCTCAGCTGGGCAAAAAGTTTTTCAAATTAAAATTGATCGTAATAGACTAAGCACCAATAAAAGGAGTCTGATGATCGGCCTGGCAGGTGTGAAATAGCAATTACTCCAGCCTATAATGACTTGGTGGTAGGTCACTCACTCAAGTGGTTGTTGTTTCATTCAAACCTTCAAAAAGTATTGTTCTTTTTACTTTGCGTTCATCATGTTGAAAACTATCTTAAACGATTCAAAGTGGTAAGGGCCACTATCCCTCATCTCATCAGCGTATGCCCTAAACCAATTTCGTATGAAGAGGGGAAAATAGGAGTACGAGTTCGAGGAGGGTACACTCGAATTGGGTATTTTATGCTTTACACCTTAAGGAAGAAAAAACTCCAAATTGCAGTGTATTACAAATTTGTTTTTCATCAAAGGACGCGGCTCCGGGGTCTTAGCACCCCATTATGTGGGATATTGGCAAACATAAGATGCAGTTTTATAGGTCAGTAGTTGGTCAAATTGTTTAAGCAATTGGTCAGCAATAGATTTTTGTTTACGAATTATGGAAATGTAGATGGTTGAAAATAGCGGTTTTAACAGTTTTTTTTCCAGAAGCATTATCACTTAAATTTTTTTTTTTAAATAATAAATGATGCTCTGTCCTTTTGCCTAAGTGTAATGACTTTTATTGTGATGATCCGATAAATAGAACTCAAGATATAAGACATGACTTGGCATTTTGAAATAATAAGATGTAGGCAGTTTATATTACACCATTTTGCCAGTTTATTCAAGTCATCATTTAATAAAACACAATCGTTAGAGCATTTTATACTTCGAAATAGTTGAAGGTCGTCACTCGTCACTGAGATTTTTGAAAGATGTTAGGGATATCGTTAATAAAAAGAAGGAACATTAATGGGCCTAAATGGCTACCCTGAGGGACACCGGATGGAACCAATATTGGATTAGAATGATGATCGTCAATCTTAACAACTTGAACTCTCGATGTTAAATAAGATTTCAACCAATCAAGAAACTTAGAATGAAACCCCAGTTCGTGTAGAGTTTGTGTAGAAGAATGTGATGATTGACACGGTCAAATGCTTTTGCAAAATCAGTAAAAATTATATCAGTTTGACGATAAGATTCAAAATTATTTACGATGTAATTATTCATTAATGTAAGATTAGTACATGTAGATCTTCCAGAAATAAAGCCGTGTTGGAAATCAGATACAAAATCTCTTATTTGAAAAGTTAACTTATCACACACTATTTTCTCAAATAATTTAGGAAGAGCAGATATTTTGCAGATTGGTCTATAATTTGTAATTTCTTGTTTAGATCCAGATTTAAAAATTGGTGTTAAGTAAGACAATTTCCAACCATCTAAAAATTCAACTTTCGAGAGCGATAGGTTGAAAATAGCCGTTAATGGAATAGTTAAAGAAAATATGTGGGATTCCATCGGGACCTGCCGTTTTATTAATATCTAAACCTAATAAGGCTGATTCTACTTCAGAAGACGACAAAACCATAGACCCTATATTAACGATGGTAGAGACTTTTGTTAAATTTACATTAATTGGTGTGTTTGTGGAGTAAACAGATTGAAAATAAACTGCAAAGAAGTCAGTGCTGGACTTAGGCTTATGCCCGTGAGGCCCGGGCCTAGGGCGGCAACATCTTTGGGGGCGCAGAAAAATAATTGATTCTCAAAGTGGACAACAAATGAATTGAGTTTGAACTTTAATGTATCAACATGTAAAAAGTCGTTGTGATTAAGTGCGAGCCTACACAACTTTTATTTATTTAAATCAATTTTTTGAGCGTTTTTATTATTAGATTCAATTATAAAAACTATTTAAATTTTAGAAAAAACGTCTGTTTTGCGTTTCTTAACAAAAACCGCGATAGGTATGTACTTTTATAAATTTTTTCTAGTGTTACATATATTTTTTTTTCTTTTGCAACTTCCATCTCTAAGCAGTATAAACATGTAAGAAAAAACCCATTGCATGTACATATATATGTAGATACATTATGGCAAGTTATTGATTCGTTAAAAAAATCGAACTCGAGATTTTAATTAAACTTGACATTACGATTATCGATTTTCTTTAAACGTTTTGCGTTTTTTTGGGCATTCTCCCACACGTTTTTTGATGTGTAAGCATCTATGCTGGCGGTAGAGTGAAAAAAAAAGTGAACGTTCGTGTGCAACGTTACGTCGTGCACTTTACGTTGTAGCACGTTACGTTACGAAATCTGATTTGCCCCGACTAAAACAAATTGATTTTAACGCGACCGACGATTTTATCATTTTAACACTTATATTTTTATATTTTTTCTTTAATTTTTAATTATTCCCCGAACAAAATGGACGCGACACTAGTAATTAAAAAGAAAACAAAATCAAAACAAAAGTAAAAATAGTCAGCTGTAGGGATTGACAATTGACTTTAGGTATGGTAGGTCAATGGCTGTAGGTATGGTAGGATATCGTGTGCGTTCAGTGATACAAATCTGAACTTAAATTCGTTACATTATAATGTGTTGATATGTTAATAAAAGCTGATAGGGTCTTTTTCACTTATTTTTGCCTTGACCAGTAATATATAAGTTACTGTGGAGCATGTTTGTTGTTAAAATATTCGCAGACGTTGGTATGTCGTTTTGTACGTGGTTATATTGTGTGTCATTTTGTCCATATTATAGTTTTGACAAAATTTTGTTAATAACTTCCAGAAAACTCTTATGTCATGGTCAATTATTAGTTTATAATCTTAATTTTGGCATGAACTAAAGAAACAGTTGATTAAACTTAATGAAAACTGCATAAACTCACCAATATCCGGAAATCTGTCCAGAACTAAAAAAAAATTGTTTTCTTTTTAAATAATGTTTTGTTTCTTGCCACGACATATGGCTGTGAAATGAGCCACAATTTTCAAAGGATCTTAAAAATTATCCAAGCCAACAAGTTACATTTGAGCGGATTGTAACGGGTGATTTTTTGGCTGGTTTGGTTTTGGCAACACTGGTTTTGACAGCTGACGTGTGTTTAGTACCTTGTGTCACTGTCAAACAGCTTCAGTTTGGTTTGCAATTTAACCATGGATCATCTTACAAATGAACAACGCTTGCAAATTATTGAATTTTACTATCAAAATTCGTGCTCGGTTCGAAATGTTCATCGCGCGCTGCTTGTGTTCAGCGATGAGGCTCATTTTTGGTTGAATGGGTACGTAAATAAGCAAAATTGCCGCATTTGGAGTGAAGATCAGCCAGAAGCATTGCAAGAGCTACCAATGCATCCCGAAAAAGCCACTGTTTGGTGCGGTTTATGGGCCGGCGGCATTATTGGGCCTATTTCTTCAAAGATGATGCGAATCGCAGCGTTACTGTCAATGGTGAACGCTACCGAGCGATGATAACAAACTTTTTTTTGCCCGAAATGGAAGTTCTTGACTTGCATGATATGTGGTTTCAACAAGACGGTGCCACATGCCACACAGCACGCGAAACAATGGCGCAATTGCGAGGCGAGTTTGGTGAACAGTTAATTTCACGTTTCGGGCCGGTCAATTGCCCGCCTAGATCGTGCGATTTGACACCATTAGATTATTTTTTGTGGGGGTATGTCAAAGCTAATGTCTATAGGGACAAGCCCGCTTCGATTGACGCACTGGAAGCCAACATCCATGCATTCATTCGTGAGATACCGGCCGATATGTGTGAAAGAGTATGCCAAAATTGGACTCAGCGGATGGGCTACCTGAGACGCAGCCGCGGTCAACATTTGCATGAAATTATCTTTAAACATTAAATTGCAAGGTTCAAACTATCGATTCAAATAAATATTTCATTCATTTTTTCGAATTTTGTGTGTTTTTTTTTTTAAAAAAAGTTCTAAACCTCTTAAAAAATCACCCTTTATAAGGTCTTTCGGGCGAACTTTGACTTAGCGGTGGGCCGAGAGCGGTACATGTTTTCCGTGGCGATATTTTCGCGAATCAACCCCCAACCATACCAAAAAGATGTCTAATCCATGCCAAAACTTTCTGCAAGCAATAAATGTTTTCAGCATTTGCTCATACTCATAATCGCCTATCACCGCTCCAGCATGTCACACGTATACTCTTTGGTAAACTTTTCCTCTTTTATCGACGTTTTCCTCGACTCACATCACCGCTCTGCCCGCAGCTGATGCTGTGTTTAGCCTGAGTTTGACCATGAGTAGGTAATAAAAATGCTATTTAGAAGATTCAAATGCAATGATCAAACAATAAAACCTACATTAGGTTGGACCTGATCACGTGACTTCGTTAGCGCGATGCGTAGTGCATATGGCTCTGAAGACGCTCGGTCTAGGTTCAACTCTCAGCTGGGCAAAAAGTTTTTCAAATTAAAATTGATCGTAATAGACTAAGCACCAATAAAAGGAGTCTGATGAACGGCCTGGCAGGTGTGAAATAGCAATTACTCCAGCCTATAATGACTTGGTGGTAGGTCACTCACTCAAGTGGTTGTTGTTTCATTCAAACCTTCCAAAAGTATTGTTCTTTTTACTTTGCGTTCATCACAATGAAAATTAACTTAAATGACTCAAAGTGATAAGGGCCACTATCCCTCATCTCATCAGCTTATGGCCTAAACCAATTTCGTATGAAGAGGGGAAAATAGGAGTACGAGTTCGAGGAGGGTACACGCGAATTGGGTATTTTATGCTTTACACCTTAAGGAAGAAAAAACTCCAAATTGCGCTGTATTACAAATTTTTTTTTCATCAAAGGACGCGGCTCTGGGGTCTTAGCACCCCATTATGTGGGATATTGGCAAACATAAGATGCAGTTTTATAGGTCAGTAGTTGGTCAAATTGTTTAAGTAATTGGTCAGCAATAGATTTTTGTTTATGAATTATGAAAATGTAGAGGGTTGAAAATAGCGGTTTTAACAGTTTTTTTTTTCAGAAGCATTATCACTTAAATTTTTTTTAAATAATAAATGATGGTCTGTCCTTTTGCCTGAGTGTAATGACTTTTATTTTGATGATCCGATAAATAGAACTCAAGATATAAGACATGACTTGGCATTTTGAAATAATAAGATGTAGGCAGTTTATATTACACCATTTTGCCAGTTTATTCAAGTCATCATTTAATAAAACACAATCGTCAGAGCATTTTATACTTCGAAATCGTTTAAGGTCGTCACTGAGATTTTTGAAAGATGTTAGGGATATCGTTAATAAAAAGAAGGAACATTAATGGGCCTAAATGGCTACCCTGAGGGACACCGGATGGAACCAATATTGGATCAGAATGATGATCGTCAATCTTAACAACTTGAACTCTCGATGTTAAATAAGATTTCAACCAATCAAGAAACTTAGAATGAAACCCCAGTTCGTGTAGAGTTTGTGTAGAAGAATGTGATGATTGATACGGTCAAATGCTTTTGCAAAATCAGTAAAAATTATATCAGTTTGACGATAAGATTCAAAATTATTTACGATGTAATTATTCATTAATGTAAGATTAGTACATGTAGATCTTCCAGAAATAAAGCCGTGTTGGAAATCAGATACAAAATCTTTTATTTGAAAAGTTAACTTGTCACACACTATTTTCTCAAATAATTTAGGAAGAGCAGATATTTTGCAGATTGGTCTATAATTTGTAATTTCTTGTTTAGATCCAGATTTGAAAATTGGTGTTAAGTAAGACAATTTCCAACCATCTAAAAATTCAACTTTCGAGAGCGATAGGTTGAAAATAGCCGTTAATGGAATAGTTAAAGATGAAGCACATGTAAGTGATAAAATTTGTGGTATTCCATCAGGACCTGCCGTTTTATTAATATCTAAACCTAATAAGGCTGATTCTATTTACTTCAGAAGACGACAAAACAATAGACAATATATTAACGATGGTAGATAGATGGTAGTGTGTTTGTAGAGTAAACAGATTGAAAATAAACAGCAAAGAATAAGAAGTTACAAATTTCTTGAACATCATTCGTTGATTTGTTCAAGTACTTCATACAGCTTGGATACCCATTGCTTTTGCGCTTATATATTTCCAAAAATTGACACTGTTATATTTAATGTTTGACTCAATAGAGAACAAATACCCCCGATATAAAAACTTATTGAGTGTTTCGAATTCTTTTTGAATAGTCAAGTACTCAGACCGCAAATTAGCATCATTGCGATTAGTTTTGAGTAACTTAAAAGATTTATTTTTTCTATTTTTAAGATTTATAAGTCTCTTGTTAAACCATGCAAGATTACTTCTAGATTTGGCTCTTTTTTTTGGAACCAATCTGCATACAGCTTCACTGACAATAGATACTAGAGTATCATTAGCGTTATTTAATTCAGTTTTAGATATAATCGATTCCAAAGGAATAGATAAAAAATACTCATTCATTGCATCATATAGTTAGCCTTGTTATAATAAGGTATAAAAGTATTATTATTCAAAACATTTTTCATGTAATTATAAAACATAAGTTTCCTTCTGGTGCAATATGATGGACAGAGTGTTATTGACAATTGGAGTATCAGATTTTTCAACATATATATTGAATTCTTTATCTACGAAAATAAGGTCAAGTATTCGACCTAAGCTATTAAAAACATGATTGATTTGTTTCAAGTCAAACTGACTAAAGAAATCTATTAAATTAATCTGAATTTCAGAAGTAACATAAAATGTTGTGATGGGTTTAAGTTTTCAAGAATAGATTTACAATTATGTAGAAAAATGTTATAACATTCACAAGAACTCCTTGGAGGTATAATAATTAATAACAATAAATAATTCAATAATTCCATTTAAAGCCAATGAAACAATCAATTGATCAATATCATAATTACTAATTATTAAGTTTTATTTCTTTACATGACAAGGACGAACGAATGGCGATAAGAACACCACCCCCTCTGTCCATACCATTAGTTAAGTGAGATTTATCTTTTCCAAAAAACAGTATAATCTAAGTTAAATGATTCGGATGATAATTGATTTTCTTTTAACCAAGTTTCAGTTAATAATATAATATCGTATGAACAAGATGCAAAACTGACATACTGCATCAAATGAACCTCTTCTTATTTTCATTCTTTATCTAATTCTATTTCCCGAGAGATTTGAATGTTTATAATTTCTCATGGCTCCCTTTTACTCGACAAACAATACTTAAAGGTAGTTATAATTTTCACTTATAGTAATACAATCTTACTTAATTTTCTGCAATCTCTACTCTGCCTGTGAGTATTATGGCCACGGTTGCCACTTGGAATTAAAATTTGTGACTAAAATTGAAAATAAAAAGGATCTAACCCAGTAAAAAGTGACCAAAATAATGTAAGTTTAAAAATGTTAAAGAACATACAAAATTATAAAGTTTGCCATATTCTTTTAATTTATTATTAGCAAATTGCAAAAATAAATAAAAAGTAACAAATAATAGTTATTAATTTTTTTTTTCCTAAAATTCAGATACCTACGTCCATTTTATCGTTAAGATTATGTTTTTGAAAATCTAAGTCGGCATATAGATTGGCGTATATGGCATTTTCCAATGCCAATTTTTCTTTGTTCTTGTAATCGTGCGAGATTTCGAGATACGGCCGACATGTTCCACACGAATTTTCCATTCTCTCTCACACGATTATAACAACAAAGAAAAATCGGGGAGTGTTAATGCCAACTTACAATTTTATATTCCGTTACAACCTTTTCAGGATCGCCCTCAACCAAAGTTTGGAAAAGTTGAAATTGAAACTTTGAAATCCGACAAGCCATATGTACTTGTACATACTTTCTGGGGGTTATTATTGACAAATTTCTCAAATCCTTTTGTTACTGAGTGTGTGTTTGTTTTTTTTTTAATTTTTAATTTTAATAAAAACTTCTGCAATGGGTAAATAATTTTCTCTGTTCTCTTAGTTAGATTCTGTCCAAGACCCAAGAGGTTATGTTCTACATAAAGGTATAGCTAGTTATTATTTACAAAATCACTAAAAATGTTTTACTGTGGTCTATATCTGCGGCCATGTTAGTATGTATGTATGTTAAACGCACCTTTTCGGATTGAAATGATTCCTTATTCAAATTATTTATTTTGTTTTTAAATCTTAGGTAAAATAGAAAATAAGCTTTCGTTTAAGGATTTCCCATTACGTTTCTGAAATCATGATTTTATTCCTTATTTTATTTCCAAGCAACATGATTGAAGTGCATCCCACTGTTCCACAATACGATTGCTTACAAAAATATTCAAAGTTCTCTAGTAATTTTTCTATAAATTGTCAAATCAAGAAAATGAGTGCATATGTAATGCATTCACTCTTAATGCATTCAGTGTTTCTGCATGGGTAATGGAGTGCGTTCAATTGAACACATTTATGCATTGTTTACATTTGGGATTAGGCGACAAAAAAGTTGCGCTTTATGCATGTAATTTTTGAGAACATGCTAACTAAAGATCGATTTTTTTCTTTTTTTCATATCTTCGGAAAAAGTGACCAAATAGAGAAAAAATTTACCAAGCCACAAAGTGAAAAAATTGATTACCAAATTTGGACACAAATGACCAAAGTGGCAACCGTGATTATGGCAATCCCTGTGCTTAAAATTTTCTGCCGCTTTCGCCCAGTATATAAAGAGTACTCAAAAATCTTGACATCAAGAAATCCACTGGGCCAGATGGTTTTTCCCCTTTATTAATGAAGATGGAGTAGATGGAAAACAGCATTATTGTCCAACCAATCCCCTACTCAGTTAATGAAGTATCTTAGTGAACAAAAGCTTTCAAACGTCCGGCAATTTACCGTTTTCACAGCAAAAAGTCGACTGGTGATCTTATAGCTTAACTCACCGAAAAATTAAACCAACATGAAAGTAAATTTATTGCACTTTATATTTCTAAAACATTTGGATTCAATAACTGCGTGGAATTTATACCCGATACTGCCATCTGTCACTAAAGTGAAACTAACCCCTTTGCCACTGTCTATATACGAGTTGGACGTGCATCGAGGAAACCGAAAAAAACTTTCAGTTCTTAAGGAAGTATTACATTATCATATAAATATATGACAAGTTTTCTAAATAATTATGACTTAAAAGTATCATATAAGTGTGATAGTCAAATTTATGTGACACAAAATACATGTAGACTATACTACATTGACATACAACAAATATGTTGTCATATTTTATATGGCTTAGTGGGACATATTTATATGGCAGTGTAATATCGCCTTTAGTCTGTGCTTTATTTACCAATGAAACCGTCGATTCTCTTGATCAGCTGTGAAATGTCTATTGTCTTTCACTTTTTTATCGCTTGTTTTGTTTTAGTGAGGTAGGCAGTGGCGGATCCAGAGGGGGGTCATAGGGGTCATGACCCCCCCAGAAGCCCAGAGGAAAAGATAAACAGCCGTATTTCTTAGATTTCCTTAGAAAATTCTGGGACAACTAGTCATTGAATTACTATTATCCTTAACTTTTGGATACGTTCAATGAACATTTCATTCATTTCAAGATAATTTTTCAATTCGTTACTAGACTTAAATTTGGTATTGCACGTATAAATACTCATTTTAGAATGGGTTTAAACATCCAATTGCAGTGGTCTAAGTTGGACAATTGATGGAAAATATTTATAAATAAGGTTTTTGAGTTGGGCAGCTGCCTAAAGTTAGACACACTAAAAAATAGGTTTCTAAGCTGTAGTCCGCAAGTATTAAAAAAAAAAAAATGCTCCGTAACGAAATCCACAAATCATTAAGGCTGTAGGCAGATGGTTTCAAACGCAAAGTATCTTTTTTTGTGCATCAAGGGTATCTACCTGCGTTTGATCTAACGAAGTTTATTTTAATCAAAATCTTGTTTAATTTACAACTTTATTATTTTAAGTACCTATATTTTGATGTTATCTGGTATGTCTGGATCAGGAACGGGTAACGGTCTTGTGCGTTCTCCCAATTCTTGTCATTATAATATGAATCCGTACATCGGATATACATTAGGGTGTCCCGTCGTTGTATGGAGAACAATTTTTTGTCGAATTTTTCGTCGAAAGGGGTATCAAAAGTTGCATATTAGCGCGTAGATGCAGAATATGTACGTACTTTTTTATTTGGACATAACTTTTATGCCTCTAGCGACGTTTGAAAATTTACAAAAAAACTATAAGATGCACATTTTGTTTTGTTTCTTTTTGTATTATTCCAATATATTTTTTTCATTTATAAGTTAAATTTAAGTTAAGGTAAAGGTTTTAAACAAATCAAATATTTTCGGAAGTTAGAAATAAGTTTTCAAAACCAAAAATATACTCAAAATGTATGGTTAAAGAAGTTATTACTGAATTCGTTTTTATCTTTATAAATGAAGTCAACTGACTTTTTTAGCAAATGAATCATAATGCGACCATTGGATGGCACTAAAATATATATTTGATGAAGGGAGGGAGCAAATAGTTTAAACCTCATTATGAAGTGTACCTAATTCATGACTAAAACGTTCAGAATTTATTCTTTGATAATAAAGTGAAGCAATACAAACACGGCCCTAAAATATAATATGTAGCTTCTAATAATTGCATATTTTCTACTCGTATGTGCTCTGATCATGAATTAGAAAAATTCATTAATAACATATTGAATGCATATTATTTTTACCCTGTGCGATCTGTAATTTCGAGATTTGATTTTTTATCAGCATTACATTTATCAAGGAAGGTTTGTTTCTTACCGAAAACCACACAGACACGAAACATTTCATTATGTACTCAACAAAAATTTTATTATTGTTTGGAAAAATACAAGAACTTACATAAAGCCCTTTTTTGCAGTTGTGAACTATCTTATATATGCCATTTTTCACGTTTTCGATTGGCTAATATGGAAGGAAAGTAACCTGTTTTGATTATTTTCAATCATTACTAAGAAAATTGATTCTGGTTTCGCAAGAATTAAATATTTTCTGCTAGAACTGTCCTATGGTTTTTCATGCTGGAGGTCTGGGATCAAATCCTAGCTTTGGCACTTTAGAAAATGTTTTTCTCAGAGGTACTGTCCCAAGTAACATCGTTGGAGCTATTAGAATCAAAACTGTTCTTCTACAGCTCCTAGATAGTGAAATCCAATGCTACAGCTCTGTTGGAGATTATTTCACAGCTCCCTACATTAAATTTTAAAATAATGTTCTATATTCGAAGTTTTAGAACACATTTAGCTCTATTAACTTTACAACGCTTCCATATTTAAATATATGCTCTCTAACACAGTTCATTATATCTTGCAACGAGCAAACTCTAAATATCAGCATACATAGAGGCATTGTAGAGCTGCTAACAACACATGCGCAAAACACTAACGCATAATCTGTCAAAATATCAAAAAATTGCTTTTACAGAGCTACACTGAAAGCGGCTGTAGAGTTGGATTACTAATATTCTCACACAAAATTTGGTGTCAAAATAATTCATCAATAGAGCTACAATAATGCACATATAAAGCTGAATAAATACTAATCCTCTTTCAAGACAATTCTCCCAATTATATTATAGATTTATAGGGTGTTATAAACTAGAACAAAAATTATTTCAACTGGAAAACTTGAAACAGTGGAATATAAATTAATTAATTTCACTTTATAAGGGAAATCTTAAGATTAAAATTAGACACGGACTTGACAATTTTTTATTAAAATAAATTAACTATGCAGTTTCCTAAAAAAGTACTTGCTCCTGTAATTTAAGGTGCTTATAAAACTTTATGCACTTCAATGGAAAGTAGGTACCTTCTCTTCGAATTAAAAATTATTTCTACAATTTAAAATTACTTTCAATTGTCAAAACACCCTATTTTCTAAAAAGCCCTGAACGAAGAACTGACACATTTCTCTCAGAGCGATATTGCAGCTCTATTAAAGAGACATTTTGTCCATAAAAACAAAAATGGCGACACAAATGAAAATTATTTGAAATATTTGTTTCCATTCATTTAAAAACATTTAAAATCTTCACTTTAAATAGAAAACACAATATGTATTGCAACGTAAAAAGGTTTTTATTTCATGCTTCGATAAATTTATTTGCCCAATTTGTATATTGTTCAACTGTTTTTCACATTTCATTGCGAAATATACACAATTTAGAAAGCGCGTTATAATTTTGCGAAGTACCCTCAAAACATTTATGAAAAAACTAAGCGCGCACTTAAAATTCACTGGCATTAACTCGAAAAATATTGATTAGATAGATTATTTTCTCTAGGAACAAATAATAACTAGCTTGTTGACATCAAAATAAATGAAGTTTACGCTTCCTACCATTACACACATGAATTATAGTGTGCTACTATTATATTTATTTATCATTTGGATTTCACAAACTAATACAAACAAAAATCTGTCAAAAGTGCTCCTTTTAGGATACCATATGATTATATTAAAGAGCTTCAAAGTCACTAGTCACTGATAACAAGCTGATAACGAGCAAAAATGTGCTCTCAAACTCAATGAATTAGCTGTGAGAAAGCTCTACAATTGCTCTAAGGGTGCATCTAGAGCTCTTTCTTAAATAAAGGAGCTTTAAGATTAGCTCTAGAAGCGCTTTTAAAGCATTTAAGCAGCTAAAAATGTTTCTTGGGGTGCCTTGCGGGGACAGACAAATCCTTCAAAAGTATCTCTTGTGATGATTAAGTGCGCTTCATCTTAGACGTTAAATCGTTGGTCCCATCTATTTCTGCTGGCTGGTTGAGAGTTATAAGTCATATAAGTTGTCGTGTGACAAATTCATATATTCATAAATTACAAGAGACGAATCTCGTATTAATGTTATTTACTATTCCATTCTCCTACAGGACTGCAGTAGCAACTGTTGCAGGAGATCGAAATTGAACTGAAAATGCATACCTATCACAAACTCTTGATACATACTGTATAGAACAAGTAGAATTTTGCTAACTTGATGACGGTGACCGACGTTGAAGTGTTTTAAGATGACTGATAAAAATATATGTCGTTCTACTGTCTCGACTACTTGTATAGTATTGACTAACTTTATGGTTTCGATTAACTCTACTTTATCGAATGTATCGTCTTTAACCGTTGGTAAAGCAGTAGAGGCAGTCATTTGATTATACAGATTTCACTACTTTTTTTTCATCTAGTGGTTTTTTATTTTAATGGCGTCAGTTTTTTTTAGCAATACCGATCACAGTTTTACTGAAATATCTTTGATCCGCTTGCGGCAAACATATTCTTTCAAATGATATAAAAATAAGTTCTCAAATGCAAATAAAAACATTCAAATTACTAAAAGAAGTTAAGTTGACAGGTTTAAAGAATTGTTGTTATACGAAATGAGGGAAACAAAAAAAAACAATGAATATTTGCTTAGTTTTCAAAACTTCAACGAGCGGTAGAGCCCCAAAAGTACCCTCCAATTTTTATTTTATTATTTCTCCTGTAATATGCTGTTCAATACGCAACTTTTGAGGGGTCTTTCATTAAGATACTCCGAAAATTTTTTTGACGGGACACCCTAATATACATGCATACTCTCGGTAAGTAAACGGCGCGGTTTGAGTATGCTCTGACAAACTGGTGAAATCTCAGTCGGATCTGGTCAAATCACAGCCGAAGCTGATAGAATCACGGACGAATCCAGAGAATAGGAGTCGTGTGACAGTTTAATAAGAGACCCCTTATCTCTGGTGGGGTAGTTTATTTGAGTAACAACGGCTTCTCGGGTAAATAAGTCCCACTGGTCTAGTTTCTTCTTTCTTCTGTATTCTGTAACCTATGTCCTCTTAAACTATCTCGATTAAAAAACAGTTTTATTTGCCTCTATTAATCCCTCATCAAATAATTCAGAAACAAATGGACCGTTAACAACTTCCCAAGATGTTTTTATGAAACAAAACATGAACTGAATTTTACTAAAAAAGTAGTTATTTTCATTCAGGTCACTTTGACATCTAGTCGTCTCGGTCTCGTATCACTTATTCTCGTCTCAGTATCTTCTTGGACTTGGGGCATTATTTGTTGTTTTTTTTTTTGTGGATGAAATATCGAACTAGAGTTTGAATCTAGAAACTGCTTAGTATATTCATTGAAAAAACAATTTTATAATTAAATATTGCAATGTTTTAATTTTGTATCTTTTCTGCCAACATGACCTTTGTCAACGATCGTCTGTGGATCCTTTAGAGGTATGTAGTTTGGGGAAGCGAAACGAGACTGAAACTTTTCTCGTCTCCAGGAATTCCATGCGTTTTATTCCTTTTTCTCGGTGATCTGTCCTAGGGCAAGGTGACCCCCTCCAAACTGAAATTCTAGATCCGCACCTGAAGGTAGGCAGCTGCATTCCTCCCCTAAAGCAATTTTCCAGCTAAACTTGATTAGCCAAGAATGTCCACCAGTTCAGTAAAATATAGATATTCTTTCTTTATTCGTACAACACGTATGTGAAATAGTTTACCAAACTCGATGTTTATCACTCATTTCAAATTAAAGGCACTATCGGCAACAATGGCTTCGACAATTTTGCTTTTCATCGTGTGCTCCTCTGAAAATTTGTATTTTATTTTTTTTTTTTTAAATAAAACTAATTCGTATATTTCGTATATAAAATGTGCAATAATACAACCAAATATACTTTTGTATTAAATTTATTCTTTTTGAGTGAATCAATTTGTTTTTAATCAGATACCTATTGGTTGTTGAAATAAAATAAAAATGGATTTCAATTTTTATTGACATTTATTGTAATTGAGGGGTTCCTGAATTTTGTTTTTAAACAAGCGTCATCTCTCTCATCAGTTAACACCAAAGCAATTTAAAAGTTTTTCTGTCTCATCTTTCCCGGTGAGTGCAATTTTTAGTAGATGTTCTGCGGCTTTATAGTTATTTCATACATATATTCGATTTTTTTTTTGTTTTCATCACAACATTACAACAACAACATTTAAAATACTGTGGTCCATTCACAATACTGTCTGACCTTTTAAATATTATATTGGTTCACGTCATGGCTAAATGCGATCACAATAGCTGTGTTTTATTATCTTGTATCGGGATCCGGATCGAGATCTGGATTTACTTTTAACACGTAATACACAAACAAAATACTGGGAAATTTTCAAAATTGTTTTTGTAACACGTGTTAAAAGTTAATCAAGATCCAGATCCGGATCCCGATAGAAGATAATAAAACACAGCTATTGTGCACTAAAAGTTTTCATCCATGCTGCATTGGGCTGACCAGACTAGCTTTAAAATATTTGAAAGATTATTCTAGCCAATTTTATTTTTTATGTGAAATTTGTCAAAACAAATATTTTTGTTCAGATTCCAATTTGCCGATGGATTTAATCACATCTTGAAAAGTCGAATTTAATGCACAAAAACAAGCAAAGGGCCAACGAAGAAAAATTAAACCACCAATTACTCGTTCAATATATTGACGAACTCTCTAGGCTTAATGATTCGATCTGAAAATAAAAACAAAGACCGATTCGATAAAATAACAAAATCTATCGAAAAATTTAATTCAGATTTTCTTGAAACTCTAAATAACTGCTCAGACGAAATCAAACATTTAAATAATAATATTAAAATGATGACAAATATTATCAAAAGAAATAAAGAACATTCAGAAATATCTACGGAACTTCTTTTAATTAAAAAAATTACTGAAAATAATACCCGTAAGCTACACGCGTTAGCATCTAATAATACAACGAAGAGTGAAATTCTTTCAACTGCTTTGACAAGTATATCTGATAAATTTTTTCATAACGATGTCTTTCGAGATATAGCCTTCAAAATATCAATGAAGAACTGAACACGACTAAGTCGCTTGTCAATGTTGTTATTGAAGAAATAAGGCTTTCAAACAATAAGAATTACGTTGCTTCTTCTTCAAACAGTACTATTACGAATGACCTTTCCATGGTATTGCATGAAACTACATTGCATGAAGAACTAGTTGATGTAATTAGCAACACTGAAGACAAAACAACCTCTCCAAATGACGAACTCTCAAATTTAATTGGCACACGTTCTAAAAGTTACGAATCTCTTGCGGGTAAGCAATTGAGAAAACGACCGAAGAAGACTTCCTGCTCTTGGAAAATAGAAATAAAATATCAACTCCTAATATTGTATCCAACACAAACAATCTCCAAATCAAGTTTAACCCCTTTAAAATGACACCGCTACATTTGCCACCACCGCCACTTGAAAACGATAAAACATTTAGATCAAAGAGCTTCAAAAGAAAGCAGTTATACATTCAAAATGCTGAAAGATCGACAACAGAATCCAACATCGAAACTTTCATAAGAAAAACATTAAAGTTCAACGACATTTTATGTAGGTAATCAAATTGTTCCTTGGAACATAAAAAGATCAGATCTCAAGTTTACCAATTTCAAAATTAGTATTCCTGATTGCTCTTTCTCTGAGCTCCTGAACTCCAAAAAATGGCCTAGAGAAGTGTCAATACGAGAGTTTGTACCTAATGGTAACACAACACATTCGAAAAGATCAAATTTTCAGAAAACGAGATGCAACTCCGTAAGGAACCAGAGATTTATTATCAAAATATGTCTGGAATGAGAGGTGATTTTAATGAACTATATCGAGTTTCGTCATCAACCAAATTCATCATCATTGTGCTTACCGAAACTTGGGTTAAAAAGTGACCATTTTAATGCTGAGATATTTGATTCATCGTGGCAGGTTTTCCGATGTGATCGGTTCCTTAAATTAAATCAAAAATAAAGGTGGCGGTGTTTCAATCGCGATTCATACATCGATTCCCTGTTTTCCTGTAAACTGTGGACTTATTGAAACTGACAGGAATTTTTTTCAACAAGTTTGGGCCAAAATTTCGACAAAGGATAGTGATATATATCTAGGTTGCTGTTATATTCATCCTACCCAACCGCAAGAAGTTTATGCTAAATCTTTAAGTCATACATCTTCCATACTGACGAGATTACATTGTTACGGTAAAATTTTGCCGTAACAAGAATTACTCTTTTGCTTCCCCATCCTAGGTTCCTTTCTTCCCAACTTTCTTTTACAGGTGTTTCGTTCAACTTACTAAGAGAAAGAAGGGCAGCCATGGTCCATCAGCCATTGGTTCACTCTCTCAGTACCTTGAAGAAACAACTTATCGAAGTTGTCAATTTTGACACTTTCGTGGATGGTTGGTCCACTTCATCATATTTGACAGACGGGTGGTCTGTTCTAAACCACTGTTTCGAAGCGCGGGTGACAGTTGGTCCCCGACCGCTCATAAGGATTGACAGGCGGATGGTCTGTTCAAACTTACATAACTAAAAGTAACCACGGATGACAGTTGATCTCCGATGCTGAGGTTACTCGTTGCGAGAATGGCTGCTTGCCCAACCTAAATCATTCATTTTTTATTTTCAATGTAAAAGATGGAACGTTAACTGATAGTCCTTATTCCCCAAATCTGCGCAAAAGCCCAACGAGTTAGAGTAAATTCGCGGAATAAAATTTGTCTACCTCTCCTTCCTTCAAAATTGAAATTACCTTGGTACCAGTTTTCCTTACTTGTCTTTTTTTTTATGGAAGGGGAAAAATGCGCGTGTAATAAAGGTTCAGTTTCTTTTCAGTTTTTCAAAACTTTCTTTTAAAAAGGTTTAGTGGGTGAGAATAGGTGGCTGAATGCACCCATTGAATTGCCGCCCATGGGAAGTCATACAAGTGGTAGGCGAATTCAATGGTGACGGTGCACTAAGCTGGGGTGTAAAGTGCTAGTAGGAAAGGCTGCTGGGTTTCAACTGCGTTGGCTCACTAACGCGAATGTGCTGAGTGTTGCTGAGTGATGACGCGACCGAAGCCCACGTCACTGATTGGCCGAAAGCACTGGGGCATTGGAAAAAAGAAGAGGTCGTCCAGGCAAGGTGAAAGCCTGGGTGAACACTTCTTACCCGTTTTTAGAGCGAACCAAAGGTTCTTAGAAGATAAAAAAAAAGTTTTGAGGAAAAAAAAAGAAATTGAATTTTTGCGAATTTTTGAGAAGGAAGGAATTGTGAAAAATTAATTCGATTTGTTCTTGAGGAAAATTGAGCCAACGAGTGGGGAAAAATCTGGTGAACAGAGTTCCAGAAGAGTGGGAAATAGTTTTCCTAGGGAGAAGAGGCAGCAGTGTCGATAGGTATCGTTTTCTCGAAGAGTTATTTGACTCGCTTTAATTGTTTCGTTTGGCTTTTGCTTCGAAAATTTTCCGGTAGAGCGGAACCCGCGAGACCCGTTGTTTTACATTCCGTTGTTCTTTCGGGACCGAGCGTTAACGGTCCATCTTCATCTTAAATCAGTTCAATTCGTTGTTCTCTTTGTGTAAAAGATCTTGGGTTTTAGCCCTACTTAATTGCAAGGTTTCCCAAGCAATTTAATAAATAATATAAATTCCCATCAGGAATCATAAATAACTTCTTTTATTTCAAACACTTTCACCGTCGGTTTCGCTTCGGAGGTTTGTAATTTCCTTATTAAAAAAAAAATTACTGGCGCCCTTATTTTCTTTTTCAGTTACGCCCCTGTGGCCATAGACATATAAATTAATCTTACTTGATTAACTTCGTCAATCAATTTAATTATCTTTTTATCACTATAAAAGTGTTAAAAAGTGAACCCACCCCTTTGCTGAGCATAGCCGTGGGCATCACTTTTTTATCGCTGCCTGTTGCACGTCGAACTCGAATTCGGAATTCGTTCAATTGTCATTTGTCTCCCTCCTTGTGAATTCTTCCTTGTGAGTCTGAGTCGTGTTTTCTTATCGTCGTCGTGGTTCAATTTGTCGTTTGATTTAATAAATCAAATAAGTGTTTGTTTTTGATTCGGTTCGTCGGGAAAAAGTGCAACAACATGATTCTGATGACTTTCTTCTTTTTGGTTACTTTAATCTACCAGGACTTCAATGGATCTCTCGGGATGACAACACCTATATTTTCGATCCTGTTAACATTACAACCGATCAACAAGCTTCTGTTACTGATTTTTTCTTTGAAAATGGATATAAACAAATTTGTAATTTTAAAAATAATTTTTCAAACGTTCTTGACTTAGTGTTTACAAATATTTCTGATAATTACCGCTCGCACTACGTCAAAACATTATAACTGTATGCAAAATCCAGTGATTACGCGGTGCGTGCTAACTATACAAAAAAATGATACTGATATTGTGGGTTCGATCCCTATGATGGGCATGTAGAAAGTTTTTCATAATAGAATTGGATTAAAGCTCAGCACTACTTATAAGAGGAGACTGATGATAGGTGGCTTGGCACCCCTTGAAACAGCTGTATCTCTAGTCAAAATAAACGAATTATAAATTAATTCGTAAACAATTGGTGGTAGCACCTTTAAGTTGTTGTTGTTGTTCAAAAATTCAATGAAATTGACGGAATAAAGAGTGGTCAAGTCTAATAAACTGACATTCTAGTATGAATAGTACAATAAATAATAATACAAAAAACAACTAAGCTTATTTTAACTGGCTAAATATTGACTATAATAATATTTTCTTACTTCTATTGTGAGACCACAATTTTCTATGAACGTCAAAAAATGTTATGGTTTTTCTTTTATTTTTATGAGCGGTCCCATCCCAGCAAAGCTTTTAACCATATCTTTCAGTTGGAAAATTTTCAACTCAATTATAAAGTGCTTATCGACAAAAAATAAAACCCTCTTCAAGATTTTTTGTTTTTTTTTTTTTTTATTTTACTTACTGAGCCTTCTTATCACTCGTAGAATAATTCCTGATCTGCCTCAGACACCAAATACTCGTATTATATGCGAATTCGTTTTTCAGAGCTCTCCAATCACTTTTAACTCAACAATTTCCCAATTGGACAAATCCAATTTACCTTGATCCATCATCGCTTCATTCTGTGCTCACAATAATCCTTTTGAAGTGCCGTTCCTTTAATGGTATAAGTAAATTTATTACTTTAGAAGATTAAATTCTTTTTTTTCCATTTTGGGTCTACCAGACAGACTTTAGAATGATTTTCATTCTTTTTCGCACCTGATTTCATGGCACAAAAAAAAAAAAGTTAAGGAGAAGCAGATATACCTATCTTCTTTAACAACTTCTTCTATTGTCCTTCATCAAAAGTATACTAAGGGATTTAATCTTTTCTTGCCTGTACTTAACAATAAGAAAACATCCTTTCGATGGAAAGCTGTTTCTTCAATCTTTATTTAGTAAACGAACAAAAAAAAACAAAGGTTAGCAGCCAGCAAAGGCAACGGCAAAGGCCAAATAGAACAACAACTTATAAATAAACCATCAGTTTTTCTGCTTTCCAATCCTATCATGTGTCCCTCACTTGTCCACCCTTTCAAAAGCATTAAGACCTTTTCCTGATTGACATGACATGACGATGATTCCTTGCTAAAGGTTTCAGATGGTGGTATAGGTATATGGAATATAGCAGCAGTTGGCAGCGAAGTATGTTAAAGAAAAAAAAAATATGTAGCTATACTAAGGCGAAAAACTACTTGCTTAAAAAATGAAATCCGAAATCGATTTAAAAGCATTTTTCGAAAGCCGTCCAATTTCCCACAAAATCCAGTTACATGACATTTATTTCTGTGTGGTGCCCGCACTATTCGTGCCCTATAGCCCTTGGTACTGTATATCCTCATTTAATCCAATGATTTTCTTGTTAGTTTTGGAAAAAAGGGATGATATCTAGAATAAAAGTTACAACGTTTTTTTTTTCAAAGATAACAGGCAGAAGGTGTTAATTGCTTTCTAGAGGATATAGTTTGTTTGGCCGTGTAATGGGCCCGGTAGCAGTTGACATTGCCTGGTTTTGTGATTTATACTTTTTTGTCGAAATCGTAGCTTTCAAAAATACTACCTACATATCGAAGTTAAATTATGCCTGTCTGGATGAATATCAACAGAGTTTTGAGTAACCAATAAGGCTCGTTGTCTTTCTGGCATTTTTTTTGTTCTGATTGCTCTTTAAAAGCAGGGTGTTACCTAATTATTACAGAATACTTTAGGAAATGATTCTTCGTCATTTTCCCCAGTTTATGCGAGCGAGGCAGTTTTATAAAACAGTGACTTTAAATTAATAGACAAATATTAAAAACAACAGCATGATATAGAGAACGAATCAGGGTTGTAAAAGAATGCAATCTTTATTAAAGGAAGTCTTTAGAAATAATTCATTGACTTATTTTAAAAGATTGCATTTATTTACTTAACTATATAATACTTGGAATTCAAATTATGCAATCACCATTCATTTGATATCGAAAAGATTTGTATCATTATTTTCACCATATATTTTCAATATTCAATTGAATGCAATCTTTTGGGAATTCATGCATTCTTTTGCATTCTTTACATTCTTTTGCATATCGTCATATGGCTTGGAATACTTAGCGTAGATGAGATGTTGTCATGTAACTGAGGAAAAAGTTTAATGAAAGCTCAATGGGGCCAGAGCACGTTATGTTTATGGAGGGCAAACACAATGCAATTGTTGGCCCCATATGTGAGGAAGGACGATTCCGGAGACGGTACAATCATGAATTGTACGCAATCTACCTTGAAGCAGATATCGTGACAAAAATTAAGCTCGGTAGACTCCGGTGGGCAGGGCCCTAGCTCGCATGAGTGAAGAGGAACCTGCTCGGAAAGTTCTTTGTGGTACATTCTATGGTAGACGACAGCGTGGTAGACCATGCTTGCGCTGGAGAGATGGCGTAGACCAGGACGCCCGGAGCCTTATGGTGCGCAACTGGATGGCGGCGGCTCGAGACCGGGATGGGTGGAGAGACTTGTGGAAGGAGGCCAAGACCGGACCCCGGTTGTTGAGCCGATGATGATGATGATGATGACGAAACACAATGCAAAGAATGCAAGAGAATATAAATAATGCTCGAATTCTCAAAAGATTGCATTCAATTGATTGCTATTAAATTGAAATCGGTGAAGTTATTGCGACGTTTATGATGTCAAATGAATAATGATTGCATAGCTTGAAGTAGAAGTCTCAAAGCGAAATCAATGTAAATGTAAAATATATAATCTTTTTTTTTATTGAAGTCATTAAAGATTGCATTCCTTTACCTTCAAATTCATTTGAAATAAAACCTCTTACTTTCACTCATTTTTATTGTCTGTTAACACGCTTGAAGTCATACGAAGGAATAGAAGAGAAGTAGGTAAGAGGAATAGGAATGGAAGATATTGTATTGCGCATTTAATGAATTGTGGGTTTCTATTTCAATTCAATGGTGGCGGTTCGGTTACCCATTTAAAATGTTTTAAAATAATGCTACATTCTAAAAAAATTGGAGACGAACGCTTTAAGTCAGTTCTCTAAAAAATCTGCCTAAGGTCATAGAGTAACGGATGGGCCATCTAGTGGTTTTTTTTTTAAATCATAGGTTATTTGAACACTGACGGCAGCTATTTCCCGCTCGAAATCTTGACTGAAAGTCAGTATCATACCTTCGCAGAACTAAATTGGTCGTTCTAAGCTTGAAAAACGTTGGGAAATATTGAAAACTTATTTCCAAAGTGAGTTATGTGTAGCGCAAACAGTGGGTTTTTTGAAAAATCATCTTTTCTGACGAGGCGCATTTTCATCTCGGTGGCTACGTTAACAAACAAAATTGCAGCATCTGGAGCTTGGAAAACCCGCACGCTATTGTTGAGAAGCCAATGAATCCACAGGTAGTGACAGTTGGGTGCGGATTGTAGAGTGTTGGCATCATTAGACCATTTTTCATCTAAAATCAGGCTGGGAACAACGTTTCGGTCAACGATGGCCGATACAGAGCCTTGTTAACCGATTTTTTGTTTGCTGACATTGAAGACATGGATTTGGGCGACCTCTGGAACATTCAGGTTGGTGCGCTATACCACACAGCCCATGCCACAATCCATCTTTTGGGCACCAAATTCCCAAATCGTATTATCAGCCGTCTTGGCGATGTCAATTGGCCACTTCGGAGCTGCGATTTGACCCCTTTGGATTTTGTTTTTTGTGGGGAACTGTGAAGGGCCGATCTTATGCCAACAATTCGGAAACAATTCAAGCACCTAAGGCCAATATTATCCAAGCAATCCGTGAGCTATAGCCCGAAACCATCAACAAGGTCTTCGAAAATTGGAGTGTCAGAATGCGCTACTGCGAAGCCAGCCGAGGCAGCCTCTTGAACGACGTTGTATTCCATAATTAATGAGAATGTTTTCTTTGACTAATAAAGCCATAATACATGGACAAAATTTAGGTAATTTTGTTCATTTTATTGCATTTTTTAAAAGAAACTTGTATTAAGCCCACACTGTATGCATGACCTAAGGTATAGAAGCTTATTTACTTGTTCTTTAGCTTGATAATTTTGTGGACAAAATATCCAAAACAAAGCTAAAGTTTGAACTCCTTAAGCCTAGAACGCAAATCGAGCTTAATTTAAGCTTCCCTAGAAAATCATTCTCTTTGAAATTTAGGCAAGCATTTTAGTTAAATAGTACGCAGCTCAAGCTTAAAAATGTAATTTCTGTCCCTTACATCTGTCAAAATTTAGAACACGAAACATTTCTTCGGCACATTAGGGTAAGGTTAGGTTAAGGTGGCTGCCAAGCAGGACAGCTCGACACAGTTAAACCAAAGATAATATAATACCAAGATGTCGCATCCAGTACAAGCAAAGTGAACCCAAAATAAAACCGTCCGTATCTGATATTGGATACGACAGCATGTTGCGAAATGTTGCTTTGGTCAATTTAAAGAGCGAGAGCGAAAAATCTCTCTGGAAACAATTTCAAATTTGAAATCTCTTCAAAATGCATATCTCAAGGACGAAAATAATGTTTTTGTTGTTTTTATCTTCGCTTTTTTTTTTAGTTTTTTGCTTATTATTTTGTGTGATCATGATGATGGTGGGTATCTGTATAGACAGGTAGACATGCAGTAACATTTTTGTTCTTTCGTCGCAAATCGCGATATTCGTAAAAGGTAGCAAGGATTTTCTTTTGGTGTTATTTATTTTTGTGAGGTTGTTTTGTATTCCTTAAGAAATTAAAAAAATCATTTTCATTAATTTATTTATGTACAGGTGTATTCATAACTTGTGAGGAAAGCTGATTTATTAGTTAGGTAGGTATAGGTTGGTGTGAAATGTGTATGCACCGATTTAATGAATACGTCCGTCCCGTCGTACATTTTTGCAATGGTTTTATAGGTATGTACCTAGGTAGGTACCTTGGTACTTCTGGTTTTTTTTTTTTTTTTAATTTTTCATTTGTCTCGATCGTTGGCAAGAATTTTTGTTTTTATTCCTTCTGAGAATTTTTTACGGCAGAGAGATACATGTATGAAGGAAAGTTTCAAGGAAAAGTTTTTTTTTTAAGGATTTCTCTGTTTTCATGTTTGAGGGTGGAGAATATATTTTTTTATGGACGACTGTTTTGAAACAGGTAGACTTAATTGCATTCTCGCGTCCGTCTCGATCTTTTAATAATGGCAGGAATTTTCGTTTTTGCTAGTTTCGAGGAATTTTTGTTGGGATAAAAAATGTAGGTGGATATGAAGGAAATAGGTATCTCTTGTTACTTTTTGGGGTGGAGAATATTAGCCGCGTTTTGTTAAAGCTTAAGATCCCTACCGATCATCCCATACAAATAAAACGTTGGTTCATTTTCATGTATTCGTTGTCTTTTTTCTTTACACTGCATTTCATACTACCTTATACCACGAGAAGACATCTACCCGCATTAGTAACAACTAATTTTCGGATCTTCAAAATAAATCCAGATAGAGAGCAGGATCCCAAGTTGTTGTTGTATTACGTGTTAAAAAATTATCCTGATCCAGGTCCTTAGATAATAAAACGTGGCTATTACCTACCTATTTTGTTTGTGTTTTTTATTTATTTATTCGGTAAATAAAAACAAATGCTTAGAAATATGTATAAATGATAAATAGGTAAGTAGGTATCACGGAAATTGGCTTTCACGACATGGTACCTACCCCCTAAACCGATTACTAAGTAGTTTCGTATCAAAAATCCATACCTACCTGGTTACCTTCCTAATCTTTATCTTTATATAAGGATAATTTATAATTAATAAGGATAATTTTCCTCTTGCAAATTATTATCTTCAAAATTAGTTACCTACCTACACCTACATATATTTTTTAATTCTTTTAGTTTCCAAAAATAATGTTTTTATTCAAGAATATGTACCTACTTATAGGTATTCCTCCCGGTTAAAAGAAACTGCTCGTTAAAGGGAATGCCCATTTTGCTATGGAGCCTTTTGGCCCAGAGTGTACAGGAACGAGTGAAAGGTGACGTGAAGCCCGATGCATGAGTAAAATATTTTCAAAATCGTTCATGGGAAAGTCGAGATATTTGGGCTTGAAGTTGACGATTGCAAAATGAGGATTTCAGATTTTGTTCCAAATAATTGTCCATAACGCGCGGAATAATTGACGTAGAAAAATGATATTGGTATTAAATGGAAGGTATTTTTCTTTAAAATAATCCCAAGTTTATTTTGATATGTTGAACACATTTTGGATATTGAGTTTTAACTTTATTTTTTTTTGCGGTCTTTGTCACACCGATATTTCAAAAAATTTAGATCCAGTGAAAAGCTTATTTTACTACCTTTAATTGTATGTAAAATATATTGTACTTTATCACATAAATACATAATAATAAACAAAACATTCCTCAAAAGGCACTAAATTATTATGTGATGACTATATATAATTTTATATTTAAGTTTTTCAAGACTCGAACACAATATTACGCCACCTGCTCACTTCTTGGACAATATTTTATTGATGTATGATTAAAACCGTTAAATATAGTATTTCCTTTTTATATCCACTATTATTTATTTTAAAACCCGTCTGCCGGTCTGTGCGTCCAATGTAATTTGAGCTAGAGTCCAAAAGGGTCAACCGATTTGCTTCAAACTTGGTACAGAGCATTTTTATGTGATTCCCTAGACGATAAATTCGAATTTTGGATTTAGCTCATCTAGAACGGTTAGCTGCCATAAAAAAATTTAATTTTTTTTTTCGATAACGGCTGTAACATTTTTGATTAAACTTCGTACCTATAATAACT
The DNA here is from genome assembly GCA_932273885.2 of Leucozona laternaria. Classification (NCBI taxonomy): domain Eukaryota; kingdom Metazoa; phylum Arthropoda; class Insecta; order Diptera; family Syrphidae; genus Leucozona; species Leucozona laternaria. The sequence continues at coordinate 229,291,476 of OW026366.1, forward strand.
AAGTCAATTGTAAGAAAATTGCGTGTCAGGTTTTTCTAAAAAGTCGCATAACGGAATTTGGTATTCCACGGTTTTTAGAAAATGGTCTCATTTTTAGGTTATTCAAGTATAACTTTTTGAAGGTTCCACTGATTTTGATATAATTTTTCAATCTATTGCTTCTCAATACTATAAATAATATTGCATTTAAACATTTTGAAAAATATTGATTTATAAACAACAACATATCAAACAAAAAAATCAATTTTTTGGTGGTTACTTTTGACTCCCTTAATATTTTCTCGTTAAATATATACACTATGCATCTTCACTGTGTGGTTACACACAGTTGTTAACCACAAAAAAAAGTTCATGCGATCAAGTCGTGCATATTTTGTACCCTATAATCTATCTTTCCTGGTCTATCGGCATAATAAGATGCCTTTAGAATTTTTTTTTTATTTTTAGGTATTTATATAATTAAGTAGACTTCATTATATATCAAATTAAAGGTTGCTTTTTTAGAAGTTAAAACTCAAAATGTGTTCAACATATCAAAATAAACTTAGGATTATTTTAAAGAAAAATCATCATCATCATCGTCGGCTCGACAACCGGGGTCCGGTCCTGGCCTCCTTCAACAAGTCTCTCCACCCATCCCGGTCTCGAGCCGCCGCCATCCAGTTGCGCACCCCAAGGCTCCGGGCGTCCTGGTCTACGCCATCTCTCCAGCGCAAGCATGGTCTACCACGCTGTCGTCTACCATAGAATGTACCAAAGAAAAATACCTTCCATTTAATACCAATATCATTTTTCTACGTCAATTATTCCGCGCGTTATGGACAATTATTTGGAACAAAATCTGAAATCCTCATTTTGCAATCGTCAACTTCAAGCCCAAATATCTCGACTTTCCCATGAACGATTTTGAAAATATTTTACTCATGCATCGGGCTTCACGTCACCTTTCACTCGTTCCTGTACACTCTGGGCCAAAAGGCTCCATAGCAAAATGGGCATTCCCTTTAACGAGCAGTTTCTTTTAACCGGGAGGAATACCTATAAGTAGGTACATATTCTTGAATAAAAACATTATTTTTGGAAACTAAAAGAATTAAAAAATATATGTAGGTGTAGGTAGGTAACTAATTTTGAAGATAATAATTTGCAAGAGGAAAATTATCCTTATTAATTATAAATTATCCTTATATAAAGATAAAGATTAGGAAGGTAACCAGGTAGGTATGGATTTTTGATACGAAACTACTTAGTAATCGGTTTAGGGGGTAGGTACCATGTCGTGAAAGCCAATTTCCGTGATACCTACTTACCTATTTATCATTTATACATATTTCTAAGCATTTGTTTTTATTTACCGAATAAATAAATAAAAAACACAAACAAAATAGGTAGGTAATAGCCACGTTTTATTATCTAAGGACCTGGATCAGGATAATTTTTTAACACGTAATACAACAACAACTTGGGATCCTGCTCTCTATCTGGATTTATTTTGAAGATCCGAAAATTAGTTGTTACTAATGCGGGTAGATGTCTTCTCGTGGTATAAGGTAGTATGAAATGCAGTGTAAAGAAAAAAGACAACGAATACATGAAAATGAACCAACGTTTTATTTGTATGGGATGATCGGTAGGGATCTTAAGCTTTAACAAAACGCGGCTAATATTCTCCACCCCAAAAAGTAACAAGAGATACCTATTTCCTTCATATCCACCTACATTTTTTATCCCAACAAAAATTCCTCGAAACTAGCAAAAACGAAAATTCCTGCCATTATTAAAAGATCGAGACGGACGCGAGAATGCAATTAAGTCTACCTGTTTCAAAACAGTCGTCCATAAAAAAATATATTCTCCACCCTCAAACATGAAAACAGAGAAATCCTTAAAAAAAAACTTTTCCTTGAAACTTTCCTTCATACATGTATCTCTCTGCCGTAAAAAATTCTCAGAAGGAATAAAAACAAAAATTCTTGCCAACGATCGAGACAAATGAAAAATTAAAAAAAAAAAAAAACCAGAAGTACCAAGGTACCTACCTAGGTACATACCTATAAAACCATTGCAAAAATGTACGACGGGACGGACGTATTCATTAAATCGGTGCATACACATTTCACACCAACCTATACCTACCTAACTAATAAATCAGCTTTCCTCACAAGTTATGAATACACCTGTACATAAATAAATTAATGAAAATGATTTTTTTAATTTCTTAAGGAATACAAAACAACCTCACAAAAATAAATAACACCAAAAGAAAATCCTTGCTACCTTTTACGAATATCGCGATTTGCGACGAAAGAACAAAAATGTTACTGCATGTCTACCTGTCTATACAGATACCCACCATCATCATGATCACACAAAATAATAAGCAAAAAACTAAAAAAAAAGCGAAGATAAAAACAACAAAAACATTATTTTCGTCCTTGAGATATGCATTTTGAAGAGATTTCAAATTTGAAATTGTTTCCAGAGAGATTTTTCGCTCTCGCTCTTTAAATTGACCAAAGCAACATTTCGCAACATGCTGTCGTATCCAATATCAGATACGGACGGTTTTATTTTGGGTTCACTTTGCTTGTACTGGATGCGACATCTTGGTATTATATTATCTTTGGTTATAGAGTTGGTAGAGGCAGATTCCAGAGATATTATGGTGGCTTGGCTATTTGAGAAAATGCGGGTATCTGTGTTAGATAACACGTTTTCTCTAAGCCAAGACAATACTTCTTTTATCGCCAAAAGTTCCGCCTGGAACACGCTACAGTGATTGATATGTACGTTATGGACTTAACATACATTTATTTAAAAACTAATAAAAATCTATGAATTGGAATATATAGTTTTTATTTTTTGTTCAAAGAATTTTTCTTAAGACTTGGAAGCCACCCCCACCCCCCCCCAAAAAAACTTCTTGCTACGGCTATTACGGGAAATCAGGGCTACTTTTCTGGATTTTGAGAAAAAGCCAATAAAAAGAACATTTAAACAAAAAAGAGCCACCGTCCCTAAAATAAATAAAAAAACAGTTGCAAAAAAAATAAATACACAAAAGCTGAAACATTTTCAATATAAAACCCCAAATTATGGCACACTATATTCATCTCATTCTTTCTCATTGCTACGTTCAGGAAATATTAAGGTGAAAAGCTAAAAGGTAATGGCCGATTTCATAAGGCTCTTTTAACTATTTAACAGGGTTTTAAATCTTAAAAAGACGTTTGTTCCATACAAAATACATCGATTAAAAATTTAAAACCAAGTTAAATATTTGTGAAACCGAACATAAGAATTTGATTTTTTAATGAAAATGAAAGCGGTCAGATTTCAAAGAATTTTTTACTCAGAGGAAAATTTCAAAGAGTTTTTTACTAAGAGGAAAATTGAAAAATAATGAAAAAAGGAAATTTTGTAGGTAGATATATTATTCTGAGAATGAATAAAAAGAGCCATGAAAATCTCAAAAAGAGCCAATTTGGATGATTTTAGAAAAATGGAGCAAAAGATCCACACCTGAAAAAAAGAGCCAAAGTGGCTCTTTAGAGCCAGGAAGGTAGCCCTGCGGGATATGACCAACATATTTTATTTACCACTCTTAGCCTTGGACCCCTCTCTTTTCGTGGTCTTATATTACAATTTTACCGCAATGTCCCATGAAGTAAGTGGGTGCACGTTCTGTTTTTTGTTTTTAACTTAAACTGTGCATGTGTGCCAGTGGCGGATCAAGGGGGGAGGTCATGGAGGTCATGACCCCCCCCCCCCCCCCCAGAACTCAAACAATCTTTACCTTTATTCTAAGAAATGGACACAGAAAGAATCCTTTTGTTAACATTACACATGCTTGCATATATTTTAATGCTTGATTCAGATTAGGCATACTGAGAGATTGGAATAAAGAAAAGTGCTCTGTAACTGAATCAACTCGCCCAACGTGACGAACGTTTAGACGAGAATCACTTGTTAGGATTTCCCTAAATTCGTTTTTCTAGATATTATTAAAATTTAATTAAAATGCGACGGATGTATTTATTTTGTCCTATACAGCAGGTTAAACTTTATAATTTGCCTCTATAATGTTTGTTTGTTTACAAACATATGCATTTATATTCTAAAATATAAGTTATTTATTTCATTTATACCTACCTACACATCTTTCTAAAAAGAATTTATTTATTATGTACCTAGTTAATTCAGAATAATTATTCTCTTGTTGTGCAGGCTTAAAGTTATTTTAGCTTGCTGTTTTTAAATTTGCATCGTGTTGAAGTATTTTTAGTACGAAACTAAGTTAAAAAGACGATTTTATAAACTTTAATTGAGTTAATTAATTAATCAAATTTTATAGTTTTCTTTAAAGGTATGAGTAAATATGCCTTTATCAATTTGTTTTCTTTTTATTTTTGGTTGATGTTCATTTTCTGAATCAGAATTCGGATTATACATATTTGATATGAACATTTTTTTCTTTCAAAAATCATTTGTTTAAATATTCAGAAATTTTTATATAACATTTCAATTCAGGCGGCGGTGTTTTTTTATTTTGAGCTCAAAACTTTTTTTGGGATTTTTATAATAATTTAAGGAACGAGTTTCATGCTTCTTCACCATTTTCTTTAATTTATTATTACCCATTCTTAATAATATGAAATCTTAAAAATTCTAATAAACTTAAACCACAAGAGCATAAAGAAAAAAATACAAGATTACGCTACTTCTTCGTCATAGACAAAACAAAACCAAAAAATGTGACATGTGAAGCTTTCGTTTTAAATGTAAAAAAATATCACCGACAATTATTTTTAAAATTATATTAAATTGTTTTAAATTATATGTATGTATTTTCTATACATTTTTCTCTGTTGACTACCTGTTAGGACCCTGACCTACCCCCCCCCCCCCCCCTAACTGAATTCCTGGATCCGCGCCTGGCATGTGCTTGTCCACATCTCTTGTATACCTTTGCTTACATCATATTGTGAAATCACCCTGTAAAGGGTGTTGTTTTTAGACGTGTGGTTTTCAAGAAAGAATTTGAACGCATATAATTTAATTCTATGGCCAAGAATTTAGCTTTATTATAGAGATAAGGGTTTGTCTTTATGTTTTAAAAATTATTTCAGGTGAGTGGCCAGCCGTGGCGGCTCGAATAAATTCCAGCCCAGAGGCCCAATTGTCGAAAACTTTTTGCAGCCATTGGGACCGTATGTCTGCTATAACGCGCCGAATATTCTCTTTTTTGAGGCGTTAATCGTCTCGGGCTTATCTACCTAGACAAGCGGCTTCACATAATTATACAAAATAATAGTCCAGCGGTGTTAAATTCACATCCATATCTTAAAATTCAGGCACGAAAAAGTCATTGATCATGGCTCTATAGCGTTTCCCATTGACTGTAACATTATGGCCGGATTCATTTTTGAAGAAATATGGACCAATGTTTCCCTCTACGTATATAGAGCGTATCCAGAATGGCTTGTGGATTATGATCACTCCAAATACGACAATTCTGCTTATTAACGTACCCATTCAACAAAAACTGAGCTTCATCGCTGACAAAATTCGCTTATAAAAATTGAGATCTACAGAAATTTTGTTTTGGGCCCATTTGGGCACAATTTGGAAGCCTTGTTGAGGCGTCAATCTATTCATTATAGAATGGCTAACCAAACTAAGCATAAATCAAGTGACAGCTGTCAGAAAGACCAACTTCGAAAAAGTATTGCCAGATTGAAAACCACACGTCTAAGAAAACACCCTGTATATAGTTGGTGTATGTGTTGGTTTGGCAAAACCTAGCTCAAAAGTTCTTTGAATTTTGATGGATTCTTGACAAAAGCTTATACCTTTCTCCGTCAATATTCTTTGAAAAGGAAAGAGTGATAATTGTCGAGCTTAGGCTATAGTAACAAATTTTTGAGATTGCAACTTCTGTAAATTAAACATCTTAACACTACTTCTTCATTGACATGGGATCTTTAGGTAGATACTATTTGCAAGTGGTCGGAATCAACTCCCTGTTGATTTCAGAATCACTGTTGGTGTTGGAGAGTGTCGCCCATAAATCTTCCGATGTTTCTGCTAATCGGTCGTTTTCAGAAATCGTTTTACAATTCGCATTTTTTAAAACAATCTTGCAAAGATGTTCTCTTGCTGAATTTGAGTTAATGTAGGATGATTTCGAAGTCATAACTTTTGAGCATTATGTGTGATGAGTTTTCTCCACCAACGGGCAGAAAACATCTTAACAGCCATCGTCTTTTGGCAAAAACATTTTTTTGTGGGTAGATGCTGAAGTTGGCTAGTTAAATTATGGTACCTACCAAGCACATGCGTTATCAAACTCATCGTTTAGCTTAATCTATATTTCGTTGTCTATAAATCTTATTAGAAGCTCTTCAACGTTTATATTTTAATCAAGTAAACTAGTGGCACAACATCTCGTGTTGAACCAAAGCCTTAAAAGTTACTATGAACTCTTAACCGTTCCTGTGTGCTGTAGCTGTTTGTCAAAAAGAAACATTTAACCCGTCCAAATCAGAGGCCGACTTACTTTCTTCTCTGAACGCAAACTTCCAACTTCGACTTCCTGACTATGCTAGCATTTTTCAGGCAGAATTACTGGCTATAAGGGAAACATGCAAAATACTCAAACCAAACCCAAACAAAAATCGAAATACTGAAATTCTGACAGACAGTCAACCGGCTGTTAAGGCCACTGATGCTGTCAAATCATCCTTCAAATTGGTCCAGAAATGCCGGGTTGAGCTCGCAAGCCTGAACGTCAATCTAAGTGTCACTCTTCTCTGGGTACCAGGTCACTGTGGCATTGAGGGAAATGAGCGGGCAGACGAACTAGCTAGGCAATGATCAGCCCTTGATAGCTCACTTGCGGAAAGAATGTACATTCCTCTCGGAGTTATGAAGGGCAATTTACTTTCAATTTTTCTCACCAAATCCAATAGTGGGTGGAGCAGTCTATAAGCAACTGCGTTGTATCTAGAAAGAATTGGCCCGCCTGCAATAAAGCCCGAACAAAAGATCTAATGTCTAGAACAAGACAAGACATTACCAGGGTCGTTGGAATATGCACCGGGCACTGGCACACTCCCACTATCGTAGCTGATGTGCGAACCAGCACGAAAAGGAAACATTAGTTCACTTCCACTGTAAATGCCCTGCCCAAGCCCGTTTTCGGAAACAATCACTTGGAAAGGCTTTCTTTGAGGACCTTGACGAACTTTCCGAACTGAAGATCAAAGACTTGATCTCTTTCTTAAACGCGAGGAAATTCGGCTTTTTGCTGTCTAATTCAGGGCTTAATTTTGGTATCAAAACGGCGCTTTTTGCGGGTCAGTGAGCTAGTCGGCTCGTTGGCCGCCATTTCTACCTATACCTACCCTACCTGAACGCAACGCCCTACCTAAACGACAAGTTTTCTATTGTCTATTAGACAAACTCAGGGATACCAAGCTGTTTATTGTGTTCCTCTTAGTTTTATTTCATTTTTGTTTATTTTATTTTCCATTTCCTGCTTTTTTTTATTTAAATAAATAAACTATACTAAAACAAACTATAAAAACACTAGAGTCGTTTTATTTTCAATACATATATTTAAAAGTAAATATTGAATCAATTTTTCTATTTAACATTCCTTTTAAATCCTTGAGGCTCTTATATTTTTCCAATATTACTCTTTAAGTCCAGAACCTGTTATATCAGCATCATAGTGCCTGTCTTATATACCCTTCCAATAAAAAGAATAAGTGGAATCTATAAAAAAATTAATAGAATATAAAACTTAAATAAAAAGCCATTAGCTTCGTTTCACTTTGATGGTAATCCCTAAAGTTCAAAGCCTTAGCTCTATCCTCCTATTGGCATAATATACATTTTCAAAAAATATTATTATCCTTTTTCCTTATTCGCAAAAGGTTATCAATTTTTATACCCATCGCACACGAAGATCTATGCGGATGGAACGTTAGAGGGTGTGGGAAAATAGTTATGGGAAAGTGGTTAATATTAACGGGAATACACCCATATCCTTGATCTAAACTTCAGGGTCGCATATCTGAATGCTCTCCCATAGGAGATTGCAAAAAAAAAAAATGAAGGCTTCGAATATATTTTTTTCTCTTGTTGATGTGGTTTACCTGTTTGTATTTTAAATATCTTTGGCACAGAACAGACTGGCTGTGTTAAGATAATAATAAATACTAGTAGATATGGAAATCCTTCAAAACCACAAAAGGATGATTCCCCAGAAAAAAAAAAACCTTCTACAACGGCTTTAGTCAGGCACTCAGCACTTTCACTTCGATTAGAATGGTTGCCCTCACATGAGAGAGTGTATCCTTTCTTTGTTTACTTTCCCTGCAATTTATTCAAATTTAATAAAGACACGGGAATTTGGCCATAATATGGATAAAACTCACTGATCCATTTCATTTGTCTTCATATTTTGTATAATATGTAGATGAACATGGTGACCAGATTATGTTTTATTGCTTATCTGTTTATTAAGCACCAATTGTTTGAGAATATGAAAGGAAAAAGCAATAGATTTCTTTGCAATTTATGTGTGTGAATCTCAAAACTATTCCAGCGATTTTGATTAAATTTACACATTTTGTTTCTATTGCCTATATAAAAATTGTTTTAAAGTATGGGTCTTCAGCGGGAATTTTCGAACTTTAAATTGCGATTGGCAAAATGATAGCATTTAAATATAAAATATATACATATTATTTCGTTATCAAGTTTCCTTTCTTTCTCCTTTTTGAATCACATAATAAATTGGTAGCTGCCTTCAAAGGCCATTCATTTATAATCAAGTATTTGAGCCGATTATACATTTTGATATTGTGAGAATTCTTTTCGCATTATTTTTTTAATTCGAGATTTTGCTATAGCGAGATGTAAAAAAACAAGACTTTGTAATGCGACTAATCGTACCCAACCCCTACATTATATCAATTTCTTCGTAATTCGTATAGCACCCATGTTTTGTCTAACTTATACAACTGTTGTAGGCATAGTCGCCCGCAGTTGATGGCAAGGGGTGACACTTGCCCTCCCCTGGCTGTGAGTTAAAAATTTTGTCTACCAACATTTTATCAGTTCTTAATAGGGAATTTTAACTACTTGGTCATTTTTCTCTTTTTTCGCCAAATTCCATAGGTTGCCGCCTTCTGAATCTGGACCTTGGTCGAATAAATAAAGGGTATTTTCTTTAGACGTGTGGTTTTCAACCCAACTAACAATTTAACTTGTATAAGGTTCTAAACAAGCTATTTTCAGACTGCTATAAAAACAATAAAAGGCCTTATGCAAGTAATTTTGGCGCACATTACGCAAGCTATATAACTGCTATAAGACCTTTATTGACAGGTGTTACAGCAGCAAAAAGCTTTTCATTAAATGCAATTAGCTTGGCTCAGATGGTTATTTTATGACAGCTCTAATACTAATAGCTTGCTTCAGGTGTTATAAAAACGCCTTACCCAAGCCTTTTAAATGTCTATATAAAGGCACAAAAAAAAAAAAACAGATTTAAAAAAAAAATATTATCTTTGTATTGTTTAGTATTGCATTATTTTTTATTTATATTACATTTTTATAATATATATTACTCCTCTCAGTCAGCTCCCGAAACTTTTTCCACTGCATTCTGTAGTGATTTAAATTATATTTTAATTATAAAAATTTTTACTTACCTGGGTTTGAACTCGAAACCTACCGCATACCACTCCAGCACTTTTTTTTTTTTTTTTTTTTTTTTAATTCATTTTTATTTTCCATTAATCTTATAACTAACTTAAAGCTAGACAAAAATTCATAAAAACTAGCCTACGTATCAATAACTTACAACTAACTTACTGGCCCCATGCGGGCGCTCTAAGTTAAACTATGATTACTTAATACTAATGCCTTTCGGCCTAAAAACTATATTTATACTACAATTCATATCGGTTTTTATTTTTTGACGAGAAGAATTGGTAAAAAAAACTCGGATTTCTGATCGTTTTTTTTTAATATTTTATATAAAACTTACAAACTACATAAAACTATAATAAAGCTAATTAAAACTACTTAAAGCTACTTAAACTACTTAGAACTACTTAAGACTACTTAAAAACTAGAACAGCCACAGCAAGCATTTTTTGATTTTGGTTTTATTATTTTTTTGTAAAGTTTTTGTTTTTGTTTTTATATTGTTTTTTCTTTTTTTTTTGTTTTTTTGTGTTTTTTTGTGCCACCCTGACTGTCCCTACTTAAAACTAATACACCTAAACCTATGTAAGTCGGCCAAGACAAGAAAGCTTAGTCAACTTTAAATAGCCATGTTGCCATTTTCAATTTTTAACCACCAGAACTGGTTCTCCTGCTTTACCCTATCTTTTCGGTCCCGATCGGACACAGTCCTACGCACTGCTCCGCCTTGTGCGAGGACGTCTCGGTTGTAAAGGAGTCGCCTATCTACAGTTCTACGGCCGACGTGGTAGATTAGCGGGATCGCCGCTCTATCCTGGACCAGGCCTCGACTGTCTAAATAGAGGAAAGCATCGGGCGGAATAAAGCCGCTTAGACGTACACTCTCATAATAATCGTCGTTAGGGTAGTAAGCCCCAAAAATTAAGCTGTTGGTTGAAGACATCGCTCTTGCAATGTGAACCCGAATCAGCTTAAACAAAAAATTATCTATTCTGTTTATGTTGGCCCCGTTGTATAGAACCTGGTTGGAATAGTATCGTGGGTACTCCGACTCTGGTGTTCTGTGTAATCCAAGGCAGCGTCTAAGGCACTGCCTCTCAAACACCCGAATCTTTTCCATTTGAGATGGGGCAACGTTGAACCAAACCGGGCATCCAAAGGCAATCATCGGCCGGATGAGGGCCATGTAGCAAATCACCTTCACCCTGGTGTCAAGCCGGCTGCTATAAAACAACCGTTTCGTCAGGGCAAAAGCTCCCCTAGCCCTGGCCAGAGCAGCACTTATTTGTCTATCGAAATACAAATACTGATCCAACCAGATGCCAAGGTACTTTACTACACTTTTACTCGCCAGTGGATGTCCATTTGGCCCCACGATCACCAGCTTGCGCCAGTTCTTTCTCGTATATCCCTTGTGGCTCCATGCAACGGAGTCCTAAACAGAATAGTTTCTGATTTCTGAAAGTTGATTTTCAACTTCCAGTCATTGCAATATCGCTGAATCTTGTCGAAGTCACGCTGCAAAAGAATTCTGATGACCTCAACTTTTGGGACCACTTCAGCACTCTACCACTACGCCACTTCGTTGTTGAGAAAAATAACATCAAATGTTAACAAGTTGAAACCATATAAAGAAAATACTAATGGTGAGAGATATTTATCTTTGTTAGTATTTGAAAATTATTAAAAAGTTGGCTGTGCTTTTGTTGACAACCGAATATTAATTTCCATTCTTAAGAAATTCGAAAAGTTTTTAGTTCAAACGCGCGTAAAAGTGGCTGTGAAAATAACATAATGCATTTCTTTAAAATTGTGGAAACGTCAGAAAACGGCAATAGCCTTTTGTCTGCTGTTCCAGTATTAGAAAAGACCCTTTCCAAAAAACAATCTAATGGTTGAGGAAATTCCTCCACAAAAGTATGCTGGCTGCGACTATTTCCAATTGCAGCAGAGGGAACAGTCGATAATTGCTCGCATCTAAGATCTGTTCTTTGTTCTTCCAAATTTTTTGAAACTTCACGGCCTGTTTTAAGAATTGCATCTCTGTTTTTTTGCACTTGCCTTTGATAAGTTCCAGATCTTTTAAATTTTGTGCATGAGTTATTCATTTCTGTAAGACTTAAATAGTTATTTCTGTTAGCACTTCTTTTCTTTTTTACGATGTTCAGTACTTACCTTTCTTATTTTATTTATATCGGATTTTATTTGTAAGAACTTATTTATAAGATTCTTGATGATAGCATATTAATTATGTTTGTATAAGGCCTTTAGATGCAAGCCTTACACAAGTTTTTTGCATTGACTTGTCGTGAAGAGCCTTATAGCAGCTATAATTGAATTAACTTTTAGTTAACTACTTTGGAAGGCCTTATACAGACAATTTTGAACCATTATCTACAAGCCTTGCATAGAACCTCTCAAAATCACTTCTAAAGGCCTTATGGCAACTATTTTTTTTGTTGTAGAGGTTTGTGTGTGTTCAAGTGTGGCTTGCAAAAGTTTGCCTTATACAAGTTCCCAAGTAACATTTTTCCTCTCATAAGACGCTCCGAGAGCGCTACGAGACTTATTTTAGGGAGCTAAATGCACTCTTGAGGAGTTCTTCTAGATTCTTATAAGATTGTTGAAAGCCTTAAATGGCCTAGTTATGGGAGCCTCTTGATCCTATAGGAAGAGTTTTATTCTTCTTATGCGATTATAGACGCCGCTTTGTAAATCTAGTAAAGCTCTCTGAACTCTTCCTATGGGAGTGCGTCTCTTCCTACAGAAGTTGTTAAAAAGAGAACGAGTGTGTGTAAACTTAAAAAAAACATATATCTTTCGCATTTTTAATTTCTTTTTTTGAAGAAGGTAGGCGAATAGTTTTTATGTGTGTTCGTGATTCTCTCATGTCAAAAAATAATGTGTTTTTTGGTGCGAGTATTTATCTCACAAGTTAATTGACGTATTATATTTGTAAAAATCATGGCATATGTAGGCTAAATTCTTGGTGCAATTAAAATTGCATCTACTAATTTAAACATTTTGCTTCGAAAAATAACAACGCGCTTCCAAAATTATGCATATTTAAAATATTTTGTTATTAATTATAATCTTATTATAGGGTTACCATTAATATTTTTTTAGGTTGTATGGACCTCCTAACCATTGATGAACTAAGCTGAGTGACTTAACATTTTGTCTTGCACAACCTGAACAGGGAACACACCCACTGATAACAATGCCAATCGCTTCGATAACTCTAATCGTTTCATTTTTGTTTGGCCCACTCGTGGAACAAATAAAAACGGAAAGCTGGCGGATTTAACCTTCGACTATGCTTTAGCATTTCTTTTTCTTCGCAACTTTCAACCCATACACGTCACGAAAAGGGACCTACATAAATTGTTGCCTCGAAAAATCTAGAACTGCGGTGAATACCAATATTAATTCAATCATCATTGAATTTGTTGATTATACAAATAAAATTAACAATAACATAACATTTACTAAAAGTAAATCGTGAATTTTGTGTGAAAACTCGCTGCTGGAGAAATCCTGAACGCCAGGTTATTCAATCTGGCTTGAATCGATTGGAATCGTTCGATTTTCAAGCCACTGGTAAATCTTTAGCTAAAACCATTTGCGGAAAGGAGTAAAGCTTTAAATTTAGTTTTTCTTAGATCCACGCATCGAGTGAGTCGCGCTAAACCTCATCTAAGACCACGCGTGGCCAAGTATTTTCGGAACGAGTTAGTTTTGTGAATACACCTACCAAAGACCGACAGAATAAACACAGATAATTTAAAGCCACGCAAAAATAATACCTACCTGTGTATTTTAAGTGTACTCAAACGGATACAGTTCCGTAAGACACATATAAACCATCACGTGACTATCGAAAGAGATCCAAGGTAAATCGTCGATCGTTCACCAGACGAAGTCATAAAGCCTTACCTTTTTTTTTTCTTTTCTTGTTTTTTTTTATCCATAAGCTATTTTCCTGTAGCCCTGTGCCACTGATTAAACTGAGCTGATTGTGCTCTCGCACATGCCAGCAAAGTCCCGTGCTATACCTTCTTAAGGCATTCCGTATCGCATAGTCAGCTGTAACCTTGATCGGAAACTTAACGTGGACACAGTATAAGAATCTTGACTGCCTCTGTGATTCAATAGTTTGCAGGACGGGGGGGCTGTTAGGCACTACTAAGCCACAATACGCCAGTTTGCAGATCAGGGAAACAAAGCAACTTACGTAAATAAGGACTAGAAAATTGGTCAACATCCGCGATATCCCACATCCTCAATACCCAGCATCCTTAACCTTCAACACCCCCACCTTTGGACCACTTCAATCCCGAACGCCATACATCAACCTATACCCATCGAACGCCGGCCTGAAACTAACAGCTGATCGACTAGATCTATACCTGTTACTCAAATATTATTTAAGTTAATTAGTTCTCTTATTGTGACGAAACCACTCAAGATAAGTACAAAAACGAAATACCCAATTTAAGATCATTCACCCATATGATATGCTTTAAATTTTTTTTATATACCCATTAAAATCTAGCCAGAGAAACGTTTAAGAGACCTAATTCAGTAGTCTCGTAAATTGCGGATCCATCCCACCAACAAGTCGTGCGCACAACTTCATTGGAGGAGACAGGAGTGTAAGTCGGTGAGTCGATATTTAAATATATGAAAATTTAAATTACTATCATATGAGTGAAGAGAAGTGACTAATAGGCTAATACAGTGACTTTGGCTGAGTTTGAAATTAAATACCACAACTTTGAAAGAGTGATGGTATACTCTTAAATCTTACTTTGAGTGATTTCGAACGCGCCGTTATAAGCTTTAAACCTAATTCTGTATTTCACTTTTGAATGACGTCGCGAATTGAGCAAGGTCAGTGATCCCTTGAACAAATTTTTTTTTTTGAATTTTCGTGTTCTATGATCATCATCAATATTATATGTAGCACCGATGTTCCCTATATTTTATTTTTGAATTATTTTTTTCAAATTATTATTTCTAATAAAACGGCTTCGTTGATGTATTCCAGTGTTTAATCTTTGAGTTTGAAAGATCAATTATGTTGAGGGATTAAATTTATTTATTAGTGCTTAGTTGAGTGCAACTTAGAGTGGATAGTGGCGGTGACGTTAGAATGATGAGGTCATAAGTATTTTATAGATTTTACGTTAGGGGTTGCTGTATTTAAATTGGAGTGTAACAGTAACCATGGTGTTCACTACTTGATGTAGTAATCAGAGGGAGGGTTAAACTCCGGAACCCAAAACATCTTCCGGTTCCCAAAAGGATGTGGTGAGGATGTATTGAATAGGCCAGTGGAAATATTTTGGAAATTTTGTTTTATTTGTTGCATCAGGCATGTAAATTGTACGACAGTTCAGTGGCGTTTGCAACTACCCACCCCACCGACGAGTGAGCCTTACGGCGAAAGCAAGCATGCCTACAAGCACTCTGCCAGCTGAACAACCCACTTTACTTTTATCGATCCTTTTGGGTATCCTGTGGATCAGGGGGTTCGGTAAGGGAGCAAGACATCGCTTAGTTGTAAAGTGGGAACAGCAGATATCGTTACACAGGTGGCGCCCAACGTGGGGCGAGATTAGTATTTTTTTTGTGAATATAGAATGTTTCATTACAACACAAACGTTTGCTTTTATGGTGGTTCTTAGTCATTTCATTTGTTTTTGCTCAAACTAATTATAGAAGCTTAATCTTCTATGAGAAATCTTGGAATATATAAGTTGAGCACAGGGAAAATATGTCGGAAAGTCAAGTTTAGTAAGACCTAGATTTTTGAAGCATATGTTCTTGAACGCTCTTTAATGAATTTTATACCTTTTATTAGATTTGTCAGTGTCCTGAAATTTCATGTAAATATTACAAACCTCTCAGATCTAGCACTGTTTTCAATATTAAAGTATCTAAAGACAAAATTATAGCGATTTATTAGAGGATTTCTTCAGACGACCGAGGGATAAAAGTTCAGTAAAACTACGTCTATGTCCGCAGCGCCTGAGTTATGTTCTAGCAAATATATGGCTATGGGATTATTCTAATAAAAGTATATACAAAATATCGTCCCACAAAACAAAAAAAAAAAAAAAAAAAAAAATATTATAGCAACAAAATAAATCACTAAGCAATTTTTAAAGTATTTTTTTTTCGTTACATCTTCATTTTTTTTTTTGACGAATATCCGGCAAACATTTTTGTTGACCTTTTCGTACCGTTAATACCACACGGATTCGTTAGCAAAAAAAAAAAAAAAAAAAAAAAAAAAAAACAAATTCAATATTTTGTTTTCCACCACAAACTTATATTTACAATTTTTATTACGTCGCCGATATAACCACATACAGTTTCACTTTACTAAGCACTAACTTCATGAATATAAAGAAAAAAAAAAAAAAAAAAAGAAATTCTTGTTTAAGATACTTTTAGTATACCAAGAACTTTTAGTATACAGAGAACCGTAGTTTCAAACCTTATATTTGTAATTTTTATATGCTTATTATTTTGGTTTATCCTTATATCTATAATTGATTATTATCAAAAATGCCACCCAAAACCCAAAACATAAATACGCGCAATAGTAAAAGGACTAATACTGAGGAAGATCCGATTCAAGCTTTAAGCCCACCAGCCCAACCACCACCCCCAAATACACAAGGCGAAGCCAATGGCACTAGCCAACCAATACCTCCATCCCACAACAATAATTCCTCTCTCCCATCTGGTTCAAATCATGCTTCCGATGAAAACCTCAAGCGCTTTATCCAAAACATAGTAACGGCATCCATAGGATTAAGTAGAGCTGAAGACCTAAAAAACCGTAAGGCCGAGTACGAAGCGGAGAGAATAAGTTTAAGGCAAGAAATTGTGAGGACCATACAGGAAGAAATCAGAGCTTCGGCCTCATTGCCTCCAGAAGCCGCTGATGATCTCGCTAACATGCGTCGACCATTGCAACATAGTACAACTAACACAAGTCCTTTACAAAATCAACATCCGCCTAATCGCATCCGCCCCGATAATCAGCCAGAAAATATCGAATATAATCAGCCGAGCCAAAACTTGCAAAATTTTCTGACTCAACTCAATGGCCTAAATCTCAATTCTGCTAGCACTAGCGAACGTCCATCAATTCCAATATCGTTAAATCGTCCAGTCGAGTTCCAAAAATGGGGGCTAAAATTTGACAACGTGCGTATGACGGTAGACGACTTTCTTTTTCGACTTAATAGGCTAAAGACTTGTTATAAAGTCACTTGGGAAGATATATTTCTACATTTTCATATATTTGTATCTGGCCAGGTAGAAAGTTGGTTTTGGACCTTTCTAAAGTCCAACCCGGGCGCAAACTGGCAAAACTTAGAATTTTCGCTCTTAGAACAGTTTAGAAGTCTGGAGACAGATTCAGAACTTTCACGTAAAATGTTTGATCGACGTCAAGGTGCCACTGAAAGCTTTGACGACTTTTACCATGACATATTACTGTTGAATGCTAGACTTCATTTTCCGAAATCAGCTCGAGAGCTTATTGACTTAATTAAGCAAAATGTCAAAAGGAGAATCGGGGAACTCGTGATAACTTTCAATACCAATAGTTTACCGGAAATGGTTTATATTTGCCGTACCGTAGAGAAGCGTATTTCCCAGTATGAAAGCTTAAGATCTAAGGCATTTCACTCTACGAGCGTAGGGAAACCCAAGGTAAACGAGTTAGATTTCCAGGAGGAAGAATTTCTGGATATCGAGGCATTGGCCATTACCAAGAAAAATATCAATAATATTAATGTGTCCACTTGTTGGAATTGTAAAACAAAAGGGCATTCCTACATACAGTGCCCTAGCCCACAAAGAAACTTAATCTGTTTTCGGTGTGGCATGGAAAACACCACATCTCCTAAGTGTACAAATTGTTCGGGAAACCGGAATCGGGGCGAACCAACCGGGGAGGTTTGCCCTCCGAAAGCGAACCCGGATCAAATACCATTATAGAATTTCTTAACTTACCAGATATTCCCAATTCACCTGGAGCTTCAAATTCATTTGACTTTCCAAATACTTCAGATCTCTCTAAAGAATCTCATTATCAAAATATTCCTGACATGACTCACAATTGTAATGTAAACGTAAAACAAAGTTCAGAGTTTACGATCGTAAAAAGACCACCTATCCCATCGACTGAAAATAAAGAAAACTCTTCTCGAAAAGATAACCACAACCCGTTGTCACTACACGAACGTTTAAAGCGTTATTATAATATTCGTAACCGCATTTTTAATGAACCGTCCAAACGTATTCTCAAACTCAGAGAGAAATTCAAACAAAAGCGACAAGTGCACAAAGCTATCTGTGCGACCAAACTTTGCGTCACCGACGATCCTAGACCATACGCATCCGTTTCCATTTTTGGCAAGAAATTCATAGGCCTTCTTGATAGTGGAGCAAGTATTAGCTGCCTAGGTTCAGGTTGTCTCGAGTTTCTTAAAGATAAGGGTATTTCGTACAAAACTTTTAGTTCAAAAGTTAGAACAGCAAGTGGAGATCTTCAATCAATTGTAGGCGAAATTACGACACAAGTTACCTACAAAGGTATGCCAAAGGACATCACATTTTACTTAGTGCCTTCATTGGAGCAAGACTTATATTTAGGGGTGAATTTCTGGAGATCTTTCGAAATTGCACCACACATTATTTCTGGAATTTCAACAATAGAAAGAACAAGTGATCCAAACGCTCATGAGCTGACAACCGATCAATCCAAAGAACTTCACAATGTTATTAGCTTGTTTCCGTCCGCGGCTAAGTTTGGGCTTGGACGAACGAAGCTGGAGGAACATATAATAAATACAGGTGATTCTGAGCCCGTTAAACAACGGTACTACCCTGTCTCTCCAGCGGTTCAAGCCCTCATGTATGGTGAACTGGATAGGATGCTTTCGCTAGGCGTCATCGAAGAAAGCAATAGTGCGTGGAGCTCTCCTATTGTCCTGGTACAGAAGCCCGGGAAAAATCGCCTGTGCCTTGACTCTAGGAAGGTTAACAAAGTCACGAAAAACGATGCCTATCCACTTCACCATGTTGACGGGTTGCTAAGTCGTCAGTCGGATACACACTTTATATCAAGTGTGGATCTGAAGGACGCTTTTTGGCAAATACCGCTGGAAAAGGCATCAAGGGAAAAAACCGCGTTTACTGTGCCCGGCCGACCATTATATCAATTTACGGTTATGCCCTTTGGCCTCTGCAATGCTGCACAGCGGCTTTGTAGACTTATGGACAAAGTGATTCCCCATGAATTGAGACAGAGCATCTTTGTATATTTGGATGATTTGTTGGTAGTTTCATCGACGTTTGAGGAACATTTGGAGATTTTAGGTAAACTTTCTTCACTTTTGGAAAACGCGGGTTTGACTATAAATATAGAAAAATCAAAATTCTGCTTTAAAGAATTGAGATTCTTGGGGTATATTGTGGGAGGAGGTTGTATCCGGACAGATCCGGATAAAGTATCGGCGATTAAAGAATTCCCTGTACCAAAAACTGCTAGACAGGTGAGACGATTCTTGGGTCTGTCAGGATGGTACCGAAGATTCGTCCACAATTATTCGTCCCTCGCTACCCCCTTAACAGATACCCTCAAGAAAAGTAAGTCTTTTCACTTCACTCCAGAGGCGATGAAAGCTTTTGAAGAGCTCAAAGTTGCACTGACAACGGCACCCATTCTTGTCAATCCCGATTTTAAGAAACCTTTTAAGATCCTTTGTGATGCCTCAACGTCCGGAGTTGGCAGCGTTTTGTGTCAGGAGGATGAGAACGGGATCGAAAAACCCATATATTACTTCTCACACAAACTTACATCCGCGCAACGTAACTACAGCATTACGGAGCTAGAATGCTTGGCAGCCGTTTTAGGGGTAGAAAAATTTCGTTCCTATGTGGAGGGACAGGAGTTCACAGTGGTGACCGACCATGCGAGCCTGCGGTGGCTCATGAGTCAAAAGGATTTAAACGGACGTTTAGCCCGTTGGAGTCTCCGACTTCAACGATTCTCTTTTGAAATAGAGCATAGGAAGGGTACGCAGAATGTCGTGCCGGATGCCCTCTCCCGTGTCTACGCAGTGGACGAGTTAGGTTCTGAGCGCGGCATCCTTGCTGGTCCTTCGGATGTTCTATGTATTGATCTTACTAGTCCGGCTTTCAAGTCGAGCGAGTATGTAGGATTAATAAATACAATCGAGGAAAATAAAAATCAGCTGCCTGACCTTCGTATTTCAGATGGTTTTGTGTATAAGAAGGTCAAACCCTGCACAGGGGATCCCAGGGAAGACGATTGTGTCTGGAAACTCTGGATTCCATCTTTACTGACTACTCGTTTGATTCAGTTGGCTCATGGGCCCCCAAAAGCATCGCATGGGGGGGTTGCGAAGACATTGTATCGGCTGCGCGACCGTTTTTACTGGCCTAATATGGCGGCTCAAGTGAGAACGTTTGTCGGAGACTGTAATATCTGTAAGACATCCAAAGCTCCAAACGCTGTTCTTAGACCACCTATGGGACATGCCTTTGTTGTCGAACACCCATTTCAACATGTTTATGTTGACTTTTTGGGACCATATCCTAGGTCAAAAAAGGGAAACACCCACATTATCATATGTCTTGATCAACTTACAAAATTCGTTCTGGCAAAAGCCTTACGGCGAAAGCAAGCATGCCTACAAGCACTCTGCCAGCTGAACAACCCACTTTACTTTTATCGATCCTTTTGGGTATCCTGTGGATCAGGGGGTTCGGTAAGGGAGCAAGACATCGCTTAGTTGTAAAGTGGGAACAGCAGATATCGTTACAAGGTGCAAAAATCACCAAAGTATGTTTTTATACAATTCACAAAATGCGATCATTCATACCATATTTTTCTCCAATAACTGTCATTATCGTGCTTTTATGACAAAAATTGGATCTAGAGGTGTACAAAATATGACGCTTTTTCATTATTAAGATTTTCTGAAATTTTTCAATATATTTGTTATTAAAAACTGACAAAAACAACTGATTTTTAAAGATGCCATTTTACTTGTGTCGTGTTAATATACTGCTGTCACAAATCTTAAAAAATGACATAACACAAAAAAGAGTGTCCCCGCTCATTCTTTTCTGGTATAGTAGCTGTATACTAAGTTATACAAATCCATTTTTTATACAACTAATATCATAAGCAAATAAGAGAAAACAAGATGAATATGACGTTTTGGTCAGAATGGAAAACCATATATAAAAATTCATTAAGAATATTTTTTTTTTGAGCTACGGTAACCCTCAAAATATAATGAAAACATTTTGTTCATATTGCAACATGGCTGCTGTTGATTGATACTTTAACTCTTGTTTTAACATCTCTATGAGATCTTTGGATGATGATGAAGTCCCATTACAACGCTTGAGCTCCCGTAAGAAGTGTCGCTCTCAGTAAATATAAATTTTCTCTGAGAGACAGTACTTCTTATGGGAGCTAAAATGCTCTTATGGGACTTAAATTTGACATTTAACTTTCAAACGCAACACATTTGTCTGTGGGGCGTTCCTTTTTATTGCAATTGCCAACTTTTATTAAGAAATTTAAATGACAAAGCAAAAAATCGATAATTGTGTTAGATTAACATTTTGAAACAATGGAACTAAATTATAACCTAATAATTTTTCGAATAAAGTAACCATCAAATTTTACTGGATATAGCTTGGTGTTATTTGAATCACTCCAAAGCTGATGACAGCCGATGCAACAACAGTATAAGATATACCATAAACATTATGGGATACTCATGACGATTTCCATTTGTACAATTAATAAGGTTGTTTCGATCAATTCTATCAAAATAATGCTTTTGAGATCGATTTTTCGGCAGATTGTTTCCTCTTTTTAATAATACTAATAATATTAACTACCTTAAGTTTGAAATGTGTGCTTTTTGTTTAGTATATTTCAGTGCTAAAAATTGTTGTTATAATATTTATAATCAAACAGATATTTATAAACAAACAGAACAAAAAATCGACCAAAGAAAGTTGCTCGCAAAGAAAACAATCAAACTTTTCTTTGAAATCTAAAATTACACCTGCCACCACCAATCAAATAACCAATCCCATAGAAACATGAACAGAAGCAAGTTTTGTGAACAAAAAGAACGCACTGTAAAATTCAACTATAACTTCTGTTCGTTTGATATTCAAAGCTGGCGTCGTAGCTCCTATTCGAATCTTGAAAAAAAATTTATTTATGAATAGTCTCATTGAAGTATTATTATGGGATTATAAAGACTAAAAATGACGTTTAGAGTTTTAATTTCATAACGAGATACTTATGAGACTTAAATAGATTTAGATATAGGATTTAAGTACTTTCAAATTTAAAAAATGCTTAGCTCTTACAATAAAAATGCTATGAGACGAATTTGAGTTTCATAACAAGAGATTCATTCTTAAGTATAGCAATAGGATTTAAAAGAATCTTATGGGAGCTTCTTTCAGATTTGAAGAGCTTAACTCCGGGAGTTTGTTAGTTGGGTTATTACTTGCCAAATTCGAAAAATTGGACCTTATACAAGCTAAATTGTTAGTTGGGAATGTATGGCAATACTTTTTTCGTAGTTAGTCTTTTTGACAGCTTGACTTGATTTATCCTAAGTTTGCTTTGCCATTTCATAATGAATAGACTTTCTCCTGAACAACGTTTGAAAGTCGTGCAAATTTATTACCAAAATAATGGTTCTATTCACGCGACGAGCCATTCTGGATACGCCATTACATCCACAAAAAGTCACTTTTTGGTGTGCTCTATACGCGCAGAGGGAATAATTGGTCCATATTTCTTCAAAAATGAAGCCGGCCATAATGTTACAGTCAATTGGAAAAGCTATAAAGCCATAATTAATGACTTTTTCGTACCTGAATTGGAGGATGCTGATGTGGACGACCTTTGGTTCCAACAAGACGGCGCTACATGCCATACAGCCAATGAAACAATCAATTTATTGAAGGAAACTTTTGGTGAGCGCATTATCACGCGTCGTGGGCCTGTGGCGTGGTCTCCAAGATCGGGAAACTTAACATCGCTGGACTATTTTTGTGTGGGGTTATCTGAAGTCGCTTGTCTACGCAGATAAGCCCGAGACGATTGACGCCTTGAAAGAGAATATTCGGCATCACGTTATTGCTGACATACGGCCCCAATTGTTGCAAAAAATGGTCGAAAATTGGGCCTCTCGGCTGGAATTTATTCGAGCCGCCACGGTTGCCACTTGCCGGAAATCACTTTTAAAACATAATGGCAAACCCTTATCTTTATACTAAAGCTGAATTCTTGGCCAAAGAATTAACTTAGATGCGTTTAAATTCTTCTTGAAACCCACACAACTAAAAAAAACACCCTTTATTTGGGATTAAAAATTTACCAAACACACAATTCTTGCGATATTTTCGATTTCTTTTATCCTTGATATTACTATGGTCACCGTGTAGCAAGATGTGTGCCAGGGCCAAGGATATTTATATCTACGAGTAGCTATGTATTTTACTATTTGTGAGAATTATAGAACGATCCTGGCCTTTTTTTCCATTTATTATTTTTTAAACTATAAAATTCATACACATGACTGCAACCAAAATGGGGTACATGAACTAGGTACAAGGATAACATTGAGTGCGGAGAGCTGACGGGTGGTAGGGTATCCCTTAAACCCAATCTTTAAAGTAATATACGTATATACACATAGATTCAAATGTTATAATAAAAATATTGTTGGGTTGTCGCTTGGCCTATTACCAACCATTCCGTATATAATGGTTGAGTAAATCCTTTGAGGTTGTATAGCTGGCGGTGGTAGTGGCAAGGCAGGCGGTGCGGTGGTATGGTAGTGGTGGCGATTCGATAGGCGCTCCTTGAGTCGAGTATCGGTTTCTTTATTGAAAGGGTGGTAGAAAATAAAAATGTAAGAGAAAAAAAAATTATAAATCCTCTAAGGTCTAAGGGATTGGAGATTAATAACAATTTTTTCATCATGACTGAACCAGTCCTTCTTTTGCAAAGGGAAGGGTATATAAGGAAAATATTGTTTTGCCGTACATAAAATTCCCTCCAGGGCGAACATTACGACAACGACGTGGGAAGTTACTCTGGGTAAAATGATGGTTGGTCTCGGGTTTCTTTGTTGTTTGATATGTGATAACCTTCGTGCTAGTCATGAGTTTATTCGAGCGTATTGAGTGGGTTTACAATTGGACAATTGGTTTGACATTTTTTTTTTTTCTTGAAATTTATGCTTGCGTCTGAATATACATATGTATATATTAAATGTATGAGGGCTATCAAAGGCAGTGTAACCCTTTTTAACAGGCTTCAGGTAGAAAAACAATTTTGTATAAAAGGTTTTTGTATATAGAAATAAAAGAACATGTTTTTGCCTTTTTAATTCACATCTACATCAGTTCAGTCAAGCTCAGGATTGAATACTATTTATATACAACTGCCTGATCTATTTATTTTGGAAGCATTCTTAAGTTTGTTTTAAAGCTTGAAGTTTTTAAAATATCGAATGTTATAGAAGAATTTGAATTTGATTTTAATAAGATACCATTCCTTCTTTTCACAGGTGTAGGTGCTCCTCCAACTCAAACTAAGAAGGGCCATTGATGACACAAAAAAACTGCGCAAATTGGGGAT
The DNA here is from genome assembly GCA_932273885.2 of Leucozona laternaria. NCBI lineage: Eukaryota > Metazoa > Arthropoda > Insecta > Diptera > Syrphidae > Leucozona > Leucozona laternaria. The sequence continues at coordinate 229,315,942 of OW026366.1, forward strand.
TGCGCAGTTTACTTGTGTTGTGAATGGGGTTTTGTGTGCTTTTTGCGCAGTTAACTGTGTAAAAATCAAAAGAATTTCGATTTTTGCTCAAGGTTTCAAAGGGAATGCCCATTTTACTATGAAGCTTTGGTCCAGGGTGTACACGAACGAGTGTAGTATCAAACGAAAAGTGATAAGAAGCCCAATACAGGAGTAAAATATTTTCAAAATCGTTCATGGGAAGGTCGAGTATTCGTGCTTGAAGTTTCCGATTCCAAAATAAGGATTTCAGATTTTGTTTCAAATAATTGTCCGTAACGGGCGAAATAATTGACGTAGAAAAATGATATTGATATCAAATGAAAGGTATTTTTCTTGTCTTTAGAATAATACTTAATTTATGCAAGTAAGTACACTTAATTTATATATAAAATTAAAGGTAGTCAAAGAAGCTTTTCACTGGAGAATGTTTTGAAATATCGGTGTGACAAAGGCAGTGCAATAAAAAGTGGCTCAGTTGAAAAATTTTATTCACTGAGTGCAGATTGTTTTTTTATAGGGATGGATGATGAACATAAATTCTGGAGAAGCTTTCTCGAACAGCCGGCTGTCTGGAAAATTAAGAGCTCGAAATATAGCAACAGAATATTGAAAAATAAAGCATACAAGCTTTTGGTTCAAAAACTGAAAGATAAAAACCCAGAAGCAGACCGCCACACTGCTGTTAAAAAAATTCAAAAATTTCGGACAACTTACCGAAAAGAACTTAAAAAAGTTAAATGCAGCGAAAAGTACAGTGCCGGAACCGATGATATGAACCATCTTTATATGGAATTATTCACTTTAGAGATAGTAACGGGTGATTTTTTAGCTGGTTTGGTTTTGGCAACACTGGTTTTGACAGCTGACGTGTGTTTAGTACCTTGTGTCACTGTCAAACAGCTTCAGTTTGGTTTGCAGTTTAACTATGGATCGTCTTACAAATGAACAACGCTTGCAAATTATTGAATTTTACTATCAAAATTCGTGCTCGGTTCGAAATGTTCATCGCGCGCTGCTTGTGTTCAGCGATGAGGCTCATTTTTGGTTGAATGGGTACGTAAATAAGCAAAATTGCCGCATTTGGAGTGAATATCAGCCAGAAGCATTGCAACAGCTACCAATGCATCCCGAAAAAGCCACTGTTTGGTGCGGTTTATGGGCCGGCGGCATTATTGGGCCATATTTCTTCAAAGATGATGCGAATCGCAGCGTTACTGTCAATGGTGAACGCTACCGAGCGATGATAACAAACTTTTTTTTGCCCGAAATGGAAGTTCTTGACTTGCATGATATGTGGTTTCAACAAGACGGTGCCACATGCCACACAGCACGCGAAACAATGGCGCAATTGCGAGGCGAGTTTGGTGAACAGTTAATTTCACGTTTCGGGCCGGTCAATTGGCCGCCTAGATCGTGCGATTTGACACCATTAGATTATTTTTTGTGGGGGTATGTCAAGGCTAATGTCTATAGGGACAAGCCCGCTTCGATTGACGCACTGGAAGCCAACATCCATGCATTCATTCGTGAGATACCGGCCGATATGTGTGAAAGAGTATGCCAAAATTGGACTCAGCGGATGGGCTACCTGAGACATCTTTAAACAATAAATTGCAAGGTTCAAACTATCGATTCAAATAAATATTTCATTCATTTTTTCGATTTTTTTTAAAAAAAGTTCTAAACCTCTTAAAAAATCACCCATTAGAAGTTCATCAAAAATATTTTTCTCCTCACTGCAATAGCTGTGATTTTCTCTCCAGATACTGTTTTCTGGAGAGCAAATTTTGAAGACATGTTCACTGAATGAAGACTTTTTAAAACTGAGAATTGTGCAGTTCACTTGTACCATATTTTGCTCAAACTGATTTGCGTGAAATGTCAATTTGCATAGGATTTTTGTGACTTGAATGGCCGGCCTAACTGTATCGACTCTTTCTGTTTTGCTTGTTAACACCAAGTTTTTATAACTTTTTCGTCGTAAATGGACACACACTGTCGAAAGCTTTCAACTTAGGGACTGTCATTGTTTGTCAGCTGTCATAAAACCTCGTGGAAAGACTCATTCGAAATCTAACCACACACGAAGAAGCAACTAAATAAAATTAAATAAAAGAAATTAATTAAACGTAGGTATTGAACTAGTTTTTCTCTTTTATTTGGTTTAGGTTACAACACTTTACTTAATTACTCAATTATTTTGGGGCTAAAGTAACCATTGTGTTAGAGTGACTTTTCATTTTTTTCATATTTTCAAAACTATTTTGCCATTTTTTTCTGCATATTATGATGCTCAAATAAGTATATTATCAAATAGAGCAGATATTAGTTCAAATTTAACCCTAAAATTTGACTCCAAAAAGTGGCTTTTACCTGCAATCATTTGAAAAATCAAAATTTCACGTTGTGTATTTTTTTTTTTTGATTTTCTTATAAAGTGTTTGTAAATTTTACCCTCTGTTATCTGAACCGATTTTAGTAAGCTCTTTGATAAAATATCCCACGGTCTAATATCTTTTAAACTGTCCACGCTAGGCTTTGAACTTATGTATATTCTTGAAATGGATTTCCTCTTACCTGGATAACCCTCTATTATGTTTGATTCAGATCAGTCATCTCTAGCCCTTTCTTAGCTACCTTCGAGGTCCCCCAAAGCAGCCACATAGTTCCACATCTTTTTATTCTTAGCATTAATGATATTGACATGGTTATCAAACAATCCCATATCTCACTCTTCACCGACCATGCTAAGTTTTTCAAGACTATTTCTTCAACGCATATTTTTACGTTTTTTCAACTAGACTATGACAGTTTCTGCCTTAACATTCTAGTCCCTTAAAAATTGTTTAGAACTAAATATTGACAAATGCTAATCAATCAATTTTTGACTTAAAATCATCAAATTTCTCCCTCCGTTTGGTTGATTCGTGACCTTGGTTATGTGACCAAGAGCTCACATTTTTTTAACAGATATCGACAATATAATTCTTAAAGCCAACTCAGCACTATGGCTTTGTGAAACGTTGTCCCATACGTGACGCGATACCTCTATATAACCTTTGTTCGCCCTCACCTTGAATACGGGTGCCAAGTGTGGTCCCCTTATACTATACACATCACAAGAATTGAGAGAATTCAACGTTGACGTTTCCTACGATTTCCCCTACTGTGCGGCATGATCTCTTTATCACTCCTCGCTGCCCACGGCCGCCTGCAACTAATTACCCAATAAAATGATTTAAAAAATAATGTACTTCATATAAAAGCAAACACTTTTAATGAAATTTATAAAACTTGTTGCGAAGTTACATTAATATCTCCCCCAGAACTACCCACGCTTAATTTTGAATTTACGAATATAATTAAAGTTCCATTTAATTTCGTTTAAATATGTAAATCTCATATAGAAAAATTTAAGAACTTGATTCAATAACAAATCTACTAGTAAAATGAAGAATCACAACAGCTGATATAAATCCTTCATATGTGGAGATGTGCAATTTTCGGTTTTCGTGTCATCGCAAATGCTTGGGATGGTCGCATATATGGCCGCACATGCTCGCAAACTGTCACAAATTGTATACGAGGGTGTTCACACGATATGCAAGAAAGTCGCAAACTTATATGCAATTTGGGTGTCGCACATATTCCGCAAATGGTTTGCGAGCATATGCGGACTGTCGCAAAAGGGTGTTCAGACGAAATAATATCAAAGTTGCAAATGATGACGTAAAAATGACGTCAGAGCCGCAAACGTTTGCGACTTTTATATGCCGTCTGCTCCTAGCTTAAGACTTTATCTTATCGAAAGTGAAACAGCGCCCCCTATCCAGGATTCAGGCACTACAATGCATTAGGGATAGAAACGAGCACTCCACTGAAAAATTTCGTTTCGTATCAGCAGCGTAGGTACTAGGCTTAATAAGAAAAACAAAATTAATTTTAAAAGATCAAAATACTAGCTTTTTTTTTAATTTTAGCTTCTTGCAAAAAAGGTACACAAATGTTAGCATTGTACACTGCATGCATCAGTATTATTAGATCATTTTTTATTTTACACTCGAGTTCCTTGAAAATTTGGTGGGTTTCACAGAGAGGATGGCCTTGTTATATTTTTGTAGAACTGGATTTCTTCTTGAGACCTCTAATCCTCTCCAAAGTGTTTGTTCACAATGCCAATTATGTTCCAAAAGTTTTCAGAAACCTTTGGATGGTAGCGATTTTTCAAAAGTCCTACCAACTATTCAGGAATTCATAACGTGGATATAAAGGTTTTTGAATTAAAAGTTTAAAATTAAAATTATTTTTCGAATAGATGAATTGGATATAATGGATTTTGAGGTTAAAACTCAATTGGATAAAATAGGTTTTGAAATTTACTACAGATTTTGAGGTCTCATTTCGATGGCATAAAATGCGATTTGGGATTCAAACTTAGGCCCAACGTATGTGCTTGAACATTACGAACAAAACCTCATACTTACATAAGTCATTTTTTTTTTTTTTTTTCAAAAGTGGATAAATGGGTCTTGTTTCCGATCCACACACATACAGAGTGGTTTGCATAAGATGCCTCAAAAACATAAAGTAGGTGGGGTGGTTCAAAACAATTAGAAAAAATCCTATGATGGAGGGGGGAGGGGGGCAATTTTATGAAAAAGAGTCTGAAAGTATAAAAACAATTATTCAAAAAACAACAGCGACTGTCACTATATTCCGTTACAACTTGAGTGATAGTTTGAGTGAATAATTTTTGGGAAATTAATTTTATTTTTAATCTAATTTTTCTTCAAAATTTCAATTTAATAAGTATCTACCTGTACTACCTCAGTTTTTTTTTTTACTGTTCAATGCTTTTATCAATTCAAAGTCAAACATTGAAAACTATTTTCTTTCTTTTATTTTTTTTTTAAATAAATTTTTTCGACAATTTTTGAAAAATTAATTTTCAAACTTAAAACTTAAAAAAAAGATTAAAATAAATTTTGTTCATAATTTTACGTAATTATAATTACTAGCAAGTTTTCAATGCTCTTATAAATTTTTAGTCAAAAACAGAAAACCGGATTTTTCAATGTCTTGTACTTTTTGAGAAAATTGCATATAAATAAATCTACTTTACTGCCTACGTAGAGGAAATAGGATCTTAAGAGGAACTTAAGCAACAGACCGGGAATTTTTTTCAATTATTTTCATTTTCTTAAAGAACTAGAATATATTTAAGCACCTGGTTTTTGGCGTTTAACTAAAAATAAATAAGAGCATTAAATATTAAAAACGTAAAATTTTGAACAAAATTTTTAATTTATTTCTCTTCAAAATTTTTAGTTTGAAAATTATTTTTTTTCAAAAACTGTTCACTAAAACTATATTATTTAAGAAGAAAATAATAGAAGAGATTTCTAGCATAACAAAAAGTTATTGCATGGCAATAAAAGTACATATTTTATCGTTGTTTTTTAATAATTTTTTTTTCTAGAAAATAGCATCTCCCTGCTTAACGGGGTAATAAACCCCCCTCTTTTAGGATTTTTTTCTTTTTTCAACCTCCCAACCTACACGGTCTAGTTTTTGTAGCAACTTATGGGAATCACTCTGTTTAATATTTTATTTTATATTTTTTTCCATCTAAAAAAAATTGTTTGCTCCTCCAGAACAGAATCTTAGTTACGCCTCTGAATCAAATTCACAACTCTTAACAATTTTATATTTTTTAAGGAAAACTCCCGTAATCTAAGAAATCCTCGTCTCTTCTATCTGCCCACACACCATACATTTTGTGGCTCCTACGTACACTCAAAAAAAAAATCTATTCTCACAATGCGAAAAACCATTGCCACAAGCGTTAAAAGGGACCAAACTCTAAAATACCTTACTATAAACTGATTTAGAGCTTCTGTGGTAGCTGCTTTATATTTTAGTTGCAAGTTATATTAAAGATGATTTTTAAAAGAAATGTGTTTTACAACACACAGTATTCTACATCCGGATAAAAATAAATTTTGATGCCCTCAAGTTCGAATATTGCTTAATGCACATGTGTTAAACGTCAAGTCGTACCTACCAAATCGTTTGAATCAACCTCCTTATGTAGTATATAAGGGTTAAATCCTAACAGTTTTGTTGATACGACACAAAGATTAACAAAATAAACGCCATAGTGAATATCGTTTGTCACAAAAAGAGATACGGTTTATCTGAAAAGATATACTTTTAAAGAGAAGTGCTTTCACCAGTTAACACTAACTCTTCAGTTTATTCGGGATAATTAAAAAAGCGTTTGTGACAAACTCCAAAGAAGATTGACTCCAATGGCAATATTGTTTACACCAAACGATTTTATAGATGAGATTCAAAGATTAACTACATAATAACTACATTTGTTGACCTGAACAGATTTATTATTTTACAGAAATACTTTTATTTCAATAAGCCTTAACTCTAAAGAAGGTTCATTTTAAAGGCAATATCGTGTATCACCATAAACAAAGCTTTGACTCCAAACGATCTTGTATAAGAGATTCAAAGTTTAACTACATGATCATAGTAGTGATCTCCTTTTGTCATGAAAATTATAATTGTTAGTCTGAATCAGATTTATTATTGGTCAGAAATACTTATTTCAATCAACACAAACTCTTAAAAATATTAACCTCATTGGCAATATCGTTTATCACAATTAATAAAGCGTTTACTGCAAACGGTCTTATAGATGAAATTCAAAGTTTAACTCCATGACTATTGTAGTGATCTCCTTTTGTCATGAAAATTATAATTGCTTCTCTCAAGCAGATTAATTATTTAACAGAAATACTCACTTCAATCAACACAATCTATTTAAAATATCAGCCTCATTGGCAATATCGTTTATCACACTTAATAAAGCGTTTACTGCAAACGGTATTATAGATGAAATTCAAAGTTTAACTCCATGACTATTGTAGTGATCTCCTTTTGTCATGAAAACTATAATTGCTTCTCTCAAGCAGATTTATTATTTATCAGAAATACTTACTTCAATCAACACAATCTATTAAAAATATCAGCCTCATTGGCAATATCGTTTATCACACTTAATAAAGCGTTTACTGCAAACGGTATTATAGATGAAATTCAAAGTTTAACTCCATGACTATTGTAGTGATCTCCTTTTGTCATGAAAACTATAATTGCTTCTCTCAAGCAGATTTATTATTTATCAGAAATACTTACTTCAATCAACACAATCTCTTAAAAATATCATCCTCATTGGCAATATAGTTTATCGCCCTTAATAAAGCGTTTACTCCAAACGATTTTATAGATGAAATTCAAAGTTTTACTCCATGACCATTGTAGTGATCTCCTTTTGTCATGAAAATTGTTATTTTTACTCTACGCAGATTTAGTATTTAACAGAAATACTTATTTCACTAAACCCTAACTCTCATGAAGGTTAACTTTAATGGCAATATCGTTTATCACCGTTAATAATGCGTTTACTCGAAACTGTTTTGTAGATGAGATTCAAAGTTTAGCTAAATAAACAAGGCTGTGAATCTTTGCTTGCCATGATAAAATATTTTATTAATTATTTAATTCTTTAGTTGTTGCAGTTAACCTTATAGTAACTCGTACATACAACTATATAGCTCGAATTTTACGTGAACTGACTAAATAAAGAAAACAATTAATAAGATACCTTATCATCACAGTCGATATCCAAAAACAATGCGCTCCAAGAAGTAAAATATTTTTCCTTTGTTTCAAGCGATGTAGCTTAAAAAAAAAACAATTTCATTACATTTGCATATTTGTATGTATTTATAATTATATAAAGTTAGTACTTAGACTTATTTTTGGAAAGAATACAAACTAATTTTTTGAAATATACAAAATATTTTTTTTAAACATACAGAACATTTTTTTATGGAAAGAATATAAACTAATTTTTTGAAAGATTTTTTTTTTAAACTTACATTATAATGGTTTTCCATGGATATAGTTTGTTAAAATCTTTTATAATAATAATTATATTATTTTATTTTTTATAAAAAAAACAAATTATATTTAAGACAGAAAAAATTGCAAACTAACATCTGACATAAATAATTAACTTTCATAAAAAATATAATACATAAAAGCATAAAAGGACAGCCAAATAATTAATATTTTAAATTTCTGGTTATATTACATAATTTATGTTTATATTTTTTTTGGTATTAATGGGAATATTTTCATAACTTTTAGTTTTTCTTTTCAATAAATTTTACTTTAAACAAAAATTGACACTGCCGGTCGTCATTTGCAGCATTAAGATTTTATAAAGCCAACATTGAAGACATCGAAACCCCTCTACATGCAGATGAAATTTAAAATCTAGTCTATGCGATTAAAGCTCTAGCGCCACTGTTGGAATAGAAAATCAAAAGAAATCACTAACTATATTTACATAATTTGTTTAATAGAACTTTGTCGCAAGAGCTTAATACATGCTACTTTTTACGACCGAAATGGCTCGTCATCTAGAGAATATTTAAGACCATACTTCCTTTCCAAAACATCACATTTTGTTTAATGGAAAACAACAAAAGAGGACAGTAGTTAAAAACAGCTTTTCATCAACATTTACATAAATTTATTCCATTATCAGAACGGTGTCGCATAATCGCAATACAAGCTGCAAGTAACGAGCAAGAAAGTTCATTATCAAGTGCTGTGTTATGTAACTGTGGAAAGGGTTTAAACGCGGTGTTTAGTGCTGACTAGCTATTCAAAATTTATGACTTTGGATAAGTGAGAAAAATATTTGATTTCTAGCGGCCAAAGCGTCTTTCCTAAGCCTAAGGCCGTTTGCTTCAAAAGCTTTAAGCAATTTGTTTCAAAGAAAATACAAATAAGTGGGAAAGTGTTTCTACAATTTGTGAGTATCTGTTTGAACATAGTTAATTTCAATAATAAAGTTTGAGGAGATGATACTCATAAATTGTAAAAACACTTTTCCACTTATTTGTGATCTCTTTGAAATTAATTGCTAAAATCTTTGGAGGAAACTGTTTCAAGCTTAGAAAAGTAATTTTGGCCACTACAAATTAAAAACATTTCGATAGATTAAGGACTTTTTCATAAGTGAGAAAAGTATTTGATTTCTATCAACCAAAGTGTCTTTCCTAAGCTTAAAGCCGTTTGCTTCAAAAGATTTAAGCAATTTTTTTCAAAGAAAACACAAATAAGTGGTAAAGTGTTTCTACAAATTGTGAGTATCTGTTTGAACATTTACCTCAAACTTTATTATTGATAATAACTATGTTCAAACAGATACTCACAAATTGTAGAAACACTTTTCCACTGATTTGTCTTCTCTTTGAACCTAATTTCTATAGTCTTTTGTAGCAAACGGCGTTAAGCTTAAAAAAGACGCTTTGGCTGCTCGAAATGAAATATGTATACCTCACCCCTATCTTAAAGTTCTAAATCTACAATATTCATCAATTATATGGTTTGAGGTTAATGTTTAAAGAGTTATTCATAAATTATCCATATACAATTGCATTGATTAGTTTTCGATTTTACAATAATTGTTATAGTCTTTTGTAGCAAACGACATTAAGCTTCGAAAAGATGATTTTCCCGCTCGAAATCAAATATCTCTCACGCTTATCTAAAACTCTTTAATCTAGAATAGTAATCAATTTTATGGTTTTAGGTAAACGTTTAAAGAGTTATTCATTAAGTGTACAGACGCTATTCCATCATCTTGTGCTGTAATGTAAATGTGGAAAGGGTTTAAGCGCGGTGAGTTGTGTTAAAGTCCAAAAGCTAGTGCATTTGGATACGAAATAAAAACGAGTGAAGATTTTTGTTTTCTATTTAATAGTAATTATGATATCATAATTATAATGGATTTTTGAAAAACGTATTAAAAGCGCGTGGGAAATGTAAAAATTCAAAAAAGAAGAAATTTACTAAAAGTATAATATCAACTTATCAATGACAACACCAGGTCTTTAAAAACTTAGATAAATCATATAGTAGTTATTTATTAAAAAAAAAAACGTTTATTTGTACGAAATATTTTTTTAGGAATTATAATTAAAAAAGAGTTGACATTTTTGAAAAACGTTTAAAAAGCGCAATTTGAGTATGAAATAAACCATTCTTTACATATTATTTTTAAACGTGTTTGATAAATCTAACCGTTTTTTCATTTGTTGTCTTCAGAAAGAAGCCACTATTTTTTCAATTCCGAGCTTTTGCTTTTTGAGGTGAGCTTCAACAGAATTCTTTCCAAAATAGCAGGACCTTTTGATGAAATCGTAAAGTCAACTATACAACTATAAAGCCTTTATGACCGAAGTTTTTATTATTTGTAAATTTACTAAAGGTAATCTCAAATTATCAATGACAACAACAGGTCTTTAAAAACTTAATAAATCATATAGGTAGTAGTTTATTTGAAAAAAAAAAAATGTTTTTAATAGGAATTATTTTTTTAAGGATTTATAATTAGGAAAGAGTTGATAAATGGTTTTTGAAAAACCTTTAAAAAACCGCCTTTTGTCCACATTTACATAAATTTGTTCCACTATCAGGACTGTGTCGCATAAGCTTAATACAAGCTACAAGTAACGAGCAAGAAAGTTCATCATCTAGTGTTGTGTTATGTAAATGTGGAAAGGATTATGCGCGGTGTGTTGTGTTAAAGTCCAAAAGCTAGTGCATTTGGATACGAAATAAAAACGTGTGACGATTTTTGCATTCTATTTTATAGTAATTATGATATCATAATTATAATGGATTTTTGAAAAACGTATTAAAAAGCGTGGGAAATGTAAAAATTCAGAAATGAAGAATTTTACTAAAAGTATAATATCAAATTATCAATGACTACAACAAGTCTTTAAAAACTTGATAAATCATAGAGGTAGTAGTTTATTTAAAAAAAACATGTTTTTTTTGTAGGAAATGTTTTTAGGAATTATTATTAAAAAAGAGTTGATAAATGGTTTTTGAAAAATGTTTTTAATTTTCGTAAACTATTTTATAGTAATTATAGTATCATAATTATATTGGATTTAAAAAAAATTTAAGATTTGTATGAGTATTTAAGTGTTTTCTGTTTATAAAAAGTTCTCGAATGTATTTCCAAATTCAAAACAACAAATTGAGAGAGCTCCCATTTTGAGAAAGGCAACCAAAATCGACCTCTATACAGCGTTATCTGTTTGATAGTCTTTATTTTTCATTCGATTAAAATTTCTTTTCTTAATGAAATATATCTTGAAACCTCAATTTTTCTTTCTTGTGTTAGATAGAGTTGGTTCGTAGTCTGTTGTATTAAAACCCAAAAACTACTGAAAACATTTAGTATTCCACATCTAATGCAAAAAATTGGCGAAGCAATATTGAAAACCTTTCTTGAAATCCTTAAATTCAAATCGCTTTTCCTCAATGTTAACAATTGTAATTAAGTTATTCACCTCTTTTTCTTGTCCAATCAGATGAATTCTTGGCGTATTGATCGTATTTTGCTGATGAAATTCATGAGTATATTTCATAATTACAATGGATTTTTGAAAATGTATAAAGAGCGCGAGAAACATAAAAATTCAAAAAATGAAGAAATTTACTAAAAGTTATCTCAAATTATCAATGACAACAACAAGTCTTTAAAAACTTGATAAATCATACAGGTAGTAGTTTATTTAAAAAAAACATGTTTTTTCGTAGGAAATATTTTAAGGAATTATAATTAAAAAAGAGTTGATAAATGGTTTTTGAAAAACGTTTAAAAACCCGCCTTTTGTCCACATTTACATAAATTTGTTCCACTATCAGAACTGTGTCGCATAAGCTTAATACAAGCTGGAAGTAACGCACAAGAAAGCATTTGAATATGAAATAAATAGGAATGACGATTTTTATATTCTATTTTATAGTAATAATGATATGATTACAATGAAAAACGTATAAAAATCGTTTTTTTATCTACATTAATATAAATGGAGAAGTTTAGAAATAAAGTAAATTGGTTAAAGTTATCTCAATTCACCAAAGATATTTCAAAGTTTTTAAAAACATATATTAAGTTTATAAGTTTATTTAAAACCAGAAAATGCTTTTTTGTGATATATAGTACACATAAAGTCATAGTTGAAAATTTATTTAAAAACAAAAAAAAAACACATGATTTTTCATGTGTGGCTATGTATGTGATTATTGGGGTTTTAGATGTGGAACTAAAATATAAAATTTCGACCTATCTTATTCATCCAATGTATTGGTGTTTTCGTACTTTCTTAAAATGGTAGCTATATGCGTTCCAAAATTGATTTCTAAGCATTTACCCAGAAGAATCTATCTTTTTATCTACAGTCACTATTGCGATCGAAAATCTCAAGGAGTAACCAAAGTGAACCCAATTAGCTGAACTGTACCAACAGTCTTAACCTCCCGACGAGACGCTATATTGAGGTTTCGTTTGAAACATTGAGATTTCAAAAGGCCAATACTGATGACGTTGAGAACCCCTGCATGCAAAATTCTATAACATGTTAAACCTTATAGATATATACAAGTGGTACACCCAAAGTTCTTAAAAACTGAGATACATACATATACCTATATATGTAGTTTATTTTTCATTTATTTTTTTTTGTAATATTTTATAGTTATTATAATTTTCAAATAAACCGCTTTTTATCCCTATATAACTGTAAAAAAAAAATGTTTTTTTTGGAGGAAATATTTTGATATTGATTTTTGAAATGTTTAAAAACCGTTTTTATCTACATTTACATAAATTTTTCCACTATCAGAACTGTGTCGCATAAGCTTAATACAAGCTATAAATAACGAGAAAAAAGCTCATCATCTAGTGCTGTGTTATGTTAATGTATGAATATATTTATTAAAAGTAATCTCAATTTATCAATGATGAAACAATAAGATAAACGATATAATTTAGTCAAGAGCAAAAAACGTTTTTTTTTTTGTTATAATTAAAATATATATGATAATAAAGGACAATTCATTTTTGAAATGCGGTTTATCTAAATTTTTTTAAATCTCTGTGTATATATTTTTGTAATAATTGTATAGTATATATGTATGTATATAGTTTTAAGTTAAAAATGAATACTTTTGGCATAAAACGCATTTTTGATAAATCGTATGTATGTATGAGTAAAAATTTAAAAATTCAAAAATTTCCAGTTCACGAACAAGTCACCACTTGAAATTTTTGTGATTTTTGATGTATATTCTAGAGAAATTTCATCAATATTAAATACACGAAATGCATCTAAAACTTTTACTTTAAAGGCTTGATAATGTTTAATGAAACCACATGTTTCAACCAATTGGCACACAAAATAAAATTCTTCTAAGTCTGTGCAGAGCATGGTTTTTATAATTGCAAATTGAATGATTTCGTCATTAAATGAAGATATTTCTATTACGCAATCATCTTCTAAAATAGTTCCATTAGATTTTAAGGACCTGATTTTATACATTATTCCAATTTCTTTTTTAATAGATAATCCAAATTTTTTATGTAAGTGAAACTTGCTTATTTCATTTAACTTTTCATATTTCAAGCCTGTATAAACATTATTTTGCATTAAGAAATATGCTGTCTTGAGTTGCATCTTGATAGAAATTGTTTTGATTAAATTTCTTCGATTTTTTTGTGGATCTTGAAATATTTTTCAATGTTTGATGTTTTGATTCAAATCTCATTGCCCACTTATTTTTAAGGGGCCCAATGTTTGACATAATTGTAGGATAATGAAGGAGAATATGGGCCTTAAACTTTAAAATTTCCCCAAACAATTTTATGAATAGTTTGTGATGTTCCATTATTAAGTTTTTAAGCAAAGATGGTGTGTAATAAACATATTGTTCTAGAATAACAACACTTAAAATTTTTTTTAACAGAAGTATTAGCTGCCACTCTTGTGAGTTTGTGGGTATAATATCACCAATAATGAGAGGTAGATTCAGAATAAAATTTAACATTTCTGCTGCTGTAAATTTAATTTTTTTACATTCTAACATTGTTTCTGTAATGATGTCTGGTCTATTCTTAACACCAAAGTCAAATTTTTTAATTCTAAAATTTAGGGTTTCCAAAGACAATACTTTGTTTTTAATTAATTTATCTAATACTTTGCATGCATCTTCATGCGCAACACCTTCCAAAATGTCATGCATTATATCAACGCTTATATTTTCTGTAACGTGAAAAAATTGAAGACTGTTCCATACACATTTTGCTTTAATGCCAGTTTTGGACAAATCATTCATATTAAGATCTTCTTCATAATTACATCTGTTTCGAATAGGAAACCTAGTATCTGTACAGTATTTAAGAGAGTTTTTATCAATTTTACAAATTCGGCATGGATAATTGCAAATAAAGCATTCAGAAAAACCTGTAATTGCATGTATTCCCAAATTATCACCTAGCAAACTTACGAATACAAATTTGACTTTCTTATATGTCGCATGTTTTATCTCAATGCCTTCATTTTGAAGATAATTCAGCTCTCTTATTACGAATTCGAACATAGTTTCGTTACCATATTTAGTACGATCATTAGAAAATAATAATGAACCGACAAATATAAAATCTAAGTTAGACTGCAAACATGGGGGCAAACAATCAATTTTGACATAAAAAGCTCCTATTTTATAAGCTCCAGCATGTGCACCTAACGCATTTTGTGGTTCAAAGTCATCAAAATATCCATCTAATGGAAGATACAAAACAGAAGGATTTTTTTCAAAAGTTTGTAACTTCTTTTCCCAAAATGGAGAACCCATAACGTTCACAACTACACCTTGTGATTTTAACTCTTTTATTTCGCTTACGTATTTAAGTACTGTGTCCAAGAAATTGATATCAACTAACAAAGCTTTAAAGATTTTTCGTAAAGGAAATACCATCAATGAGAACTTCATCAACTTAGTTTGAAGTAACTCATTTTTGTTTTGAACCTCTAATCGCTTTTCAACAATGTTTTCTTCTGGAGGAAAGTATAGACTTAGATCTTCTAAAAGACTTAAAAGTTTGTATTCACTGCAAGTAAAGCCTTTATGACCGAAATTTTTTATTTTTTCTAAATTTTCAAAAAAATCTTGATTTTCTTCCCTGGGGACAGTGGCTTCGAGATAGTCAAAAATTAATATATTTTGGTTATAGATTTGAAGCAGTAGCTCTTTGGATTTTTTTCTGGATATATTCTCGTCAGAATATATAGAAAGAATAAACTTCATAAAATGTTCGCGATAGTGACATAAAAATCTATTCGGATTTATTACATCCTTGACATTATTTCTAAGATCACAACATATCGCATAGCTATTAATTTCATTCAATTCTTTTTCATTGTGAATCTGTGAAATATTTGATTCTTTTTCTAAATACTGCTGTCCGCATGACTTTAAATGTGTTTTTATATGCTTAATTAAGGCTTTAGATGTGGAAAAAAACGTAAGACATAAAACACATTTAAAAGTTTTAAGATTTGTATGAGTATTTAAGTGTTTTCTGTATAGAAAAAGGTTCTCGAATGTATTTCCACATTCAAAACAACAAATTGAGAGAGCTTCCATTTCGAGAAAAGCAACCAAAATCGTCCTCTAAGGCGTTATCTGTTGGAGGGTCTCTATTTGTCCATTCGTTTAAAATTTCTTTTCTTAATGAAATATTTCTTGAAACCTCAATTTTTCTATCTTGTGTTAGATAAAGTTGGTACGCAGTCTGTTGTATTAAAACCCAAAAGCTACTGGAAACATTTGGATATTCTACATCTAATGCAAAAAAACTGGCAAAGCAAAATTGAAAACCTTTCTTGAAATCTTTAAATACAAATCGCTTGTCTTCAATGTTTACAATTGTAATTAAGTTATTCACCTCTTTTTCTTGTCCAATCAGATGAATTCTTGGCGTATTGATCGTATTTTGCTGATGAAATTCATGAGCTTCTTGCTCAGTAGCAAACATAGGTAAAAAATTAGCTGCTGCGACTGCTTTTGTTGACCTCTTCGGTGTTATCGAACCTTTCTTAGACTTTAAAGGCTTCACAGGGAAAAAATATGGCAGTGCTCGAAGACCAAATATAGTGCATAATTCTAGTATTAAATAAAGCATCATTTAAATATTATTTTTAAAAATGTTCGGTAAATCTAACCTTTATTCCCCTTGTTCTCTTCAGAAGAAAACCACCATTTTTTCAATTCCAAGCTTTTGCTTTTTGAGGCGAGCGTCAACAAAATTTCTGCCAAAATATCAAGCCTTTTTGATGAAATCGTAAAGTCAACTCTTGTCTTGTTTTTGTTATTTTCCGAAAAATAATAACTGGCGTCTGAAAGTAGCTGAAAAAATAAAGTTTAATAAGCGAGATACAAAGGTGTACATTGTCATTCAATTATTTTTTTTTAAACAAAATTAAATTTAAAACAGAATTACAAAATACCAATTGAATTGTAATATCCCCCTTTAAATATTTGTAACGTTGAAAATATGCATCAACTCCATTTTCGCAAACAAATTTTCTTCGGCAACAGTAGGACGCAGCCCACAAATCCAAAAAGTCTTTTTCTTCAACCGAACTGAGAAGCAAGTTCCTATCAGCTTCTTCGGCTGATAAAGTGTTCAAAATATCTAAGGATGAACAAAAAAATACTCACAATTATTTTTACAATTAAATAATAACAGTGATTATTTTTATTTGGCCGCAATATTGAATAATGCACACAATTAATGAACTTAAGGAAGTTACTTTTGTTTTTATCATTCACATTCACGGTTGTTGTTTCTGCTAACGATCTCCGGTCTATCAATCCACATGCCTTAAGTGCTGTTCTTGCGTTCATTAAAGCACATAAAAGCTTTCCACCTGCTTTAATTTTTCCTATAGCGACCGAATAAAATGTTTCTTTCTCTTCAGTGGGGAAAATTTGACAGAGCAGCGTAGAAAGGTGAATATATTCGTGCTTTTGTAGCCTGAATTGCAATTTTAATTTTAATTTTAATTTTACAAAAAAATGTATGTACTATTTACAGTCTGTCGAATTTATCCAATAAAAGCGTATTGATTATGACTTTTGCTATTTTCGATCTGTCTGATTCGTCCAATGTTTGAGTGTTTTCGTACTTTTTCAAAATGATAAGAGATTCCAAATTGATTTCTAAGCAGTCGCTCAGAAGAATCTATGTTAAATTGAAATAAATTAAAACCTTTAGATGGAGAAATAAAATAAAATAAATAATAATTTAAATAAGTTAAACCAGAGAAAATTCAGCAGCAGATTAAATTTTTTTGAACAAAGCATGTTATTAACTTTTATTTTGATGATTTGTAAGAGATACATTGTTTTATTTCTAGTTTTATTCTTTTCAAAATTAATAAATCTGCAGCAGAACACCCTTCAAAAATAATATTTAAACTTTATGGATACCGTACTTACATTCATTCACATCAACTACTGGAGCCAGGGGCGTATTTCATAAAACTACAAGACTAATGTTCGGTTTCACAAATATTTAAGACTTCTAAATTTTTTATATGACGTATTTTGTAAGGAACAAACGTCATTTAAACATTTAAAATCCTGTTCAACAGTTAAAAGGGCTTTATGAAACCGGCCATATCGATTATTATTCACGTGTAGAAGACTTCTGTTCATAAAGAAATCTAACAGCCTCATAACAACAATTATCCCAGACTTGTAGCTATACAAGTAAATTTAGAAAATAGACAATAGATAAATCCTTTAATCATGCTTCTTCGTTTGTTCTTATTCTTCTCTTTCATAATACTGTACATATTGTATGTCCCAATACTTTTTCAAACAAAGTTCACCTTTTTCTTTTTTCCTATATTAAAAAACCCTCAAATTGAACATTCGACCATTAGCAATCAAGTTAAAGGCTTTTAAAAATAGAAACATCAATTTTTTTTATAATATTGAGACTCTCGCTGCTGCTCCAACAAAATCAAATATTTATTTAATTTCATAACGTAGTAACGGACTTGTAGACTTGTAGTTTTGTAGCAGCTGAATCAATTCTTAATAGTTTAAATTGGCCCAGCTACAAGTGTAAAAAAATCAACTCAAAAAAGTACAACTCCATACCTTTTTCATGCTTGTAGCTACAATTCTACAACTACAAGACTAATAATTTTATGAAATAGGCCCCAACTGTAGTCCAAGGGCAACTCCCTAGCAATAACTTAATCAGCAATATTGATTTAATTTATTGATTTAACTACATTTATGAAAAACAAATGGATTGCTTTTAAACATAGAAACCACTAGCGTGCGATTCGTTTGATTGAATTTTTTCAACATCAGAAATTTTGTCTAACCTTGCCATTAAATTGCGTTTCTGTCTTAAAAAATCAAATAAACGGGTGAAAACCAAACGAATCCCACGCAAAAATCTGTGTTTAAAAGCATTCATACTGTAGTAAAATTAAAAAAAATTATTATACAAACAAGTAAGGTACACATAAAAAAGGTTACAAAAAATTAACAATATAAATAAAAACTAAAAACTAACTAACCTCTTTCGTAAAAAAAAATTTAGTTTCAGTCGACAAACTAAACGATAAAAAATTTGAATCGACAGACACGGAACTTGAAGACGCCATTATTAAATTTTGACCTTTATAAAAAATAGCAAATATATATTAAATTAATTTATTTGAAATATTAAATAATGGTACAAACTAAAGGTCTGCATGAATTTATTCATATGCCTCTTTTAAATGAGTACACTACTTCAATGTATTCTATCCATGTTTATTAATTTCTAATAGGGCCCATAGACACAACACTTGTGTGGACCCCAATCGATACACCGACACCAAAAATCAAACATTTTTCAATTTTGTGTCAACGTACCCATTGGTGTGATGTGTATGGGGAAGTGTCATGACACCGGTGTGCACACAAGTGTTGTGCGTATGGGCTCTATTAGAAACGAAGACTGCACACCATTTCATCCCTTTAAAACGAATCGAATACACTGTTTGGTTTCTCTCGTGCTTGAATCAAAAGGAACAAGTGCAAGCCTAACAGTTTTAAACACACCGAATACACCGAGTAATCCGGACACATATATTCATTTTTATCTATCTTTGATAAAGAAAAAGTTCTCTCCCACTAATAGATTATGGTTAGGGATGGACCAAACTGGTTTTACTCGGCGTATGCATAGGTGTATTCGGTGCATTTGCTGAATACACGATTCTAATGTTTTGGTTTCAATAGGTTTGTTATGTTTTTCAAGATATGAAGGGTGTGTTTGAAAATATTAAGAGTGCTTTGAAAGTAGTTTCGAGACATTCGTTGCAGATGTTTAGTAAGAACTAGTAAGTCAATCAACAAATTTCATGCCACTTGACAGACATAAGTGAACACTTCAGTTTATTTGTGACAAACTATAGTTGAAACGATATTCATCTTACAAAAATCTACGCTCATTTTGAAAAAACCATTTGTGAGATCGAAAATCTCAAGAAGTCACCTATTCAATAAGTAGGGGTCGATTCTGGTTCTGTGAAAAAGTGAAAAGAAAAAATTCTAATTCTGCGGAAATGTGAACCCAAACATTACAAAAATTTTAAAGAAAAACAAACTAAGTAACTATCAATTATTATTTACCACATTAACTTGTGAAAATAATCTTCCCGGCAAAAAATAAAGAAGGATAATGAAATGCAATTTTAAATGTGTTCAACGAAAAACCACAAGGCGAACAAAATTGTGCTGTGCCTAAAACATTTCTACTGTTAGAAAAGCGTCAAAGCAAAGTATCACACAAATCAACACATGCTAAAATATTCACACCTTAACTCTTAACAGCTGTGTTTTATTATCTTCTATCGGGATGCGGATCTGGATTTACTTTTAACACGTAATACAAAAACAAAATAGGTAACATAAACTTTTCAAAATTCAGATCCGGTTCCCGTTAGAAAATGATAAAAAAACGATAGAAGATAATAAGAAACACCTAATATATGCTATAATTTATATAAATATGAAAAATTTTGTTAGCAAAATGAAAAAAGTAAAAAATATATAAAAGACAAATTAAGATGGTTACCTATGTACACACAGGGGGGATTGTTTCCAATTTTCCAAAAGTAATCCTTTATTTTAAAGTTTTCAATTTGTTTTATTAATTAATTTATTTGTTTTGTTACTTTCAGTTTGTAATTTTTTTTATTTTTCGTAAATCGATGTCGACGGCCGGCACCAAAACCAAAGAAAGAATGATTTGCAATAAAACAAAACACGTAATACAAAAACAAAATAAAGAACAATTTTCAAAATTGTTTTAGTACCACGTCTTAAAAGCAAATTCAGATCCAGATCCCGATAGAAGATAATAAAAAACGATTGAAGATAATGAAAAACACCTTTCTATGATATAATTTACTTTCCTATCAATAGTTTTGCTAGCAAAACGAAAAGAGTGAAAGATAAAGAAAAGACAAATCAAAATTGTTACCTATGTACACACAGGGGGGGTTGTTTCCAATTTCCCAAAAATAATCCTTTATTTTAAGGTTTTAATCTGTTTTATTAATTAATTTCTTTGTTTGTTTAACTAATTTATTAGTTTTACTAATTTACTTATTTGTTTTATTGATATCACTTTGTAAATTTTTTATTTTGTGCAAATGGCAACGTTTCAAAGCGCGTTCGCAGCTGTCAAAGATAAAATAGAAAACATCTAATGCAAAAACAGATTGGCACAGCAACTTCAGCAGCAACTTTGAGAGCAACGAAAACTTTGATATTAAAAGCCATTTGAAGTAGATGTGTTAATGTATTCACAGCCATTTAAGACCACTAGCTCTAAAATGAGTGATGCGGTTGTCAAAGTTGCTGTTGAAATTGCTGTGCCAATCCGTTTCTCGCATAATTAAAGTGAATACAATGGAGACGCAGCCGCGAACGTGACTCTGAGCTTAATAGTTTTAATAATCATGCGCGTGGGACGCACGTTCCAACGCGCGTCTATTTTGTTCAGCCAGTAAAAAAGAGTGGAAAAAGGAGTAGCTGCGAACAACCACTCGAAAACGACATTAATTTTCATGAAAGCAAAGTATCAAACAAACCTTAACAACTCTTAATAGCTGTGGTTTTTATCTTCTATCGGGATCCGGATCTGAATCTGGATTTACTTTTATTACGTAATACAAAAAATGAAATAGTGGAAAATGTTCAACATTGTTTTTGTAGCACGTATTAAGAGCTAATTCAGATCCAGATCCGGATCCCGACAGAACAAAATAAAACACAGCTAATATGTTTAAATTTATATCACTATCAATAATTTAGCTAGCCACAAAAATGAAAAATATATGTATATGAAAAATTAATAAAGATGGTTACCTTTCGCAAACATGGGCGATGTTTCCAATTTCCCCAAAAGTTATTTTTATTTTATAGTTTTTGATTTGTTTTATTAATAATTTTTTTAGTTTTTTTAATTCATTTATTGTTTAATTATTTTCACTTTTTTTTTTTTTATTTGCCAATAATATTAGTTGACGGCCCAGGTAAAAGAATTCAAATTGCATCATAAGTGAATTCTTTTCCGGTCAGGTTCTTCAATTTTGTGATTCATTTATGATTCAATTTTTAATTAAAATGTTTGCTGGGACGTAATACGAAAACGAAATAAAAGAAAATTTTCAAAATTGTTTTTGTACCACGTCTTAAAAGTAAATTCAGATCCAGATCCGGATCCCGATAGCAGATAGTAAAAAACGATTGAAGATAATGAAAAACACCTATCATATCGTCGTCGTTCAATGAAAACTCCCTTAGTCCATGTCTTGAAAAAGCTGTTTTAAACTAAATACCGAAATGAAAAGTTCTGCAAGACTTCCCTTGTCCTACATTAATATTATTTATAAATTTAAAAATCTTAAACTCAAAAATTATTAAATTCTTGTCTGTAAAAATATCCACTAAAAAATTCAAAAGTCCGAACAAAATAGAAATGGACTTAGGGAGTTTTCATTGATCGACGACGATATGATATAATTTACTTTCCTATGAATAATTTTGCAAGCAAAACGAAATGAGAGAAAGATAAAGAAAAGACAAATCCTAATTGTTACCTATTTACACACAGGGGGGGTGTTTCCAATTTCCCAAAAATAATCCTTTATTTTTAGGTTTTAATCTGTTTTATTAATTAATTTCTTTGTTTGTGTAACTAATTTATTAGTTTTACTAATTTATTTATTTGTTTTATTGATATTACTTTGTAAATTTTTTAGTTTTTGCAAATGGCTGTCGACGACCGGCACCAAAACCAATGAAAGAATGATTTGCAATAATACAAAAACACGTAATACAAAAACAAAATAATAGAAAATGTTCAAAATTGTTTTTGTACCACGTCTTAAAAGTAAATTCAGATCCAGATCCGGATCCCGATAGCAGATAGTAAAAAACGATTGAAGATAATGAAAAACACCTATCATATCGTCGTCGTTCAATGAAAACTCCCTTAGTCCATGTCTTGAAAAAGCTGTTTTAAACTAAATACCGAAATGAAAAGTTCTGCAAGACTTCCCTTGTCCTACATTAATATTATTTATAAATTTAAAAATCTTAAACTCAAAAATTATTAAATTCTTGTCTGTAAAAATATCCACTAAAAACTTCAAAAGTCCGAACAAAATAGAAATGGACTTAGGGAGTTTTCATTGATCGACGACGATATGATATAATTTACTTTCCTATGAATAATTTTGCAAGCAAAACGAAATGAGAGAAAGATAAAGAAAAGACAAATCAAAATTGTTACCTATTTACACACAGGGGGGGTTGTTTCCAATTTCCCAAAAATAATCCTTTATTTTTAGGTTTTAATCTGTTTTATTAATTAATTTCTTTGTTTGTGTAACTAAGTTATTAGTTTTACTAATTTATTTATTTGTTTTATTAATATTACTTTGTAAATTTTTTAGTTTTTGCAAATGGCTGTCGACGACCGGCACCAAAACCAATGAAAGAATGATTTGCAATAATACAAAAACACGTAATACAAAAACAAAATAATAGAAAATGTTCAAAATTGTTTTTGTACCACGTCTTAAAAGTAAATTCAGATCCAGATCCGGATCCCGATAGCAGATAGTAAAAAACGATTGAAGATAATGAAAAACACCTATCATATCGTCGTCGTTCAATGAAAACTCCCTTAGTCCATGTCTTGAAAAAGCTGTTTTAAACTAAATACCGAAATGAAAAGTTCTGCAAGACTTCCCTAGTCCTACATTAATATTATTTATAAATTTAAAAATCTTAAACTCAAAAATTATTAAATTCTTGTCTGTAAAAATATCCACTAAAAAATGCAAAACTCCGAACAAAATAGAAATGGACTTAGGGCGTTTTCATTGATCGACGACGATATGATATAATTTACTTTCCTATGAATAATATTGCTAGCAAAACGAAATGAGAGAAAGATAAAGAAAAGACAAATCAAAATTGTTATCTTGTACGCACAGGGGGGGTTGTTTCCAATTTCCCAAAAGTAATCCTTTATTTTAAAGTTTTCAATTTGTTTTATTAATTAATTTATTTGTTTTATTACTTTCGCTTTGTAATTTTTATTTATTTTTCGCAAATGGCTGTCGACCAAGACCAAAGAAAGAATGATTTGGAATAAAAAAATGACATTATTTTCTTTCGTGAATTCCTTAATTTGAAAACACAACATTATTATTTAATATTGCAGAATTTTACTGTTTTTCTCTCGCTCAGAAAATAAAGTAAGGTAGTTATTAATATTTAAATGTTTTCCAAAAAAACACATACAAAAATGAATGAAAATACTTGTAGAGCAAAAAACTTTTGTGAAAGGTGAAGAAGAGTCTTTTAGGTAAACTAGGCTAAGAATAATGGTTGTGTTTTCTTGTAGGCCATATGGGCTTTACTCATATATAATAACCGCTTGGCAAGTATGTAATGGTGTGTTAAACGAAAAACCCACATGGCGAACAAAATTGTCTTTTGCATTCAACAAGTGGGCTAGAAATTTTCTACTGTAAGAAAAGCGTAAAAGAAAAGTATCAAACAAATCAACAACTTCTAAAATATTCACACCTTAAGAGCCATTTCACACATACCCGGCAACCGGCTACCGGCACCGGGCAAACAGCATTTGGCAAAGTAAACCTTATGGGACTTTTCACACATGCCGAACGGTGCCGATGCTGGCAGCCAGCAGCCGATCGCCAGACCAGGCAATGCTGCAATGAGACCGAAATGTAGAAAACCAAATTTCACTTTCACATATGTGTGGCCCGGTAGTTGTTTTCTTTGCTCCCCTGGTTTTAAGTTGGTATCTCCTGTGTAGGAGATAAGGGTTGTTTTGTCTTTTATGTCAAGTAGACTGGCAAGAGGCGATCGCAGAACTAAACAAATTCACATCGCATACCTACATTGTTGCATGCCGGCTACCCAGTGCCGGGTATGTGTGAAAGTATACTTATATGTTGAAAAAAACGTGTAGTCGGTGCCGGTTCTCGCCGGTGGCTATGTGTGAAATGGCTCTTAGTTTTTAATAGCTGTGTTTTATTATCTTCTATCGGGATACGGATCTTAATTTACTTTTAACACGTAATAGAAAAACACGTAATACAAAAACAAAATAATGGAAAATTTTCAGTTGTTTCTGTAGCACGTGTTAAAAGTAATACGAATCCCGAAAAAAAGATAAAAAAACCATAGAAGATAATAAAAAACAATAGAAGATAATAAAAAACACCTAATATTCATATATTATAATTTATATCACTAGATATGAATGATTCTGCTAATAAAACTAAAATTCTGAAAAATATGTAAAAGAAAAATCAAAATGGTTACCTATATACACCCAGGAGGGGACAGTAGTTCCAATTTCCCAAAAATAATCCTTTATTTTAAGGTTTTAATCTGTTTTATTAATTAATTTCTTTGTTTGTTTAACTAATTTATTAGTTTTACTAATTTATTTATTTGTTTTATTGATATCACTTTGTAAATTATTTATTTTTTGCAAATGGCTGTCGACGACCAGCACCAAACCAAAACCAAAGAAAGAATGATTTGTAATAAGAAACATTACATCATCCTCTTTCGTGAAAACCCAAGCCACGCATAAGAGGAACAGTAGGAAACAAGACATTTGATTCCTTACATCGTTTTCAATTGGATTTCCGTTCCTATCGGAAATGGAAAATTTGGAGTAACTTGCTGAACACAATAGAAGCGCGTTTCAAAGCGCTTTCGCAGCTGTCAAAGATAAAATACAAAACATCTAATGCAAAAACAGATTGGCACAGCAACTTCAGCAGCAACTTTGAGAGCAACGAAAACTTTTATATCAAAAGCCATTTGAAGTAGATGTGTTAATGTATTCACAGCCATTTAAGACCACTAGCTCTAAAATGAGTGATGCGGTTGTCAAAGTTGCTGTTGAAATTGCTGTGCCAATCCGTTTCTCGCATAATTAAAGTGAATACAATGGAGACGCAGCCGCGAACGTGACTCTGAGCTTAATAGTTTTAATAATCATGCGCGTGGGACGCACGTTCCAACGCGCGTCTATTTTGTTCAGCCAGTAAAAAAGAGTGGAAAAAGGAGTAGCTGCGAACAACCACTCGAAAACGACATTAATTTTCATGAAAGCAAAGTATCAAACAAACCTTAACAACTCTTAATAGCTGTGGTTTTTATCTTCTATCGGGATCCGGATCTGAATCTGGATTTACTTTTATTACGTAATACAAAAAATGAAATAGTGGAAAATGTTCAACATTGTTTTTGTAGCACGTATTAAGAGCTAATTCAGATCCAGATCCAGATCCGGATCCCGACAGAATATAATAAAACACAGCTAATATGTTTAAATGTATATCACTATCAATAATTTTGGTAGCCACAAAAATGAAAAATATATGTATATGAAAAATTAATAAAGATGGTTACCTTTCACACACATGGGCGTTGTTTCCAATTTCCCCAAAAGTTATTTTTATGTTTTAGTTTTTGATTTGTTTTATTAATAATTTTTTTAGTTTTTTCAATTCATTTATTGTTTAGTTATTTTCACTTTTTTTTTTTTTTTTGCCAATGATGGTAGTCGACGGCCGGCACCAAAACCAAAGAATGAATGATGGGGAATAAAAATGAAATAACATCATCCTCCTTCGTTAATAGCCACGCTTGAGAGGAACGATAGGAAACGAGACACTTGATACCTTAAGCTGAAAACACATTATTATTTAAGATTGCAGAATTTTATTGATTTTCTCTCCCTCATAAAAATAAAGTTAGTTAGTTAGTTATATTTACATGTATTCCAAAAAACACTTTAAAAAATGAAAAAAAGTTACTCAGAGTGACTCTCTAGAGCAAAAACCTTTTGTGAAAGGTGAAGAAGGGTATTTTTTTAAGTAAACTGGGCCAAATGGGCTTAATTCATGTATATATATCTACTACAACAAATTATTTCTTGAAAAAAATGTTGTTGTGACATTGCTAGGCCTCAATGAACTTGAGTCAAAGGGGTTGTACAAAATTTTCCGAAATTTGAAAGTAGAGAACGATTTCTTTTAAAAAAGGAATAATTTTTTATTTTTGAGAAAATTTGCGATGTCGCAGCATAAACTGTCAGAATAGGCAGTTTGTAAGAAATAAATAGTCCGCTTTTTCGAATCTTTTTAGTGAAACTAACAAGTAGATGTCTAATATATCGAGAATTGTCACTGAACTATCCTTATCCTTGTCACACCAGACTCAATTTGCATACAATTTTTCGCAACCATGTGTCGTTAGCGTATATTTGTATTTATAACTTTTGTCCCTCTTTTGTGCAAAAAATTTGGATTGTAATTAAGCCCTAAAACGATAAAATAATCTGGTTTTCCTTTGGACCAAAAAAATCAACTTTTTTATTTTTTGACCTTAGATCAACTTTTGCTTTCCATTCGATTTTTTTCAAATCTCAGATTTTAACAAGATTTACACGCACTTGCACACACGCCAAAATATTAGGTTGCATTTGGCATTTCGCAGTGTTGTTTACTTTCGATAAGAAGGTGGTGTTTGTTGGAAAAATTTACCTATCAACACAAAAATAATTACCCACACAATTACAAAAACAAATGAAATCTCATTTTGTGTTCTTTTTGCCACTAAAGATTTATGATCTGACCACAAAATCTGAAATGGTAGAATGGAAAACCACATTAAATAATAATATTGTGTCGTCACCTTAAGAATCAAGTGTCTCGTTTCCTTTCGTTCGCCTTATGCCTATGCGTGGCTATTGGGAAGTTTGCCCAGATGTCAGTTGAAACACGCAAAGAAAAAAAAAGCAAAGCTAGTCAGAGGTAAAACAAATTTCAATGGCGTAAATAGTAACAAAGTGATTAATAAATTCTAAATTGGCTCAAAATATTATTGTAAAAAAAAAGTTTTCTGTTTAAACTATTGCTTATTACAACTAAAAGCTCAAAGTTTTTTGTACTACGAATGTTAAAAACATAAACACTTTAAAAGTTTAGTTATTTTATTAAATTTGTTCTTTTTTGAATTTAGTTAAGTCCTAAAACGATAAAATTCTGCAAAATAATGTGGTTTTCCTTTCGACCAAAAATATCAACATTTTTATTTTTTAGCTTAGATCAACTTTTGCTTTCCATTAGATTTTTCAAATCTAAAATTTTAACAAGTTTACACGCACCAAAATAAAGTGACATTAATCTAAACGCATTAGGTTGCATTTGGCATTTCGCAGTGTTGTTTACTTTCGATAAGAAGGTGGTGTTTGTTGGAAAAATTTACCTATCAACACAAAAATAATTACCCACACAATTACAAAAACAAATGAAATCTCATTTTGTGTTCTTTTTGCCACTAAAGATTTATGATCTGACCACAAAATCTAAAATGGTAGAATGGAAAACCACATTAAATAATAATGTTGTGTCGTCACCTTAAGAATCAAGTGTCTCGTTTCCTTTCGTTCGCCTTATGCCTATGCGTGGCTATTGGGAAGTTTGCCCAGATGTCAGTTGAAACACGCAAAGAAAAAAAAGCAAAGCTAGTCAGAGGTAAAACAAATTTCAATGGCGTAAATAGTAACAAAGTGATTTGTAAATTCTACATTGACTCAAAATATTATTTAAAAAAAAAGTTTTCTGTTTAAACTATTGCTTATAACAACTAAAAGCTCAAAGTTTTTCTACTACGAATGTTAAAAACATGTAAACACTTTAAAAGTTTAGTTATTTTATTAAATTTGTTCTTGTGAACCTCTCCACTTCGGAAAACTTTTCGTACAAATCATATCTTTTTTCTAAAATTTTACATCCTAACTTTTACTTTTGATAAAAGTAAAACACCAGTTCACATACGAATATAATTTTAGAAACTAAGAAGTAGATGTCTCATATATTGAGAATAATTGTCACTGAACTAACCTTATTCTTGTCACGCCAGACTCAATTTTCATACGATTTTTCGCAACCATGTGTCGTTAGCTTATATTTGTATTTTTAACTTTTGTCTCTCCTTTGAGCAAACATTTTTGAATGTAGTTAAGTCCTAAAACGATAAAATTCTGCAAAATAATGTGGTTTTCCTTTTGACCAAAAAGATCAACTTCTTTATTTTTTGACCTGAGATCAACCTTTGCTTTCCATTCGATTTTTCAAATCTAAAATTTTAACAAGATTTAACACGCACCAAAATAAAGTGACATTAATCTGAACGTATTAGGTTGCATTTGGCATTTCGCAGTGTTGTTTACTTTCGATAAGAAGGTGGTGTTTGTTCGAAAAATTTATCAACAAAAAACTAATTACCTACACAATTACAAAAACAAATTAAATCTCATTTTGTGTTGTATTTGCAACTAAAGATTTATGATCTGACCACAAAACCAAAAATGGTAGAATGGAAAACCACATTAAATAATAATGTTGTGTCGGCACCTTAAGAATCAAATGTCTCATTTCCTTTCGTTTGCCTTATGCCTATGCGTGGCTACTGCGAAGCTTGCCCAGATATTAGTTGAAACACGAAACCAAAAAAAAGCAATTTCCCGAAATGCCGAATTCACGAAAGAGAATGATGTAATTCTTAATATTGAACAAAATTAAAATCATCTTTTGTACTGGCCGTCGAGTATTCCTTTTAAAGTAAAGGCTCTCCCAAACCAACGCGAAACATTCGCTCACGACAGTTTTTTTGTTGTTTTTAGCATTGTGTATCTGACAAAATACGACAGATACACAATGCTAAAAACAACAAAAAACTGTCGTCAGCGAATGTTTCGCGTTGGTTTGGGAGAGCCTTAAATCTTAATTAATTACTTGATTGATTTTCTTATAATTTTTTTATATTTTTACTTAAAAAATAAATTATAAGATGTTAAACGGAAAACCCACATGGCGAACAAAATTGTTCTATGCATTCAACAATGGCCTAGAACAAGCAACGAATCAACAAATGCTAAAATATTCACACCCTAACTCTTAATAGCTGTGTTTAAATATCTTCTATCGGGATCTGGATTTACTTTTAACAAGTAATACAAGAACAAAATAATGCAACATTTTCAGAATTGTTTTTGTAGCAAGTGTTGAAAGTTAATTCAGATCCAGATAGAAGATAATAAAACAGAACTCATAGATGTTAAAATTCATTTTACAATGAATAATTCTGCTAGCAGAACGCAAAAAGTGAAAAAACCAAAGAAAGAGTGATTTGCGGGAACTAATCTTTGTTATCAATAATCTAGTTAGATATAAATGTTCAAACAGATACTCATAAATTGTAGAAACACTTTTCCACTTATTTGTGTTTTTTTTTGAAAACAATTGCTAAAACCTTTTGTAGGAAGCTGTTTCAAGCTTAAAAAATTAATTTTGGGCGCTTAAATTAAAAGCATTCCAAAAGATGAAGGACTTTTTCATAAGTGAGAAAAGTATTTGATTTCTATCAACCAAAGTGTCCCTCCTAAGCTTAAAGCCGTTTGCTTCAAAAGATTTAAGCAATTGTTTTCAAAGAAAACACAAATAAGTGGAGAAGTGTTTATACAATTTGTGAGTATCTGTTTGAATATTTTCTTCACACTTTATTATTGATAAATATTCCTGATTGCTTTGAGAAACTATGCGAACTGCACTCATCTTGAACATGAATGCTTGTACTATGATATTTTTATTTGGAAAAGAAAGCTTTACAACATTGTTGTTAAAAATTAATATTTAACTGCCCTAAAAATTGGATGTTACTTTTTGCATCCCTTGCATTGATTGTCTGATAGACCTTTCCTTGTCCCGATCGATCGAGCAACACTCCACAACCACAATGCACAAAATCTCCGAATTGAATCGCTTCTTGTAGTTGCGAATTTCACGAGTGTTACTTGAGGCACTATGCGACATTGGGCTCACATTGACGTTCACGTGACTGTCGATGCTTGACTAAGTAAAGCTGGAAAGATATGCCTCGTGTGGTGTGTTGTGGAGTCATGTATCGCTATCGCTCTAATGTATTTCATATGCGTAGAGCCATATTTTTATCATGTGATGAGTTGTGTCGAAACCTTTGAAATACATTGGAATGAAAGCGACACACTACTCCACGACGCACCACACGATTGTAGTGTGGTGTCGGCTTAAGTTCAGCAGAACGCTACTCGTTCGAGTTCTTAGAGAATCCAAGCCACTACTGTCTACGCTTCGGTTCCTTTTCATGATTAGAGTTCGATCACCAGCTTTGATCATCATCGGATGCTGGGGGCAGTGGACGATTGTGTGGATCACAAATACCATTAGAAGCCGGAGGACTGGTGGTATTCTCTGAGGCAGGTCCAAGGCCAAGAGGTTTAGGTGGATCATTTGCCAGCAATGTACCATCGGGGCGGTCATGTTCATTCGGTGCCAGGTTCACTATCCGAATCACTGCTATCAATTGGATGCACATGATGATTATTCACAACAGGAGGAGCTGGTGCTGGTTTCTATTGTTGTGCCGATGAAGTTGATGATGTTACCGAAGTCCATGATTGATGTTTATTTCTTGGCGGTGATTCGGGTTGATATTGCTGAGAATTTATTTAATTGTGCAGCAACATGCCGAATCCTCAGCTCTCCTCGGTGAATTATCTTTTGCATGTGCCGGCCGTCGAGTTTTCTTTTTAAATTACATAAGTCATAATTAATTACTTGATTGATTTCTTTTATACAATTTTATAATATTTTTACTTTAAAGAAAAATCAAGAAAAACTCGATGGCCGGCAAAAAAAGAAACTATTTGCGCCAAATGTAAATGACAATGACAAATGACATCTAAAATTCCACATCATCCTCTTTCGTGAATGCGTGGAACGATAGGAAATGAGACATTTCAATCGTTAAGCTCAAAACACATGAATCAAAGAATACAAGATTGCGCCACTTCTACGTCATAGGATCTAAAACAACAAAAAAATGTCACAGCAAGGAAAATTTCAGTGAATATGGCTTTTCGTGGGGCCATAATTCAATGATTTAAAAAACTTTTCGTTTTTAAAGTAATAAAATATCACCGAAAATTGTTTTTAAATTTAGTTTAAATTGTTTTAAAAAATATAAATCACCAAAAAAAAAAAACAAAAAAGCAGAGTGGTGTGGTGTGGAAAAAGGAAAATATCAGTCATATTTCCTTCACATTTTATTATTTTTTCATACGATTTTTTGCAACGTGTCGTTAGCGTATGTTTGTATGTTTAACTTTCGTCTCTTCTTTGTGCAAACATTTTTTAATGTAGTTAAGTCTTAAAACGAAAAACATTCTGCAATCTAATGTTATTAGGTGTGTTCCTTTGGGCTCCAGTATCTAATGCCAATTACTGTTGGCTGCAGTCAACTACTTCTACTCTGTGGTCGAAATAGTTCAAAGTAGTTCATTAATCTAGCAACAGAATGTTTCCAAACAAGAAAAAGACATCACCAATCAAAAGAAATTACGTAATAGATTATTGTTGTTGACATTTTTCTAATTTTAAAGTAAAATAAGAAAACAAACAACCGAAATTAAATTGATATTGAGGTTAGATTTTACTTTTGGCAAAATGAATGCATTCCATTCATCATCTACTCGGCAGTACTAAAAATTACTTTGCAAGGCCCAACCAAAAAAATCAACCTTGATCAACTTTTGCTTTCCATTCGATTTTTCCAAATCTCAAATTTTAACAATCTGAACGTATTAGGTTGCATTTGGCATTTCGCAGTGTTGTTTACTTTCGATAAGAAGGTGGTGTTTGTTCGAAAAATTTATCAACAAAAAACTAATTACCTACACAATTACAAAAACAAATTAAATCTCATTTTGTGTTGTATTTGCAACTAAAGATTTATGATCTGACCACAAAACCAAAAATGGTAGAATGGAAAACCACATTAAATAATAATGTTGTGTCGGCACCTTAAGAATCAAATGTTTCGTTTTCTTTCGTTCGCCTTATGCCTGTGCGTGGCTACTACGAAGCTTGCCCAGATATTAGTTGAAACACGAAACCAAAAAAAAGCAATTTCCCGAAATGCCCAATTTACGAAAGAGAATGATGTAATTCTTAATATTGAACAAAATTAAAATCATCTTTTGTCCGGGCCGTCGAGTATTCCTTTTAAAGTAAATCTTAATTAATTACTTGATTGATTTTCTTATAATTTTTTTATATTTATACTTAACAAATAGATTTCAAGATGTTAAACGGAAAACCCACATGGCGAACAAAATTGTCCTATGCATTCAACAATGGCCTAGAACAAACAACGAATCAACAAATGCTAAAATATTCACACCCTAACTCTTAATAGCTGTTTTAATATCTTCTATCGGGATCGGGATTTACTTTTAACAAGTAATACAAGAACAAAATAATGGAACATTTCCAGAATTGTTTTTGTAGCACGTGTTGAAAGTTAATTCAGATCCAGATCCCGATAGAAGATAATAAAACAGAACTCAGATGTTAAAATTCATTTTACTATGAATTACAATTAGTAGAAACACTTTTCTACTTATTTGCATTCTCTTTTAAAATAATTGTTATCGTCTTTTGTAGCAAACGGCTTTTAGCTTAGAGAAGACGGTTTGGCCGCTAGAAATCAAATGCTTTTCTCACTTACCCAAAACTCCTAAATCTTCAATAATAATCAATAATATCGCTTGAGGTAAACGAGTTACGACATATTTACAATTAGTAGAAACACTTTTCTACTTATTTGCATTCTCTTTTAAAATAATTGTTATCGGCATTTGTAGCAAACGGCTTTTAGCTTAGAGAAGACGGTTTGGCCGCTAGAAATCAAATGCTTTTCTCTCTTACCTAAAAGTCCTAAATCTACAATAATAATCAAGAATACCGCTTGAGGTAAATGATTTAAGACATTCACAATTGGAAGAAACACTTTTTCACTTATTTGTGATCTCTTTGAAAATAATTGCTATAGTCTTTTTTAGCAAACGGCTTTTAGCTTAGAGAAGATGGTTTGGCCGCTAGAAATCAAAAGCTTTTCTCACTTACCCAAAAGTCCTTAATCTACAATAATAATCAATAATATCGCTTGAGGTAAACGAGTTAAGACATATTTACAATTAGAAGAAACACTTTTCCGCTTATTTGCATTCTCTTTTAAAATAATTGTTATCGTCTTTTGTAGCAAACGGCTTTTAGCTTAGAGAAGACGGTTTGGCCGCTAGAAATCAAATGCTTTTCTCACTTACCCAAAACTCCTAAATCTTCAATAATAAGCAATAATATCGCTTGAGGTAAACGAGTTACGACATATTTACAATTAGTAGAAACACTTTTCTACTTATTTGCATTCTCTTTTAAAATAATTGTTATAGTCTTTTGTAGATAACGGCTTTTAGCTTAGAGAAGACGGTTTGGCCGCTAGAAATCAAATGCTTTTCTCACTTACCCAAAACTCCTAAATCTTCAATAATAATCAATAATATCGCTTGAGGTAAACGAGTTACGACATATTTACAATTAGTAGAAACACTTTTCTACTTATTTGCATTCTCTTTTAAAATAATTGTTATCGGCATTTGTAGCAAACGGCTTTTAGCTTAGAGAAGACGGTTTGGCCGCTAGAAATCAAATGCTTTTCTCACTTACCCAAATGTCTTAAATCTTCAATCATAATCGATAATATCACTTGAGGTAAATGATTAAAGACATATTCACAATTGAAAGAACTCTTTTCCACTTATTTGTGTTCCCTTTGAAAGTAATTGCTATAGTCTTTTGTAGCAAACGGCTTTTAGCTCAGAGAAGACGGTTTGGCCGCTAGAAATCAAAAGCTTTTCTCACTTACCCAAAAGTCCTTAATCTACAATAATAATCAATAATATCGCTTGAGGTAAACGAGTTAAGACATATTTACAATTAGAAGAAACACTTTTCCGCTTATTTGCATTCTCTTTTAAAATAATTGTTATCGTCTTTTGTAGCAAACGGCTTTTAGCTTAGAGAAGACGGTTTGGCCGCTAGAAATCAAATGCTTTTCTCACTTACCCAAAACTCCTAAATCTTCAATAATAAGCAATAATATCGCTTGAGGTAAACGAGTTACGACATATTTACAATTAGTAGAAACACTTTTCTACTTATTTGCATTCTCTTTTAAAATAATTGTTATAGTCTTTTGTAGCAAACGGCTTTTAGCTTAGAGAAGACGGTTTGGCCGCTAGAAATCAAATGCTTTTCTCACTTACCCAAAACTCCTAAATCTTCAATAATAATCAATAATATCGCTTGAGGTAAACGAGTTACGACATATTTACAATTAGTAGAAACACTTTTCTACTTATTTGCATTCTCTTTTAAAATAATTGTTATCGGCATTTGTAGCAAACGGCTTTTAGCTTAGAGAAGACGGTTTGGCCGCTAGAAATCAAATGCTTTTCTCTCTTACCTAAAAGTCCTAAATCTACAATAATAATCAAGAATACCGCTTGAGGTAAATGATTTAAGACATTCACAATTGGAAGAAACACTTTTTCACTTATTTGTGATCTCTTTGAAAATAATTGTTATAGTCTTTTTTAGCAAACGGCTTTTAGCTTAGAGAAGATGGTTTGGCCGCTAGAAATCAAAAGCTTTTCTCACTTACCCAAAAGTCCTTAATCTACAATAATAATCAATAATATCGCTTGAGGTAAACGAGTTAAGACATATTTACAATTAGAAGAAACACTTTTCCGCTTATTTGCATTCTCTTTTAAAATAATTGTTATCGTCTTTTGTAGCAAACGGCTTTTAGCTTAGAGAAGACGGTTTGGCCGCTAGAAATCAAATGCTTTTCTCACTTACCCAAAACTCCTAAATCTTCAATAATAAGCAATAATATCGCTTGAGGTAAACGAGTTACGACATATTTACAATTAGTAGAAACACTTTTCTACTTATTTGCATTCTCTTTTAAAATAATTGTTATAGTCTTTTGTAGCAAACGGCTTTTAGCTTAGAGAAGACGGTTTGGCCGCTAGAAATCAAATGCTTTTCTCACTTACCCAAAACTCCTAAATCTTCAATAATAAGCAATAATATCGCTTGAGGTAAACGAGTTACGACATATTTACAATTAGTAGAAACACTTTTCTACTTATTTGCATTCTCTTTTAAAATAATTGTTATAGTCTTTTGTAGCAAACGGCTTTTAGCTTAGAGAAGACGGTTTGGCCGCTAGAAATCAAATGCTTTTCTCACTTACCCAAAACTCCTAAATCTTCAATAATAAGCAATAATATCGCTTGAGGTAAACGAGTTGCGACATATTTACAATTAGTAGAAACACTTTTCTACTTATTTGCATTCTCTTTTAAAATAATTGTTATAGTCTTTTGTAGCAAACGGCTTTTAGCTTAGAGAAGACGGTTTGGCCGCTAGAAATCAAATGCTTTTCTCACTTACCCAAATGTCTTAAATCTTCAATCATAATCGATAATATCACTTGAGGTAAATGATTAAAGACATATTCACAATTGAAAGAACTCTTTTCCACTTATTTGTGTTCCCTTTGAAAGTAATTGCTATAGTCTTTTGTAGCAAACGGCTTTTAGCTCAGAGAAGACGGTTTGGCCGCTAGAAATCAAAAGCTTTTCTCACTTACCCAAAAGTCCTTAATCTACAATAATAATCAATAATATCGCTTGAGGTAAACGAGTTAAGACATATTTACAATTAGAAGAAACACTTTTCCGC
Source organism: Leucozona laternaria (assembly GCA_932273885.2). Taxonomy (NCBI): domain Eukaryota; kingdom Metazoa; phylum Arthropoda; class Insecta; order Diptera; family Syrphidae; genus Leucozona; species Leucozona laternaria. Next base: position 229,352,256 of record OW026366.1, read on the forward strand.
TTATTTGCATTCTCTTTTAAAATAATTGTTATCGTCTTTTGTAGCAAACGGCTTTTAGCTTAGAGAAGACGGTTTGGCCGCTAGAAATCAAATGCTTTTCTCACTTACCCAAAACTCCTAAATCTTCAATAATAAGCAATAATATCGCTTGAGGTAAACGAGTTACGACATATTTACAATTAGTAGAACTTATTTGCATTCTCTTTTAAAATAATTGTTATAGTCTTTTGTAGCAAACGGCTTTTAGCTTAGAGAAGACGGTTTGGCCGCTAGAAATCAAATGCTTTTCTCACTTACCCAAAACTCCTAAATCTTCAATAATAATCAATAATATCGCTTGAGGTAAACGAGTTACGACATATTTACAATTAGTAGAAACACTTTTCTACTTATTTGCATTCTCTTTTAAAATAATTGTTATCGGCATTTGTAGCAAACGGCTTTTAGCTTAGAGAAGACGGTTTGGCCGCTAGAAATCAAATGCTTTTCTCTCTTACCTAAAAGTCCTAAATCTACAATAATAATCAAGAATACCGCTTGAGGTAAATGATTTAAGACATTCACAATTGGAAGAAACACTTTTTCACTTATTTGTGATCTCTTTGAAAATAATTGCTATAGTCTTTTTTAGCAAACGGCTTTTAGCTTAGAGAAGATGGTTTGGCCGCTAGAAATCAAAAGCTTTTCTCACTTACCCAAAAGTCCTTAATCTACAATAATAATCAATAATATCGCTTGAGGTAAACGAGTTAAGACATATTTACAATTAGAAGAAACACTTTTCCGCTTATTTGCATTCTCTTTTAAAATAATTGTTATCGTCTTTTGTAGCAAACGGCTTTTAGCTTAGAGAAGACGGTTTGGCCGCTAGAAATCAAATGCTTTTCTCACTTACCCAAAACTCCTAAATCTTCAATAATAAGCAATAATATCGCTTGAGGTAAACGAGTTACGACATATTTACAATTAGTAGAAACACTTTTCTACTTATTTGCATTCTCTTTTAAAATAATTGTTATAGTCTTTTGTAGCAAACGGCTTTTAGCTTAGAGAAGACGGTTTGGCCGCTAGAAATCAAATGCTTTTCTCACTTACCCAAAACTCCTAAATCTTCAATAATAAGCAATAATATCGCTTGAGGTAAACGAGTTACGACATATTTACAATTAGTAGAACTTATTTGCATTCTCTTTTAAAATAATTGTTATAGTCTTTTGTAGCAAACGGCTTTTAGCTTAGAGAAGACGGTTTGGCCGCTAGAAATCAAATGCTTTTCTCACTTACCCAAATGTCTTAAATCTTCAATCATAATCGATAATATCACTTGAGGTAAATGATTAAAGACATATTCACAATTGAAAGAACTCTTTTCCACTTATTTGTGTTCCCTTTGAAAGTAATTGCTATAGTCTTTTGTAGCAAACGGCTTTTAGCTCAGAGAAGACGGTTTGGCCGCTAGAAATCAAAAGCTTTTCTCACTTACCCAAAAGTCCTTAATCTACAATAATAATCAATAATATCGCTTGAGGTAAACGAGTTAAGACATATTTACAATTAGAAGAAACACTTTTCCGCTTATTTGCATTCTCTTTTAAAATAATTGTTATCGTCTTTTGTAGCAAACGGCTTTTAGCTTAGAGAAGACGGTTTGGCCGCTAGAAATCAAATGCTTTTCTCACTTACCCAAAACTCCTAAATCTTCAATAATAAGCAATAATATCGCTTGAGGTAAACGAGTTACGACATATTTACAATTAGTAGAAACACTTTTCTACTTATTTGCATTCTCTTTTAAAATAATTGTTATCGTCTTTTGTAGCAAACGGCTTTTAGCTTAGAGAAGACGGTTTGGCCGCTAGAAATCAAATGCTTTTCTCACTTACCCAAAACTCCTAAATCTTCAATAATAATCAATAATATCGCTTGAGGTAAACGAGTTACGACATATTTACAATTAGTAGAAACACTTTTCTACTTATTTGCATTCTCTTTTAAAATAATTGTTATCGGCATTTGTAGCAAACGGCTTTTAGCTTAGAGAAGACGGTTTGGCCGCTAGAAATCAAATGCTTTTCTCTCTTACCTAAAAGTCCTAAATCTACAATAATAATCAAGAATACCGCTTGAGGTAAATGATTTAAGACATTCACAATTGGAAGAAACACTTTTTCACTTATTTGTGATCTCTTTGAAAATAATTGCTATAGTCTTTTTTAGCAAACGGCTTTTAGCTTAGAGAAGATGGTTTGGCCGCTAGAAATCAAAAGCTTTTCTCACTTACCCAAAAGTCCTTAATCTACAATAATAATCAATAATATCGCTTGAGGTAAACGAGTTAAGACATATTTACAATTAGAAGAAACACTTTTCCGCTTATTTGCATTCTCTTTTAAAATAATTGTTATCGTCTTTTGTAGCAAACGGCTTTTAGCTTAGAGAAGACGGTTTGGCCGCTAGAAATCAAATGCTTTTCTCACTTACCCAAAACTCCTAAATCTTCAATAATAAGCAATAATATCGCTTGAGGTAAACGAGTTACGACATATTTACAATTAGTAGAAACACTTTTCTACTTATTTGCATTCTCTTTTAAAATAATTGTTATAGTCTTTTGTAGCAAACGGCTTTTAGCTTAGAGAAGACGGTTTGGCCGCTAGAAATCAAATGCTTTTCTCACTTACCCAAAACTCCTAAATCTTCAATAATAATCAATAATATCGCTTGAGGTAAACGAGTTACGACATATTTACAATTAGTAGAAACACTTTTCTACTTATTTGCATTCTCTTTTAAAATAATTGTTATCGGCATTTGTAGCAAACGGCTTTTAGCTTAGAGAAGACGGTTTGGCCGCTAGAAATCAAATGCTTTTCTCACTTACCCAAATGTCTTAAATCTTCAATCATAATCGATAATATCACTTGAGGTAAATGATTAAAGACATATTCACAATTGAAAGAACTCTTTTCCACTTATTTGTGTTCCCTTTGAAAGTAATTGCTATAGTCTTTTGTAGCAAACGGCTTTTAGCTCAGAGAAGACGGTTTGGCCGCTAGAAATCAAAAGCTTTTCTCACTTACCCAAAAGTCCTTAATCTACAATAATAATCAATAATATCGCTTGAGGTAAACGAGTTAAGACATATTTACAATTAGAAGAAACACTTTTCCGCTTATTTGCATTCTCTTTTAAAATAATTGTTATCGTCTTTTGTAGCAAACGGCTTTTAGCTTAGAGAAGACGGTTTGGCCGCTAGAAATCAAATGCTTTTCTCACTTACCCAAAACTCCTAAATCTTCAATAATAAGCAATAATATCGCTTGAGGTAAACGAGTTACGACATATTTACAATTAGTAGAAACACTTTTCTACTTATTTGCATTCTCTTTTAAAATAATTGTTATAGTCTTTTGTAGCAAACGGCTTTTAGCTTAGAGAAGACGGTTTGGCCGCTAGAAATCAAATGCTTTTCTCACTTACCCAAAACTCCTAAATCTTCAATAATAATCAATAATATCGCTTGAGGTAAACGAGTTACGACATATTTACAATTAGTAGAAACACTTTTCTACTTATTTGCATTCTCTTTTAAAATAATTGTTATCGGCATTTGTAGCAAACGGCTTTTAGCTTAGAGAAGACGGTTTGGCCGCTAGAAATCAAATGCTTTTCTCACTTACCCAAAAGTCTTAAATCTACAATAATAATCAAGAATATCGCTTGAGGTAAATGATTTAAGACATATTCACAATTGGAAGAAACACTTTTCCACTTATTTGTGATCTCTTTGAAATTAATTGCTAAAATCTTTGGAGGAAACTGTTTCAAGCTTAGAAAAGTAATTTTGGCCACTACAAATTAAAAACATTTCGATAGATTAAGGACTTTTTCATAAGTGAGAAAAGTATTTGATTTCTATCAACCAAAGTGTCTTTCCTAAGCTTAAAGCCGTTTGCTTCAAAAGATTTAAGCAATTTTTTTCAAAGAAAACACAAATAAGTGGAAAAGTGTTTCTACAAATTGTGAGTATCTGTTTGAACATTTACCTCAAACTTTATTATTGATAATAACTATGTTCAAACAGATACTCACAAATTGTAGAAACACTTTTCCACTGATTTGTCTTCTCTTTGAACCTAATTTCTATAGTCTTTTGTAGCAAACGGCGTTAAGCTTAAAAAAGACGCTTTGGCTGCTCGAAATGAAATATGTATACCTCACCCCTATCTTAAAGTTCTAAATCTACAATATTCATCAATTATATGGTTTGAGGTTAATGTTTAAAGAGTTATTCATAAATTATCCATATACAATTGCATTGATTAGTTTTCGATTTTACAATAATTGTTATAGTCTTTTGTAGCAAACGACATTAAGCTTCGAAAAGATTATTTTCCCGCTCGAAATCAAATATCTCTCACGCTTATCTAAAACTCCTTAATCTAGAATAGTAATCAATTTTATGGTTTTAGGTAAACGTTTAAAGAGTTATTCATTAAGTGTACAGACGCTATTGCACTAATTTGGATTTTCTTTTAAAATTATTGATTTTACCTTTCGTGGTAAACTCTAACAGCTTCTGAAAATCGCTTTTAGCGTTTGCAGTCAAATACATTTAACCCTAATCAATAAGACTTAAAACTATGAATGTATTAAGTAATACCGTTTACAGTAAATGTTTTTAGAGGTGTTCATTACATTCTGAAGAAGTATTCCTCTGATTGACTTTCTCTATGATTATAAGTATGTTTATCATGCATAGCGATCAGTTTTCTCGGTAGACATTATTGATATTAAGCATTGCTGTATAATGAAATGTAGTTAGTGGTTACTAAACTATTATCTTATCACCATAGGAAGATGTTTATGCTTATCGGTTTAAGTAATATTTTTAAACGATATTTTTCTGAATTTCCTCTAAAATGATAAAGAAATGAAAACAAACAGCTAATCGTTCACGGTTAGGGATTACTGTTTAAAACAACCGGTAAAAGCTTAGATTAAGAGTTCCTTATATCGTACTGCTTGCAACGATAGATTTTTTTTTTGAGTGTACCTATTGCTCTTGGAAATGACTCTAGACATGCCAATTATTACAGTTTTGGTTTATAAAAGTTACCAGACTAGAGACATTCCAATTTATAACAGTTACAGAAGTTTTTCGCCATTAAAAGTAGGCGTGCGTTAATGCTCCTCGCGCGACTTGAAAAAAAACTCCGGGTGCCTGAAGTATGCCCACCGGCGGAGGGCCCTGGCCCTGCGGGACCGCATAAACAGTTCTTTGTAGTACATAAACAGTTGTTGTTTGTTGTATTAGTGCTTCCGAGTGGATTCTGATTTCAAATCAAGAGGCGAAATTGTCTTCTCAGAGTCGTGAGTTGACCGTTTTTTTTTTTGCCATGGAACGGTTTTAGAAGAGTTCGGATGCTTCCGGACGTCCAATGGAAAACGACATAATTCTAGCGAAATTATGAAAATTTAAATAAAACTGATATTTATATATTCATTTATTTATTTACATCTACAAGCAATTTTCAGCTAACAGATTATGGCTTACAACTAAAATAATAATGAGTTTTATATATTTATATATGATACAATTAAAAAATAAATAGAAGTAAACATTAGCTTTAAAGGAATCCCACCCATAATCAAATCAATATATTGGCAAACTTCATTGAAATTGTTTAAAGCTCTAGAAACTGGATCATTAAAACCACAGCTTGTCCTATGAAATTGCTCAAAAAGCAAGTCCATTGAACGAAAAGATCTTATCGGTGCGAATAATGGTATTATCGAAAGTAGGTGGGGGCATCTAATGTCTTAACATAGCACATCCCTCACAAGCATCACATCATGAATGGTTCGTCTTGATTCTAGAGACTTAATTCCAAGCAATAGGCATCTTGCTCTAAAATCAGGGGAAAACCGCCAATTCATTTTAGAAAATATACATTTTGTGAAACGCCTTTGGACTTTTTCAATTCGGTTAGAATAAGTCTTGAAAGACGGATTCCATATAACATCTGCGTATTCAAGTATAGACCTGACAAGAAATGTATTAAGTGATAATAAAGCCTAACACATTGTATCTTCAAAAATAATTTTAAGTCATCGGCATATAAGACACTTGAAGCGTTCAACAGCTAAGGCGATATCATTTTTAAAATAATGTTAAGAAGAAGAGGACCCAAATGACTACCTTGTGGGACACCAGAGGTACATAAAATACAACGAGAAAGAGAGTTATCTTTGATAACTTTTTGAGACCTGCCAGTTAGGTAAGATGACTTACAGTGGAAACCAAATATTTCCAGTTTTTGCAACAGAGTGCTATGGTTAACAGAGTCAAACGCTTTTCTAAGATCGGTGTAGATTGCATCTTACACTCTAAAGAATTAATAACGTATCTGGAAAAAAGAGCCATATTGTTAGTAATGGATCGTCCAGATATAAAGCCGTTCTGCAATTCAGAAATAGCTAGATTCTTTAGTTAAGAATTCTATTTTATTTCTTTACAATACTCTCGAACAATTTAGGAATTGCTGAGAGCTAAGAGATACCTCTATAATTTTCTACCATATTCTTAGACCCACATTTATGAATTGGCACAAGGTAAGAAATCTTCCATGTGTTAAGAAAGACTTATTCGGATAGAGACTTATTGAAGACCAGAGGACGACAAAGTGATGAAGCACAACCTTTGAGAAATTTAGCGGGTATACCATCAGCTCCAGAGTTTAATTTAGGTTTGAGTAATTTAAGTCCTAAAAGCACTTCACAACTACTTAACTGTAATTCGCCAATATCAACCTTACTTGCTATATTGGGAATACATGGAAAGTTATTCATAATGGGAGTTGAGTAAACAGATGTAATGAAGCATTACAATTTCTTCCCCTCACCTTAGCTACGCACTAGTTTCCATACCCTGTTTATCCGAAAAGTACCCATTGTACTCTAAAAACCTACCTTCCCTCACAAAACCCCTACCTAAGCTACGCGCCTGCTGCTGAGAATAAAATAAGAATACTTACCTGACCGGCATGCTGCTCCCATATCATGTGCACTCCACCAATTACGATCGACAACTGATTAGCAAGACAAGAAATAGCCTAATCAATGTAGACATAGAAACTCACCACACTGACCACCTACATACAACAACAACTAAGTGTGGTAGGTTTCAAAGGAAAATAGACGAAAAGGAGAAAGAACTCCACTGAAGACAGCATCTGGACGACGATCAAGAACCTCGATGGTGAATTTCTGCTCTTGAAAATTAACAAGATCCCTTATCCTTTTCGCCACTCACCTTCCCGCGATCAACAGCCTGAATGGTGAAATTTCTCCTGCCGATATGGAGCAAGATCTATTACCCTCTTACCGCTGATTCAGCACAGAAGGAGATGTTCCAGAACACCGACGGTCAGCAATACAAATTAATGCAATACAAACCTCTTTCCGCTCACCTGTTATATTCACCATGGCAAAGAACACCAAACCCGTCCCTTTGTTCTTGATATATGCCAACAGTATTGCATGCAGGCCAATAGATAATGACGTCGTAAATAACAAATTACAACATGGAATTTTACATTTCATCGCCTTACGGCTCACATAGGATAAGAGACGGTCATAAAATCGACAAAATCATAGTGTATCAGTAGCTATCATAGCAGTCGGTCACGAAATAAGACCAGCCAGCACGACTCAAAACTTCCCCCCACCAGTGGCAAGGGGTCTTTCAACCGAACAGTCAAACAGGAATCTTAACGGATTTGTCCGCGATATTCGCCGGTAGTAACCCAAGCCGAAACCAACAATACCAGGAGAGCGGACGGCCGGATAACTAACCCAGACGCAAGGGCGTGACCAGAACCCGATCCAAGAGTATAGGGCCAACATTGAAATATTATATTTAAGTATTATGTTAAAGTTATATGTTAAGCGATCTTGGATTTTAATAAAAGGAAATAAAGACTTAACTCTAAAGTTTGTATTTACTACTTTGGAACGAACCCAGGCAAACCGACGAGCGAAACCTCAGCCTCAGACAAAAGGTACATCACACAGATTGGAAGAATTTTGCAAATAAATTCAGAATGGAAGTAATATTTGACGCTTCGGTATTTATACAAGACATGTTTTTGGTAAATCCATTAGATTTTCTCTTTGTATTAACAAAGGACCAGAAGGAGTTACAATTGTTCTTAATATTATTCTCTATATTCATTATATAACCCTTGTGAAGGAACTTATTAAGTGTAAAAAAATCTTTACGCAATTTACTAAAATAAGCATAGTCTAACTTATTTTTTGAGTGCTTATATTTATTAAAAGCTTTACGTTGTGCGGTTTTTTAATTAGATAAATGATTATTGTACCAGGGAAGCTTTGGTTGATTATTTGATTTTGATTTGCGAGCATGAGGCATAAAATTTGAAAAGCTTTCAAAAATTATTGAAGAAAACCGCAAATAAATATTTTCAAGATTTAAATATTCATTGCTCCAATTAAAAGTACTTAAAAAACTATTAAGTTCAATAAAATTTGCCTTGTTAAAATTATAGCTTATTGAATGATGATAAAAATCTACACCATAGAAAATATGTATATACATTTCAATATTTTCGATATTAGACCTGTCACAACACTTTGATGACTTGATCTGTGAAAGATAAGGGTAGTTTAACAAAAATATATTATTACTGTTCTGGTTGACAAACCCTTGTTCCCCTGTGGAATTAGCTTATATTTATTCTAACTGGTACATAAATACGTTTGTATACTCATTTACGAAGTTTTTGTTGATTTGAGTAAATCATCTTCGTTTCTTTGCTGTCAGATCGTGATCAAAAATGTTCAACAATGAATAGCGTAAGTCAATTTTTGTTGCACTCATCGTAACTGTATGCAAAATTTAACAAAATATTGATCATAAATGTATATAAACATAATATTGAAAAGTCCTTATTTTCGAATGGAACAAGTTGAAATTGAAACAAAAAATAACTCGATGCCAAACTTTTCATTTAATTTGATTGAAATGTTCCCTTTGTAATTTTGCATCACTACTTTTAAGTCTTGTATATTTTTTGTATAGTTGCCCAGTAATATTAAAAAGCCTGACAAAAATTTAAAAGCAAAAATTTACTCCGCTATATATGAAGTGAACTGCCCGAGTTGCGAATGCGTAAAAACGCATTAACAAATGTGTTGAAGATGTCCAATCCAATATCATTTGTCTGTCAGAATAAAAAAAAAAACTTTCAATGAGATATTCTTTCCACTATACAGTATACATACATCTCATACATTTACCTACTCCTGGAATTTTTTTTTTTTTTTAATTCTTCCTGATGGAGACTTTTGCATATATATGTACCTATCTACTACTTTACCATATATATAGGAAAAAAAGTCCTCACGAAACTTTTAACTCTCTGAGTACCTTATCTACATTCATATTATGTATTACGGTTTGGGGCATTAAAATTTCTGTGAATTCTGTGAACCTGAGCCTCGCATCATTATCTTAGCCATCACCCCATCTCAACAATCTCATTTGAGTCTATCCCATCGCATTAGTGTCCTTTCATGTTAATGGTGCATCGTCAGAATTTATTACCATGACGAAATTATTTTCGGAATTTTTTAATTTACTGAATGGGTTACATTTACATTTTTAACGTGATCCAATTCATTGGGTGAATCCATTTCATGGCTCTTTTCACAACACATATCTACCGTTGTTCTATATTACAATGCCAAATATTACCATTGCTATACCACTAAAGGACATACCAATGAATTAAAAAAAAATAATGGCAATGATGCGGTGTTGGGTTTATGAATTGGCTCATATTGAACTTCAAATACAGGGTTTTTTTTTAAACGTGTGGTTTTCAATCTGACAATACTTTTTTCGGAGTTAGTCTTTTTGACAGCTGTCACTTTATTTATGCTCAATTTGATTTGCCATTTCATAATGAATAAACTTACTCCTGAACAACGCTTCCAAAATGTGCCCAAATGGGCCAAAAACAAGATTGCCGTTCATCCCAATTTTCATAACCGAATTTTGTTTAGCGATGGAGCTCACTTTGGTTGAATGGATACGTCAATAAACAAAACTGCCGTATTTGGAGTGATCATAATCCACAAGCCATTGTTGAGACGCCGTTGCATCCTCAAAAAGTCACTGTTTGGTGTGCTCTATGGGCATAGAGAATCATTGTCCATATTTCTTCAAAAATGAAGCTGGCCATAATGTTACAGTCAATGGGAAACGCTATAGAGCCATGATTAATGACTTTTTCGTGCCTGAATTGGAGGATGTTCAAATCATTTTTAAAACATAATGGCAAACCCTTGTCTTTATAATGAAGCTGAATTCTTGGCCATAACATAGGGTTTCCAGAACATCTCTTTTAAAGAGAACATGTTCTCTTTTTTGACTCTGATCTTTCTTATTTTTTCTTTTTTCATCAAATTCTTTTTTTGTACTCTTTTTTATTTATGTTCTCTTTTTTGTCTCTTTTTTCTTTTTCCTAAATTTTGGTGCCTGAAAAAAATTTATCCTACTCACTTTTCATTAATATACTTTTGTATTGTTCCCTAAAATATATTAGTAACAAACTGAAATATGAATCTACCTATTCGGGATCCAGATCCATCCCCGAGCTAATTCACTGAAGCAGCTTTGTCGGTCTTTCTTGGATCATTGCAAAACAGAGTATATTACGCAAACCTACAAAAATTTTCTTGTCTCTGCAGGTTTTTTGTTATTTTCTTGGCCACACATTTTTTTCAGTTAGTTTTATAAGTGGCGTAGTGAAGATAATATATTTCTTTTTTTAGTTCGGTTCTTATTAAAACTTGAGAAATGTTTCATTAATAATACAAATTTTAACGTCAGTCATTTATTTTGTGAAAAAAATGTGTTTGTGAATGATTTATTTATAATTTATAAATAAAAGTTTTTTGAAACGAAAAAATGGTTTGTTTCATTGTTGTAGGTTATGTAGGACTTGATTGGAGAAGTATTTTTTTTTTAATCGTTGTGAATCCGTTTGGGTATCGCCTTTCACTGAGTATGGTAAGCTGTTTTTCTCACAATACATACACAAGTAAGTGCGTGGTGACTCTAATTTCTATACTAAATTGGGCCGCAGAACACATTTTTGATGGTGTGGTGAGAGGGGGTAGTCTAACAGTTTCAAAAATGTCCTCTTTTTTTTTCAAACCCGTTATAGACACCCTACCATAACATTAAATTATATGCGTTTTATTTCTTCTTGAAAACCACACGTCTAAAAAAACACCCTTTACATATTTGTGTTCACACATCAGTAATATGCAGGATGTAGCGCAGACCCGCAAACCGATTTATTGTGTTTAGATTTTGGGCGATTTGGGTGATTTAATATTCCCGCGAGATTTGGGAGATAAGACATTTTTAGGCAGTGCACCTAAAAAATGTTTTTTTGTAAGGTCGAATACGCCAAAATTGTATCCCCTGTCATCTTGCAGCGTCACGGAAGAACGCACTAACTATTACAGTTACACCACGAGGTACTACTATACAGTATACGAGTATAAGCTTGGCTTTAAGAGCAACTAGTATTCATTATCTCATATTTTTTTTAAAATCAAATATCTACGTTTAATTTTCAAAACAAATACCTTACCTTAACAAAAGAAAAAAACCAAAACGGGCTGGTGAAGAATTTAATTTTCTGTTATATGACCAAAGGTGTGGTTGAACGGGTTCAATATACCAAAGGCGCAAATAAAATATGGGCGCGCAACTGCATAAAGTAGGAGTTGACTTGACTGTTCTGTATTCTGTTCGATGTGTGTGATGATTTAGTTGAAAGAATGAAAATGCTTCAGAAATACGTAAATTCTTCCAATACCTTCCTGTTAGCTCTTGTATAACGTATAAGGTATGTAACTTGTGTTAATTTATTTTAAGAAGGCGTGTGTGAATGAAAAAATTAATTTTGTACCAAGCGACAACGTCATGGCTTGGAAATAAATTAGGAAAAAATAAATAATTTTTCACTCAGTTCCCCACGCCATGTCATCGGCAAGAAAGCTACTGGAATCTCAGGATTTGTAAACAAAGTTCGGCCTGGCTAAATAAATGTATGTACAAATTCAATCGTATTATTTCTTTTTATATGGTTGTGGGGCAACTACCTCTTCCTTTGGTACACATTATCGATACTTAGTGACATTCTTTCCCACGTCATTCACGATCAAAAACCAGTATCTGCTGACCAAAGTTGTGTTTGGAAAATCATGGGGTAGTTAAGTTTTACACTCCATCAAATGTAAGCAAGAGTGTCAATCAGGGTCGGCGAAAAGTGTTTTGCATAAGTAAGTTGTCAAAGTATTTTGCATATGTAAGTTGAAAACACTTATTCTCTCTCAGTTTGGGGAGAAGTGGCCATTATGAAAATATGTACATAAATTGAAATTTAAAATATATAATAAAACAAATTTTCAAACTGATTTTTTCAAGATTTTACGGCATTCATCAATGCTGTTTTCAATTTTTAGTTAGATGCTATAAACTAGATGGTTCTTTATATTTTTGACAAAATTGAAAATTAAAAAAAAAACTACTTTTATACGAAAAAAAAAACAGATTGGATTTTTTATTTTATTGCTTCTAAAAGTCTCAACCATAAAAAAATACTACCGTATTTCCTCCCCCAGGACTTAGCCTCATTTAGCACTATTTATATCTGTGGTATGTGTATATACATATGCATAGCTAAATTTTACATTAAGATGATAGGGCAGACAAAAAAGTGGGTCTTGCAATTATGTCTGTAAGGTCTCTCTGCCTGTATGCCTATCTGTTTGGCTATAAACCTTAAGCGGGTGGGTTGATTTTTTTAAACTTGGTACCTGACGTTTTTTTGGACATTCCTGTGAAAAATTGTTTTAATTTCTTTCAGCGACTAAAAATACCGGTACCTGTCATACAAAATTTACTGTCCTTATTATTTCGTCCTGCTTATTTCGTGAATGGATTTTTTTTTTTATTTTTTTTAGATTAGATTTGATTTTTATTATCCTATTCCAAGTGTACAATTTACATATATATTACATATATTTACAAAAATCGTTAAAGCATGGCTTTGCCGTCTGCCCCTATTGACATTATTTAATGTACATATTAAAATTGAGATTTTTTTTTTTTTTTTAATAAAGGAGAATTCACAAGTGAAAGCAAATATATAAATATGTATCTAATAATAATTATATGGTTTCTTAGAACTCCTCGTTCAAAATTTTGTTAATATAAGAGATTGCTTTTATATAAAATCTGTACAAGTGGGTAACATCCTCTTCGCAGTTCAGTATCGCTAGCACTTCCGCTTCCGTTTTCATGTCGCTGCCAAGAAAATTTCTGCGTACTTCCTTCAAGATAGGACATATTCCGATGAAATGAACGATGTCTTCTCTTACCGCCAGGTTACACAGGCTGCAAATAACTGGCAACTCTTCACGATGTGGTCTGAAGTTCAGTCTTACCAACTCTCCTCTTATTTTAAATATTGCTGATATTAGTTTTTGACTGTTTTCAGCCCGAAAATAATTTTTTTCGCACAGGTTATGTTTAAGTATGCTGTAAGTTGCTCTATGCACAGAAGAAGTCGTCTTGTTGATACAGTCATCCCTATATTTTTCATCAACTTTAGATACTAAGTCATAGAGGGCATTTTTTAAAACCTTTCTGTCGTTCATCTGATGGCTTAGATTCAGGTTTCCGTCACAATAGTCTGCAAGCTCCTTGAGTTTCTCATACCGAAGTCCCTTCTTCTGGATTGTATACAAGGCTATTACTTTTGGCAATCTGACGCTTGGCATATTAAGCACTTTCAATAAATAGTCAACATGTAGCTTCAGTGTTTTGATAAATAGGGGTGACAGTTCAGTTTCGATGTTTATCATGTAGTTTGGTGTGTTGCTTGGTAGCTGGAAACATCTTTTTACATAAAACCTCAACAACTTCTCAAGCGTTTCGTATTTTTCAAAACCCCAAGTTTCCCCAAGTTCTGCAACTGCAATGAAAACCTTGTACTTAACACTATGGGAAATTAAGCTGTTTTTGAAGCATTTCTTCCATGTCGCGCTAATAGCACTTTTAGCTTTTATAAGTTTATCTTTTAAATGTTTTTCAATGCTTAGATTGCTGGTTATGATAACACCCAGATATTTATAGGATCTTACAACTTCGATCGGTTCATTGTCTAAGTGCCACTTTTCATTCATGGACATTCTGCCAGACCCCTTCTTAAAGACCATCACTTTGGATTTGCTTAAATTGACCGTCAAATTCCACAACCTGCAGTACACATCAAGCCGATTGATCATTAATTGCAATGTTACAGGTGAATGTGCAAAAAGCACGACATCATCAGCAAATAAGAGAGCTTTGATCACCATTCCAGCAAACTCAATCCCACCTGGTAGATTGTCGATTAGATCGTCGATGAATAAAGCAAATAAATTTGGACTTAGCGGACATCCCTGCTTTACTCCCATTGACGTTTCAAACCAATCCGACATTTCCTCACCGTTCCATATCGTAGCGTAATTTCCATCATAGAGATTCAAGACTCGGCCAAACTTTGATGTCACACCAGCGTTATAGAGTTTGTAAGACAACGCTCTTCTATCAATTGTGTCGAAGGCTGCCTTAAAGTCAACGAAGAATACGTATAACTTCTTTCTTTGTTCTAAATAAGTTCCCGCTATGCTTCTTAGGATAAAGATGTTATCACTAGTGGAATAGCCGCTTCGAAAGCCTGACTGGCATTCCTTAAGCTTCGAATTTCGATTCATACAATCACAAAGGCGGTTATTCAAAACCGAGACAAAAACTTTTTATGTGGCGTTGAGAAAGGATATTCCACGGTAATTTTTTGGATCTGCCATGTCTCCTTTTTTATGAATGGGGAGTATAATTGACTCCTTAAACTGCTGTGGTATGTTTCCGGTTCCTAGAATTTCATTGAAGGCCTCTGTAAGTTTTCCGTCAAGGTCTATCGATCCATATTTCAGGAACTCTACCGTAATTCTATCAGCTTTTCCATCTTTAAGTTTGTTCATTGTACAACGCAGCTCTGCATCAGTAAATGGCGCATCTAGAACAGCGTCATAAAGAAAGGGTTTTGCATATAAAAAGGGTGGTGCAACCAAATCTGGGTTTAAAAGCTGCCGGAAGTGCTCTTGCAATAACGGTACCGAAAGATTACTGCTGATTTGGAGACTTTTACCGTTAATTTTTTTGATTTCCTTCCAAAATTCTTTTGCGTCTATGCAGCATGTCAATTTTAGGGCCGTGGTTTCATAGTATTTTACTTTTTTTTTCTTTACAGATTTTCTTGTACAAATTATTTGCTTCGATGTAGTGCTTTTTCAGAACTGGATAATTAAATTTTCGGTATACTCTTAGCCACCCAAATGATTTCTTTCTAGCCTTTTCACACTCCAAATCATACCAGCCCTTCTTTGCTTTCTCTCTTCGAGTATGTAATTGTCTACAAACTGGATATGAAGATTTGATAACGTGCTCTATATCCCCTACACCAAGCTCAGTTCTCTCATGGAGATTTCGATTTAAGTTCTGCAGATACTCTGTTGCCTTATTTTCCTTCCAAATCAGTTTAGGAGGAAGATTAAGTTTCCTTAATTTATCTTGTGGAATGACATAAGGATTACAATTCAATATGATCGGCATGTGATCGGAAAAAGGCACACTCAAAACTTCAAAATCATGAATAATTGACATCCATTCGCCTCTTGCTAGACAGAAGTCTACGACTGAAGAACCTTGCTGCCCCACAAAGGTAAATTCACCATTTTTATCCGAATCACTTCCTCCATTCAGGATATGAAATCCAAATGAGTCATATAGTTCTAATAGTTTAATACCTCTAGGATTTAGAGTTGTATCTTTTGATTTTCGCAAACATATTTTCATTGCCTGTTTCACTCCCTATTCTTGCGTTTAAATCGCCTATAATCATTACATTATCTTCATTGTTGCATTCCAAGAAATCAACTAAAGTTCCAAAATCTCTTTCCCAATGGTTACAGTTTACGTAAGATGGTATTATAATATATTTCGTACAGTTAATGGTAATACTTAAGAAAACGAAAATTTCGTGAATGGTAACACATAGCTCATGTCTGATTTGACAGATGATTAGTTTTATCCTTCCGCTGTACGAATATGGTTGTGTATACGCTTCGCTAAGTGGGCCTGCGATCGACTTAGAGAAGATGCCGATTTTTCCAAAAAAAAATCATCTTTTCAGATGAAGCTCATTGTGATCTTGGCGGGTAGTAAACAAGCAAAATTGTCGCATTTGGGGCACAGAAAACCCGCACGCATACTTTGAACAGCCGATACACCCAAAACGAGTCACTGTTTGGTGCTGATTTTGGTCCAGAGGCATAATTGGGCCATTTTTCGAAAATGAGCAAGGAGTGGCCGTTACAGTCAATGGCGATCGTTATCGGGCCATGTTGAACGAATTTTTGTTCACAAAAATTGAAGAGGAGGATATTGGCAACATTTGGTTTCAACAGGACAGCGCTACGTGCCACACAGCCGAAGCTACACTCGATGTTTTGCGCCATTTTCAAAAAAAAAGAAGTTATTTGGCGGACCCTTTAGTAAATAAATATATAGTAGCAAATTGAAATCGTTCTATGAACATATACGTCAACCGAATATAGTTTGATAGATAACCATTTTCTTTAATCTTAGTCAGACTAACGAATTTGTTCTCTATGCAATTTTAGTGGAAATTGTAAGATGATCATATAGGTCAAGCAACCATCACTTGAATTTAGATAGTTAAACAACAATTAAATAGTTTTAACTTATAAACAATTGTTAGAAAAATTCGAAACGGACAATTAAAGACCAGATTATTAAAAAAACTATCACTTTTACCGCCTTCTCATTTTTTACGGATTTTGAACAGTCGTTCATATCAAGTAAGTATCAACGTTGGGCAAAAAACATTGGATACCCAAAATATAAATTTTTTTTTGGATTTTCGCTTTTCTTGAAAATTTTTCAATTGTTTTTAATAAAACTGCGTATGAAGAATAATTGATACATTCTACATAATATTGCTAACCAAAATTTAAAAAAAAACTCAATATTCCGTCGATTTTTATTATAGTTGGCTAACAAACGGTTAATTAAAATTATCTAGCATATTTTAAACAAAAATTATTAATTAATTAATTATTCTTATTACCAAAATTATCGGTACCTCTCATACAAATGTTTAAAAACCGTTCAGCTAAATTTTATTTTGCCCAAAAACGACTCCTATTATGTTGATAAACCAAATTATTGTCTGCCAAAATCTGTCTACCATTTTACATTATTAAATTTTACATTTTAACATCACTAACAGTATTTTTCATAGAACTTTTTTTTCCACTACCAATTATCCAATTAAAATTATTTTTCTTTATAAAGAACCTATAGTAATATATTTTTTTTTTAAATTCGATGATTCAAAAAATTAAATTTTTAACTCCAGATTATTGAACACTAAGGTTGGCCTTACAAATTATTTTCTGAAAAATACAAAATTTTATGCAGGGTGATTCGCATGTGGTGTGACAAAAAGTTAGAGCTTGTAGGATGGGTTAATAAAGAGAAAAAAATCGTACAGGAAGAGGGTCTATTCCCCTCCGTTTAGCCAGGAGGACCAATTTTCTAAAAAACTGACTTAAAAGAGAAAAAAAAATATTAAAAAACAACAGTTACACATACCATGCCATGATACACATTTTTCTAAGGCCAGAAATATTTTCCTTCATTGTAATTTTAAATCAAGTTGTTCTAGAGAATACTTAAAGAAAAATTAATTTTTAAACTCAAAATTTCGAAAAAAAAAATGAAGAAATTTTGTCCATTGCAATTTGAGCTAGAGACTAAACGGGTGAGCCGATTTTCTTCAAATTTGGAACAGAAAATTTGGATGTGATTCTTAAGAACGGGAATTCGAAATTTTGTGTTACTTCATCTAGAAGAAGAATGGCAGCCAGCCATACAACAAATTGTTTTTTTTTTTTTCAATTTTTTTCAAAAACTGCTCTAACGATTTTGGTTAAACTTTGTACTTGGCATAACGAAATTATAATTGTAAGAAGACTGCGTTTCAATTTTTTTGCAAAAAAAATCGCATGACGGAATACCGACGTCAAAGTAAAGGGTCTTCCAATAGGGACTTCCGAACTTTGAGAGTTGATAGCGGCCATCTTGTTGTAGGTACATCTGTCAAATTGGCTGTCATTTATTCAGTCTCTTTTGCCAAATCACCTTGGAGAGATATAGCGTTCAACAAAACCTGCTAATCATAAAGTTATTTTATCAAAATGGGTGTTCTATTCCGGTAACGTTCTGCGCGCTTCGCTCATTTACGGTCATCTTCAGGGAAGAGGCCCATTTCTGGATGAATGGGTACCTCCACAAACAAAATAGTCGAATTTGGGATGTTACCAATCCACAGATCGACAAATATACAGAGCCCGTTAAACCGGAGTAATAGAAGCTAAGTAGCTTATAATCGAAAGAAAGAACCACATGAGATCCAAGAACGTCCAATACATCCCGAAAAGTCACTGTTTGGTGTGGATTTTGAGCTGGCGGCGTCATTGATCCATATTTCTTTGAGAACGACGTTGGCCAGGCCGTCAACGGCAAGCGCTATAGGTCGATGATTACCAACTTCTTTTGGCATGAATTGGATTATGTGGACACCAACGACATGTGGTTTCAACAGGACGGCGGCGCACGCCCACACAGATCACGCCACATTGGAAGATTCAAGGCCATGGTCATCTCACGTGGAGGTGATGTGAACTGGCCACCAAGACCGTGCGATTTGACACCGTTAGACTTTTTTTTGTGGGTTTTTCTGAAGTCGGCCCCCAAAGCCAACATAACCCTTTAATATGAACTTTGCCCTCATAAAGAAAAAAAATTAAATAAGGACGACTAAAAGTTGTATGTTGTTGATTGAGTCACTCAAGATACTTTAGTCCAGTCCAGTCATTAAAAATATAATAACTCCGTGAAAATTCTGGGAAGCTTAACTTTATTATTATTGGCTCCGTTTGCTGTTCTTAACAATCTTAAAAGAGTGTACATCGATTTGATCGCTACAAATAATATTAAGGAAGGTCAAGCCACCCGAAAACAGTTTTTCATGAATATCTCCGTAGGAGAAAAAAAATGTTAAATGCAATTTTGTAAATTTTATGAAATTTTTGTATTAATAAACACCGGGTCCCGAGATAATTCGGTTTAAAAATATGAAATAATTGATATAATACGAAGAATTTAATTCCCAGCGTAATATCTGATTTATGACAGAAGGCAGAAATGGACAACTTTACCTTCGTGAAATCTGGCAAAATTCAAAACACTATGTATTTACCATAAGAATGGTTTAGAGCCTGAAGCCCTTATAAACTTCTCAAATTTGTACTTTCTGTGATCTAATTGCTGAATTTTATTTTCAGTTTTCTGAACTGAATTGTGACTTGGAATTTAATTTCCTATTTTTGCTTTCACCTGACTTCATAAATATCCAAATCATCCTGTACACTACTAAAACACACCTTATACCAACTTTCTATAAAAAAAAAACTGAGCCACCCTTCATCGTGGTCACACCCTGCCGGCGTTTGGTGTCACATCGCAGAGGTAGAGATATGTACATAGGTATATAAGTTCACAGCTAATCCAAATGCAAAGTCATCCTCCAAAAAACTCTTTCCGAAGTTATTTGCATATTTAATTTATTAAGATCCGATGTAATTACTCAACGTGGATAGGATGACGGCAATGAGAACGCAGAAATAGGCAACTCCAATCTCCCTCCAAACGACTCCCATTATATAAAGGTCGACGACGACGATGACGATGGCGACGACGAAGACGAAGACGAAGGAGACGCTGAGAAACTTTTACCCCGGAAAGATGATGATCCATAAAACATTTTCTTCCTGGCTGTCTCGGAGTATAAGGGTTACTTTATTCGCTACGTTTGTTTGCCTGTAGTACGTATATAAGTTGAAATTTTTGGTAAAGCTATAATGCGGTGCGGGTTTGTTCGTTTCGCTATTTTCCTATGCATACGCTATATTTTTCAGCTTCCTTGCAGTTTACATTTGTATACCATATACCTACCATTGCAGGAGCAGTATATTTCTACACTACCTACATACATAGGTATATTTCAAAATATGTATAATTATGTGCAGTTGAAATAAATCGATGCGAAGCCGCGAGGTAAAAGAATATGAAAAGCGTTTTAAAAATAAATACAAACATCGTAATTTAATCGGCTGTTTTAGAAATAAGCGGATGAAAAGTCGGAAGCACTTCCGGCAGGCATTAGCATTCGCCTATATATAGAGCAAGAGTTTGTAGTATAGAGAGGGCATTCTCGGAGCTTTAAAACTTTTAATAAGATATTTCTAACAATTTTATTACAAAGTATAATCGACAGATTTTTTATTTTTAACTTCGACTTTATGATACAATCTCTTAATTTCAATTCAATTATTCACTCCTGGATCGGAAATAGAACTTGATTTTTGATAAATATTCAAGACTTTAGAAATACACATAAATAGCATATATACCTACGTTTTGGTCTTTAGAGATATAACAAGCCGCCCAACTAACATACTCCCAGAGTTCATAGCTCTTCAAATCTGAAAAAAAAACTCCCATAAGATTCTTTTATAACCTATAGCTGTACTTAAGAATTAATCTCTTGTTATGAAACTTAAATTCATCTCATAGCATCTTTTTTTAAGAGCTATGCATTTTTTTTAAATTTGAAAGTACTTAAATCCTTTATATAAATCTATTTAAGTCTTATAAGTATCTCGTAAGGAAATTAAAACTCTAAACGTCATTTTTAGTCTTTATAATTCCATAATAATAGTTTCCACAAAGATTCTAATAGGAGCTACGACACCAGCATTAAATGAAAAACGAACATCTATTTTATGCCGTTTTCGTTTGTTGGTTGGAGTACTCCTTTTGCACTCCTACTACTCCAAAAGCATTCGATTGGCTGTTCCGAGTAATGTTTTCGGAGTGTTCTTCTGTTAACCATTTCATAAAGGAGTGGACGAGGAACACACAAATACATATAAAATTTTTCGTTGGAATACTTGTCAAAAGTGATAAATACTTTAAGAAGCCATTTTGTTAAATGGCGGATCTAGGTAGTGTGTGTGTAAATTTAGGAAAGTCGGTGTTTTCGTTTTCGATTGGAATTACAAAAAAGTTGAAAAAACCGAAAATCCAATCGAAAACAACATAAGTTGAATTGAACAGTGCGTTCTTTTTAATCACAAAACTTGCTTTTATTCATGTTTTTTTTATCGGATTAGTTATTTGATTGGTGTTGCCATTGTTAATTTTTGATTTCGATTAAAAATTTTATTGTTTTCGTGTCGAGCAAATTTCTTCGCTCAAGTGACACTTCTTATGAGAGCTCCACCGTTCTAATGCGACTCCAATTTGATTCAGAATCATCTAAAGGTCTCATACAGATTTTAATACAAGAGTTAAAGTATCCATCAAAAGCAGCCATCTTGCAATATGTTCAAATTTTTTTCATTATATTTTGAGGGTTATCGTAGCTTAAAAAAATATGTTCTATAAATAAATGATCTTATTTAGTTTTCCATTCTGACCGAAACTTGTAGAAAGTCTTATACGTCATATTCATTTTGTTTTCCCTTTTTTTGAGATGAGAGCATGCCGCACACACATAAAAACAATTCGCCTACCTTCTCCTAAAAGAAATACAAAATGCGAAATACAGCTTTACCTATTTATTTTTTTTTAAGTTTACACATACTTGTTCTCTTTTTAACAATTTCTGCAGGAAGAGACGCACTCTTTTAGAAAGAGTTAAGAAAGCTTTATAAGATTTACAAAGCGGCCGGCGTCTATATTCGCATAAGAAGAATAAAACTCTTACTATAGACTCAAGACGCTCCCATAACTATAGGCCATTTTAAGGCTTTTAAAAATCTGATATAAGAATCTAGAAGAACTCGGCAAGAGTGCATTCAGCTCCCTAAAATAAGTAAAGTAAGTCTTTCCGAGCATTTTATGAGAGGAAAAATTTTACTTGGGCATGATATACAGATTACTCTATAAGAAAAAGGAAATTTTTCAAGATTTTCACCTGTTGCGACGCAACATGATTCATCTACAATTTTGACATAAAAGCATTTGAAAATCCAAGATGCAAATTGCTGACGGCATGCAATCACAGACGGGAAACCATATGCATACACCTTTCCTTTTTCATCATAATTAGGTAGATACCTATAACTACCAAAATTGGGAGCGCATGAAAGACACCAAATATGATATCAATCATATCAATTTTTGGGAGTTAACTCCGAAAGATAAGTTTCGCCCTATGAGTTATTAGTCCCTCCCACGATGCGATGTTTTTTTGTGTATGTATGCAGCGGATGGTCCAGCAGCAGTAGCCGATCGATTGATGGTGTTAAAGCTGAAGGAAGAGAATGAGAGGTGCGGAGTTATGTTTCTATGCATAGATGCTGTGGATGGTTAAGCAACGGTCGGCAATCGAACTATGGCAAAAGTTCATCGATCTATAGCTGAACCAAAAACAGGAATCAGATGTCGACCGAGATTTCGTTATGATGCTCATGATGCATACAAATAATTCCAAATTCGTAAGCCTATGAGAAAAGTTTATAATCGTCGTTAAAGTTTAAATAAAAAAAAGAAAATTTTGAATTTTTATTTAGTAAAAGAAACTGCTTTTTTATTTCAAAATAATTTTCTATTGTCTTTTTAAATTCAATTGCGCTAATTTGGTGATATTGAACTTTGAAATTCGTCGATCAATTTTTGATCGCTTCTTTTTTGATTTACAAACGGCAATCGGTGATTTTGACTTCGCTATAATTTGACTACGAAGAATACAGTCCTTATCGTATTATGATGTTGTTCTTGCGGCAAACATCACCGCTTTATTTTGAAATTGGAAGAGGGTTTTCTCGAAATGAGACAGGAGTTAGCATCAACAAATAATATTCGCAGTGAAATACAAAAACGTTTTCATGCAGGACACTTTAAGCTTTTGCTGTAACTGTTTTATAGTACCTACCACAAATATTAAAAGAGTCAAAAATACTAAAAAATTGATTTCTTGTTTGATTTTTTTTTTGTTTATAAAAAAATGTTTTTAATCATTGACTCAATAATGATACAGCTAATCACATCAGTTTCTCTTAGTCTCTTAGTCACCAAGATAGACCGGCCCCTTCGGGGAGCTGCTGTTCGAGTTTCTTAAAAGATTATTCTCAGAAAATCCTTTAACTCTAAGGCCAGTTTTTCAGTGGCAAGTTAAGGCAGAGTTAGATTACTCTAGAAATACATTAACCCACAGTGAACAGCAGTTTTTCGGTGGAGAATGAATGCAGAACGACTAAACAATCTCGGTGGATAAAACATCAAAAGCATCTGTTCAGTTAATATAAAGTTAATTCAACAATTTCGATGAGATAAATCGGGTTTAACTTTTCTCCCGCACTGAAAAACTGGACCTAAGTTAATTAAAAAGTTAATTTCGTTACGTATCACGTTACTTGAGACCCGCCCGTCTGCTTGCTAAACAAAAACTTGTAAGGTTTTAAGAAGCAATTGTATCACTCTATAAAATCTAAATATTTCAAAGTCAAACCCCCACTTTTGAAGAATTTTGATGGCTTAGCAGGTACACTAAAATGGTCGAAGATACCATATAGTTGCCCTCAATAGTGCTAATACTTTTTCAGCAGCAACGAAAATGAGAAATTGTAGTGTAGGAATCGAAGGACGGTCATTGTTGTATTAAATTTTACTTTTACAAAGTGCTCATCATTTGTAAGGGTTTAGAAAGCCTCTGGATGACCAAAGGGAAAAACCATTATTTTAAGTAGGAAGAAGAAACGTTTATCGAAATTAATGGAAAACACTCAAGAAATTCGAATAAAGTCTCTCAATTCATAACAATTCTTATGAAGCGTAAGTTACATCCTTCTATTTGATCTTTGCTTACCTGCATATCCATCCGATAAATGTATGTATAAAGGTATAGTGTATTTCAATTTTATTTCCCAAGAATTCAAATCCATTAAGTTGGAAAATAGATTAAAACTTAACATTTAGCACATAATTTATAGATAGGTATAGTCTTTAGAATTTATCGAAAATTTTGTTTATCCACTTTTCAATACGTTTTAACAAAAACATTTTCAGAATTCACCAAAATATTCACTGGACTCCTTCTATCTCTATCAAAAGACATTCCATTAAAATTTAGTTTAATTTTCTAGGATTACAAAGTGTGTTCATTTCTATACAAAATGCAATGTAATGCCATTAGATTTTGAGTAAAGATGAAAATGTATATATTACAGACATACAATACGGAAGAAATGTATGTAGGTAGTTATAGGTACCTACAAGAACACTAAAAAGGTTGTGCTATGATGGAATTCTTTATCGGAAAACCCTTTTCATTTCTTTTTTCTTAAATAATGTTTTGGTAATCGATTTGATTTGATCTAGATGTGTGTTATTTCCAGAAATATACCAGAAGGAACTTCGAATTTGTAGAAAATCTACTTCAAAAAATTTAACTTCTTTGAAACTCTCAATAAAAACATACAAAAGAAATTTAGTTTAACCCGAAAATAACATCCCCTCCCTCTTCGACCTCGATATACCTATAGTCTGTAATAAATACTGTCGTCATCCTTGTATTGTTATGAGTTTGAATTTACTTTTAAGAACGTATCTTTTCTACTCTGGAATAATAATATAGTTAAGAGCTATACAATAACGAAAAATAGAAAAAAAACAAATCATCGTTTAGAACTCCGGCAATAAATATCTGACAAGAAAAGAGATTTTCGGACGACTGAACGAACCTCAAAAGGGTACATCAATGATTGCTAAATGTGAGTACCAAGAGAGTCGGTATAGCAGCAGTTGGTGCGGTGCTCGTTGGTGGAGTACAGCACAGTGGTAAAAAATCCACTCAACCGAAAAGGAAAACACGAAATTCAATTAAAATTTCTTCATCGAAGAAGACCGGAATGAGAAACGATAAAAAATAATATCGGAAAGATGTCCCTTTTTATGTCGTTCTCGATGAATCTACTATACTTCTCTATACTCCGGTAACCCCCCCATCCCCCCTCCACCATACTCCTTCCTTTTGGTTGCTATGACTTAACCGACTTTCTCTGTTAGTAACAGTAAGTGATGCTCTATGGCTATGAAGGCACAGTTATGTGATAACAAAAAGTGAACCAGTTTTAAAATTCTTCGTTGTCGCCTTCTTCAACTTCTTCGAAAACTCACGCCCGCATCCACCCTCTCATTTATCGTTAGCGTTTCAGTTGGTTTAAAATATAAAATTGAACTCCAATTGAAAATGTACAGAAAAAAAAAGAAAACACTAAGAGAACCACTGGTCCTTGGCGGTATGTTTAAGAGGCACCCTATTATTTGGAAGCCCGCAGGAATATACAATGAAAATGTCAAATTTTAAAAATGTTTTAATTAAATTCACAAACGGCCTAAGTAAAGTAAGTGCCTATCTACTTTTTACTTGGATGGATACGTAAAAAAACCCCGAACTCGAGATTTTGATCAAACTTGAGATTACGATGATAGGGAAGACGAAATAACTGGGTCTCGCAAAACATCGGTTAGTCTGTTTGGCTACAGCTTTAATGGATTGGTCGATTTTCTTTAAGTTGCCAGGTTCTAGGTACCTATCGTTTTTTGGGCCTTCACGTTTTTTTTTTTTAATTTCATTTGTTTTTAGGACCAGACAGGTTTTAGGACAGATTTATTAAGGAAAAATTCTATAAATTTTATTAGTTAAAAGCGGCCGTTATTAATATATGGCACCTCCCAAAGAACCATTTATTTTTATTTTCGCTTTTCTGGAAAAAGGTTCAACTGATATTGATCAATTTTTTAAAAATAATGATTGATACATTTGAAATAATATTGTGAACCAAAATTTAAAAAAAAAATATTTTTGTGATTTTTAAAAAAAATTTTGAATTTTTTTTATTTAAACTCAATATTTCAAAAACGACAAAGTCTATTTTTATTAAACTTAGTCAAAAGCAGTTTTTTTTAAATTTATCTAATGCAGTTAAAAGTATCTTAACTGCTTTATTACATTTTTATTCAAGTTATAAATGTCTAACAGTTGTGAGGTGAAAGACGAATTCGATGGACGAAAAACAATTTCTACTTACAATTTTTTTTCAATATTTTACACCAGTTTACATGAGAACCAAACTTATCCCTTAAAGAAAGTTAGTTTTTTGTGTGATAACACACCCGCATTAAGGCTTTAAAGCTTACGCGCCATTATTATTAA
Organism: Leucozona laternaria; assembly: GCA_932273885.2. NCBI lineage: Eukaryota > Metazoa > Arthropoda > Insecta > Diptera > Syrphidae > Leucozona > Leucozona laternaria. The sequence goes on from OW026366.1 coordinate 229,378,778, forward strand.
CATTGAAGGTTTGAATGAAACAACAACCACCTGAGTGAGATACCACCAAGTCATTATAGGATGGAGTTATAGCTATTTCACGGCTTCCAGGCCGATCATCAGACTCCTTTTATTGGTGCTTATGCCGTTCGTCCACTACGTGCGCGACAAAAACAACCAACTTCAACTTTTTATTCAACTCTTTCGTTGGATAAAACAAATTACAACCTCCTACACTAGTACAGCAACTTGCGTTGTTCACGTTGAGAAAGGAAAATTGAACAAAATGCGTTATGAGCCCCGTACACATAGTTGACCAACTTTCCAAATGTGGAATAACATCGTTCACTAGTTGATAAACTTGTTCGATTTTGACAAAAAAAAAGGTTTTCGAGTTGATGTACTGCGTTTTCGATATGGTTGCTCAACAAGTTGTTGAACGTGTTGATACCTTCGTACACTTAACTTAGGATCACTCGTTGGGGAACGTGTTCAACGCACCATGATAAACAGACACTCAAACGTGACATAATTTTGACTTCATTTTCGAGTTCGTACACTATACCCGTACACTTGTTGAGCAGTTTGTTGAGCAACGGTCAACAATTGAATCCAACTCGTTGGTTGAATAGAATTGAAGGCACCGTACAATAGAGTTGAATGCTTTGAATTCGAAATTCGTGCGTTGAATGCCTAGTGGACGACCGGCATTAGTCTATTAAGTTCAATTTTTTTTTTGAAAAACTTTTTTCCCAGCTGAGAGTTGAACATAGACCAAAAGTTTTCAGAGCCAATCGCACTACGTATTGCTCTACCAAAGTCACGTGATCAGGTCCAACCTCATATAGGTTTTATTGTTTGACCATTGCATTTGAATCAACTAGCGTTTATATTAGCTACACACATGCTGGTTGTTAAGTTCAAAGGTTCTTCAATAACAAAATATTATTTTTTTGAAATATTGACAGACACATAATTTAGATATGTTCCTATGTAAAAAATAATTACATACATACATACATACATAATATAATTTCAAAACTTCATTAATTTAAAAAAAAATCTCTTGTAGGAAGTAGGTTTGACACCTATAAACAAACCGTCACAATTGTCTCAAGAAGCCAACATATTCAATTCGATACAGGCGTTGCTTCTGACTATGACAAGTCTATTAAATACTCACGTTCTTATGTGAAATGACAAGTGACCCATAGGTAATGCTTATACGACGGACGCAGCGGAAAAGTAGCTGAACTTTAATTTTTTCTTTCCGTCACTTGCACGTTAATATTTTTTTCTGAGGTTATGGCACTTGCTTTCCAATATGTCGAAAAAACGTATTCATTATCCATCCCATCCGTCCACGTCAATAGATACGTTATCGCAACTTTTTTGACGGATTCTATGAGCCGGGCCCTTTAAGACTCTACGTAGTAACCGACACGTTACAGGCGACAGAACAAAAATATCCTGAGGGACAGACAAAAAGTTAAATATTGTATGTTAGTTGCAGTCACGTAATGCAGCGGGAAGCGACATTTCAAATCTGTTCTTTTTTTGATGTGTAAACATCTATGCTGGCGGTACAGTGAAAAAAACGTGAACGTTCTTGTGCAACGTTACGTCGTGCAACGTTACGATCTGCATTCTAGGATAGGTGCGTTCAGTGAAAAAAATCTTAAAATCCCCTTCAAGCAAAAACAAGTCCGTTTTGGATCCGCGCACGTTGATGTTTACACATAATAACCGTGAGTCGCGGCACTCATACAATTTTTTGTATTGAATCCTGAGCTATAAAATGCCTACTTTATCTCCGGAGCGATTCCATTTTTTGGAAATGTTACTTAAGCTTAGATCACACGATTTGTGTATACACAAATATTTGTGTATAAATTTGTGTATTATTGATAAAAAAATACACAAATCGTCTGAACCACAAATTTGATGTACACAAATGACGTACACAAACGATTTGTGTATCATTTGTGTATTCAATACACAAATCGAATTTGTGTACATTTACAAATCGTCTGATCGGGTACCCAAATCATTTTATGACTATTTGTGTATATTTGGGCACCATTTGTGTATATCACATCATTTGTGTATTCTGAAAATTTAAGCATACACAAATTTCATGAGAATACACAAATGGTTTTGAAAATTCAACTGAATATTTAATATCAGTCGAGTCAATAAAGGTTTTTTCTTCGAATTTTAATGTGCAACTATGATTTTAATGATATGTTTTGTAAAATGGCACCATAAGGACATACAGGGTGATTTGTTTTAGATGAAATGAACACATTTACGTTAAGCCAAAAATCGTATCGGAGTGGTATTCGATTTGTTGGCGTCCAAATTGAGCGGCTCACGGAGACAAAACTCCTATTGGGCTCCCTTCGTTTAAGCAGGAGGTGAATTTCTCTATAAAAGTAGAAAACAAAGAATTGAAAAACGACGGGAAGTTGTACAAAACAAAGCTTCTCTTACGCCAGAAATCCATTCTTATTTTGTTTTTAAATAAAGTTGTTTCCAACTCACTTTCTCACCTTCAGAAAATCGTCTACAAGAACTTTGTAGATTGCATCCAGCAAATCTGGAATAATGGTGGAAATTGTATTCTGTGGAATGCGGAAAAGATACTGGAGCGAGCGAAAACTGTCGCCAGATGCCAGAAAGCGCAACGTCAAGACTAGTCGCTACGACCTACGACCTGTTGTTGGCTTTCGTCTTCTTCTTCACTTTCGAGTAAATACGCGGCTAAACTATTGGCAAGACATTTTTTTTGGACATTGTTCGATTGAAATTATTTAATTTAACCGGATACACTTCAATTCACTACCAAATAAACAGAATGACATAAACACAAATGAGTACACAAATTTCATTTGTGAAGAAATACACAAATCGTCTGAACCACAAATTTTTATACACAAATTGATTTGTGTATATCATATTTGTGTATATCTTTAAACAAATGAAATTTGTGTTTTTTTTTTTAAAAATACACAAATCGTCTGAACCACAAATATTTGTGGCATAAATAAATAGCATTTGTGTTAAAATTTGTGTATAATATACACAAATGAAATTTGTGTATATACACATGTGCATATACACAAACCGTCTGATCTAAGCTTTAGCAATGAAATTTTCACAACGCCAGATTTCACTTAGCCCTCTCTGTCGCTTGTCAGTTGTTAATCACTGAGTGATGGCAAACCCCTAAGACCGTAAGTGAATTCATATTGAGTATATAGCAAATATTTTCAAATACATATCGTAGAATTTTAAATATTCCTGACTAAAATAAACATTATAGCCATAAAGACGGTACACTGTGACGTATGCGCACTTTTTCATTTAAATTTAAGATGTTTTTCTTTCTTGTACAGTTCTTAATATCAAAAAGGCCGTTTTTTAATATTGAACTTATATTTGTACGTTACCGTGTTGTCTTATGATATTTTAAATCATCAATTGCTTATATCCTTTTGACACACATATGGTTTCAGCCCTGGATTACAGCTATCTAAAAACAAAGTTCTATCTAAATTTGGAATTTTATCCAAATTTTTGGAGCTTTTTCCGATAGACCGATTATGCATATACATGAATATGTCACTGTGAAATATAAAAATTGGGAAATTCTAGCATTTACTATGCAACATTGGTAAAACGATGAAATTTAGTCCCGGAATTCTATATGGCTGTTCTGCTACAGCATTAAAACCTAATAATTTCCTTTTCCCACATTTTCAGGTGCCGTTTTCAATTGTTCTTAAATTAATAATAGTTATAGCTCAATAGAGAAATCATAGAGAGGTTATTGTTTACAAAAACAAGTATCTAGGTGTATGGCTTTCTTACTGCATCATCATCATTGGCTCGACAACGGGGGTCCAGTCCTGGCCTCCTTCAACAAGTCTCTCCACCCATCACGGTCTCGAGCAGCCGCCATCCAGTTGCGCACCCCAAGGCTCCGGGCGTGCTGGTCTACGCCATCTCTCCAGCGTAAGCATGGTCTACCACGCAGTCGTCTACCATAGAATGTACCACAAAGAACTTTCCGAGCAGGTTCCTCTTCGCTCATGCGAGCTAGGTGCCCTGCCCACCGGAGTCTACCGAGCTTAATTATAATGTCACGATATCTGCTTCAAGGTAGATTGCGTACAATTCATGATTGTACCGTCTCCGGAAACGTCCTTCCTCACATATGGGGCCAACAATTCTCCTTAAGACTTTTCTCTCGAACGCGGCAAAGAGGTCGGAGTGCCTTTTGCTAAGCACCCAAGTCTCGGATCCATATGTGAGTACTGGCAGGACCATGGTCCTGTACAGCAGCAGTTTTGAAGTTATGGTGAGATTTCTGGATTTGAAGAGCTTTGACAGACTATAGTAGGCTCTGTTGGATTTGAGAAGCCGCCCGCATATTTCTTCTTCTATATTGTTATCGGCTGCTACTATTGACCCAAGGTATTTAAAGGATTGCACCACTTCAAATTCGTGCTCCGCTACCTTGATTGTTTGACCAACTGTTCCTCTCGCATTCAACGCCACCATGTACTTTGTTTTATCTTCACTAATGTGCAGCCCCATATTTTGTGCCGCCTGCTCGATCAGGATGAAGGAATCATGTACAGCTTGCTCGGTTCTTCCGATGATGTCGATGTCGTCTGTGTTAGCCAGTATCTGGCTGGACCTGTTGACGATGGTCCCTATTGTTGCCGTGCCAGAGTCACGGATTGCTTTCTCCAATGCCAGGTTTTAGAGGAGACAGGCCAAACCATCCCCTTGTCGGAGTCCATTAAACATGTTGATTGGTTTGGATATAGCAATCCGGCTATTTATGGCTTACTTCCTTACTGAGTGAAATATTTAGGAGCGATCAAAACAAGCTTAACCGAGCTTAAATTTACGTAGAAAAGGTTTGTTACTAATAAAGATATCAAACTGTCCTTTAAGATCGATATTATGTTCTGGGATATGGAGATTGAGCCAAGGTTAGAAAGGAACTCAAAATGTATGATGAGGTTGAAAAGATGCAGAGTTATTTTGACAAAAAAAAAGTGTTTGGTTAGTCCAGATAATTATGGTTCCACTTTACTACATTTGAAGTGTTGTATGGTAAAAATTAAAGTGATTTTTTGGCTATACAACACCCTTAGTCAGCAAAATAAAGCCCGATGATGGTTTTTTAAACCGAAACCTCGCTTAGAACATCAAACTTAGGTTGTGAAAATAAAGGGTTTTCCAATAAGAGGTGTTATTTTGATATTCAAAGAAAAATGGCATTTTTTGAGATAAATGATCGGATGTTTATTTCATTATAAAGAGGAAGGTATGCCGTTAATAATGGAACACAACATCAGCCAAATGGCCGCCACGGCCACGCTTACAGGGCCATATCCTTTTCATGAAATTTTCCATAACCAAATCGCAAAGTGGCTGCCCTATGTCCTCGATAGCCTCACGAATTCCATCTTTGAGGTCTTGAATCGACGCTGGGCTGTTGGCGTAGACCTTATCTTTCACGTGGCCTCAAAGGAAGAAGTCGCAAGGTGTTAAATAACAAGATCTCGGTGGCCAATTGTGATCACCTCTTCGAGAGATAACACGGTCCGGAAACTTTTCCCGTAAAAGATCGATGGTTTCATTGCTTGTGTGGCACGTAGCGCCGTCTTGTTGAAAGTAAACGTTGTCCAGATCAATACCATCCAATTCCCGCCATAAAAAATCATTAATCATCTCTCGATAGCGCAATCCATTGACCGTAACTGTTGCTCCAGCCTCATTTTCGAAAAAGTAAGGTCCAATGACCCCGCCGGACCATAAACCGCACCAAACAGTCACGCGTTGAGGATGGAGAGGCTTTTCAACAATAACTCTTGGGTTTTCCGAGCCCCAGATGCGACAGTTTTGCTTGTTGACGTAGCCTCCGAGGTGGAAATGGGCCTCATCAGTCAAGATGATTTTTCGATGAAATTCCGGATCATTTTCATGCATTTCAAGGACCCAATCAGCAAAGACACGACGTTGTTGATGATCAGCCGGCTTGAGTTCTTGTGTTAACTGAACTTTATAAGCCTTAAGACCCAAGTCTTTATGCAAAATACGGTGTAATGACGTTTGTGGAATGCCTAATTCCAAAGAACAACGAGGAATCGACAAACCTGGGTTTTCTTCAACACTTTGGGCTACAACAGCAATATTCTTAGTTTTTCTTGAGCTACGTGCACGGGTTTTATTCTTCACATCACTAACTTGTCCCAACAGCTCGAATTTGTCCACCAATTTCTGTATTGCGGTCCGACAAGGTGCTTCACGACGACCCAAAAATGTTTTAGTTTTACGAACCATCTCTGCCAAATTTTCACCATTTTTATAGTGAATTTTAATAATTTCAGTGCGTTGTTGAAGCATGTATCGTTCCATTTTTATTAATGGCGTAGTTTCTACTTGTCAAATGTCAAAAAATGACAGCTTCAAAAGTGACAGCTACCGAAATAGCAGGCTATCCAAAATAACACCTCTTATTGGAATACCCTTTATTAAATCCAAAAAAATTTGTCTCAGTTATAGTTGAAGTTGCTGTGAATATAAAACTTACCCTACACTAAAATAGGGTATTAAAAAGTGAGGAAGTCCCTTTCTCAAACCCATTCCATGCTGCAGATCGATCGAAGGGACGACGGAGAACAATGATTAAATCTAAAGGAAATTGAGACATTTAAATGTTTGTTCTGTTAAAGGATGTAGCATAGTCTATCGATTCCTAGAGAGGACTTCCCCATAATTTACTAAATGCAAAGAGGCGATAAGAAAAATAAAGAAAAAAATAATATCCATGGACGACTTGCAATATAGCAAGGCAAAGCAAAGCAAAGCAAAGGAAAGCAGAGCAAAGAAGAAGATAAAATACCTACAAGATATATGTAATAAGGAATCGATCTGAAAAGGAAATTCTTTTCGCTTCACGATTTAAAGAAATGAGCTCAATCATTAGATTCGCGGGACAAGGACACGCGATTAGAATAAATATTATCTCTTTGAGAGTATCTATAGCTACTCGACGATTAATAGTGAAATGTTTAAGTATAATATTTCTTGCAATTTCATTTTTCGAATTTGTGTGCTCACGTTGTGAGTTTCTTTTTTTTTTTTAAGATTTTATCGTTTATTTTTTTTTCCGATATGAAATATTGCATTTTAAATTTTATTGAAAAAAGCGTTTCCGTATATTGAAGAAATGGAAATGAATGGAAATGATGTTAATATAAATGGAGAGATTAGATTTGATACAATTTTATTAAACAATCAATTGGCTGAAAGTAGTTCCATTCTGCCAAACCGTGAGTGAGTTCTTTGAAGGTTTCAACTAAGCGACAGATAGCACACAACATACCAACGCACAGAACTTGACAAAGTTTGTGACATTAGTTGCATCGTGGCTTTATAGGTACCATAATTGACCAAATATTCACATTACAGTAGATCTTAGAAAAACCCTGGGAAATTCAAAAATATTTTGAATTGAATTTATTATAGTTTTAACCATAGATACACCATATAAAGATAATAATCTCGGCTGTCATCCGAGTTTGCCTACAAGCTAATTCAGGGGAAATTCAGGAGAAACACGCACACATATGCAGAATTCGTCCATTCACCACCATTTATTTGCACACATAGACAGAATTCCTCCATTCACCACCAAAATGTCGGTTATTTTAAAAATATCATGAGTATGTTCAAAAAGTATAATAAATTCAGCAACGAGTTATCAAGTGCTAACGCGACCTTTTATGGATAAGTTTGTGGAAACAAATTTTGAAAGTGAAAATTTATAATCGATTTAAGTATATTCGATTGTCTTTTGTTTTTTAATCTCAATTTATTGAAACAAACAGTGAATATGATGAAAAAAAAAACAATAATATAAGAATGAGAAATCAGAAATTCCACGCAGCTGTCGTAAGACAATTTTAGGCGTGTTTTTTGCAAGCCCGGAGGAAATTAGTCAAAAAAAAAAATTGGTACGAAACCGAGTGAATACAAAGAATTGCCCATAATTGCGATTTGGTACTATGTTCGTCTAGTTTTCGTGAACTTTTGCCGTCGGACGTGAAGAGCGCTCATCGACCGCTCATTCGTAAGTGGTTGGATGCAAAAAACAAAATGGTGAAAGTAAACTAAAAACAATTTGGCGCATGGTGCTTATTTTTTAACTTTTTTTCTGATTGACGAATGAGTGAAGTGAAATGTTAAGTTTTCCTTTAATAAATTTATATCACATCAAATTTAAGTGGTTTCGCAAAGTAAATAATTAAAAGCTTATCACTCTGTGCTGTGAAAATTGACATTGAACAAACTATTTGTTTTCTTACTTTCAACCACTTAAGAGCATTATGGATGACTTTTGAAATTGACGTTTCGGACAGAAAAACACAGTTCAGCAAAATGTCATTATGAGAGTAAAAGAAAAAAGGCCAAACATGGTGTCATTCACGGCCATACGAAATACTGCTATTATACACGACTAGTTTTTAGTCATTACTTCTTTTTAAATAAGGAGTGGGTCATGTAGGTCGTAGGCCAAATTTTGGCCACTGATTTTTGACATTTCTTATTGTATTCCTTGTTTATTTAACAAGTCACTTCATTTATTTTGTATTTGTAGAGCGCACATGTATACCTGTATGTATATAGAGAGCATTGAAAATTTTAATAACCAATGAAACTAAAGGGAAATTCCAAATTTGGGTCAAGATTTAAAAATCAATGTGCAGTAGCGCACGACTCAAAAGATGAATTTTCAAAAAAAGCTTAAAGAAGTTTCATCACGCCAAAGTCGTCGTGTAATAGCGGACTTAGCATCATTAAATTTGTGTTTCTTTCAACACAACCCGATATCCCACCTTACATCCCTCATTTTCATGCTGAAAAGCTGGTGAGTTGGAATTTTTTTAAAGATGTCTGCGTTATTTGCACATACAAAATGGTCGATCTAGCAAAACAGAACAAACCCACCCCATTAAATTGTTGTTGCAATTCACATCTATTCATCGACACGGGATGAAATTACAAATACAACAATGTAAACAAATGGGTTTTGGAGGGTGAAACGTACGAAAGATTGTCATCTTTATATGGCGTATCTATGGTTTTAACAACAAAAAAAAACTCATTCACAAAATTACAGTCTTAGAATACTGAAATATGAGAAAAGTAGGATCATGATTCTACGTATAGCGCATTGAGATCATTATACAAAAATTCAATAGCATAGTTTCCTCCAGATTAAGAGCTAAGCTTCGAAAACTCTCTCTGATGCATTAAACAATAAGTAAGTTTTTTCTTCCAGTGCGAAATACCTATGGGTGTAATTCTTGACCCCAAACTAAATTGGAAACTGAATATTGAAAAACGTATTAAGAAAGCCTCTACAGCCTGTAGTAAGACATTCGGAAAAAAGTGGGGCCTCCAATCGAAGATGATACATGTGGAAGTACACAGGCATGGTATGACCGATCCTCACGTATGGCTCTATCGTTTGGTGGTCCGCATTTAACAAAGCATATAACATAAACAAACTTAAGAAGGTTAAAAGAACAGCTAGTGTTGGCACCACAGGAGCCCTACGCTCCTGTCCGATGGATGCCTTAAGCGTCTTTCTGCATCTCTTACCACTTGATTTACACATCAAATCTTAAGGAATCAAACTGATGGTTTGCTAAACCATATGGTCACAGAAAAATCACAGGTTTGATTCCTAATGATATGCTTTCAATACAGACCGACTAATGCACTTCTGCTCTGGATGTTAGTAAGCATTTTAAGGTTTTATTTCCATCCATAAGTACAGAGATTCTTTCCTTAGTCGCACTACACGAATGTGGAATGCTCTAACCAGCCCTGTTTTCCCCTCCCATTGTGTTCTTCAGACATTTAAAACCAATGTGCATCGGTATCTCCTTTTCAATCCCCTCCAATCTACCTAATCGCTCGTGCTGTGTATATCATATTAAGGCTAGTCACAACCCCTTAGGTGCGCGCTAAATTTAAAAAAAAAAAAAAAATCCAAACAGGATTCTAAGGATGACGTCGCGACGAGAGACTTCGACACAACTATTTTTGCTGATGGTTCAAAGATGGACTATGGTGTTGGTCGAGCAGAATTTTTTTCCGAATCCTTGAACATCTCTAGGTCCTTTCGGCTACCTGACTTTGCGAGCGTATTTCAAGTTGAATTACTAGCAATCAGGGAAGCATTCAGGATACTCACATAAGCTCCTAACCAAAACCGGAACACCGCTATCCTGACCGGCAGCTGTTTAAGTCATTGATTTGCCTATATCATCCTCTAAATTGGTCCAGCATTGTCAGGATGAACTCTCAAGCCTTAATGTCATCTTCAGAGTCACTCTTATCTGGCTTCGAGGTCATTGTGGATTTGAGGGAAACGAGCGGACTAACAAACTGGTCAGGAAATATCACCTCTTAGTAGCTCACTTGCAGAATGAATTAACAGTGCGCTTGGAGTTATGAAGCGCAAAATAGTGTCAATTTTTCTGACTGAATCCAATCACAGGCGGGGAAGTTTAACAAACTGAGTTATATGTATATCCATCTAGATATGGGCCCATAAATCCCGAACAACTGACCTGATATTTAGGCCCACACGAGACATAGCCAGGATTTTTGCGACATGTTCTGGTCACTGATCAATATAGGAGAACATGTGGTGAAGCTTGGCATACCGTACAATACTTTTTGTCGTAGTTGTGTGGACCAGCAGTAGAAGGAAGCAGTAGTTCACTTCCTCTGTAAATGCCTTGCTCTGATGGCCAGATTTAGAGTGCGATCATTTCGAAAGGCCCTTCTTGAAGACCTTAACAAATTTTCTGAGATAAAGATCAAAGATTTCATCGCTTTCCTCAACGGGACGAAGTGAATCTAGGCTTAACTTGGACTTTAATTCTTTTACCACCTCCTTTGAACTCCTTAGACACCGCGTAAGCTGAATATAATAAGATATACCACTATCAGACCCGTAAGGGGGTATATCCGTAAACCCATCCAATAAAACCACTTTCAACCCACAGGTCAGTATGAGTTTATGGTATCAAAACGGTGCCATATCCAGCCCTAATGGGGTCACGGAGCTAGTTTGCTCTACCTATCTACCTAAGTTTTTTAGCTCTGAGCTCTGCTTCGTTTTTTTCGTACAATTTCCTTTGAGCTTGGCTAAAAATGCTACTTCGGGTTCATTTGTCATTCGTACAATCGTCAACATTTACTGTGTTCTATTCTCCTGAAATATTTCATACATCGATACGATTGAGTGAAGCAGGCAATAAAAATGAAAAAAAAAAATAGTTAAATGTGACACCAAAAGAGAATTGAAGAATGTTGTAATATGGGTACTACGTTTCCACCGATCACTCAACTGAGATGTAGGCCCTAATTTCAAGTGGCGTTAAAAACCTTCGATGCGATAAAATTTGATGGATCCAAAATGTTGCACGTGTTAAAATTTGTATGCCAGGCTATCTGGATATACATATATGTATATGTTATTATAAAATACAGGCAATAGAATCTGATGCAGCAATCGCAATAAGGGCCTTAGTTAGTTGCAACCTTAATATTCTTCAAATCTAGAAGATTTAATTCACAAATTTATTTCTTAAATGTCCGTACAGATCATCCTAGCAAATAAAACCATAATACAACTCTCAACCTTCCTGTGTTCGTGTTTTCGGCAGGAATGGGGGGACCTACAATTTTCAGTTGATTCCGATAGGTAAAAGATGAGAGGCACTCATAAATGAAAAGAGATACTTTTGGAGGATTTGTCACTTCCTCACAAGTGGCAGTAGTCAATTATATTTTTAGGTGGACTAGGTTGGGAATCGAACCCAGACCTCCAACATGACAGTTCTACGCACTAACCACTACGCCACCGGCTACTATTGGATTTGAATATGAATTTGGAAGTTTGAATTGGAAACACTGAACAATATCTACAGTGAAACCAGTGTGGTTTTCAAGAAGAAATAAAACGCATATTATTTAATGTTATGGCCAAGAATTTAGCTTTTTTTATAAAGACAAGTGTTTCCCATTATGTTTTAAAAATGACTTCGGGCAAGTGGCCGCCGCGGCTGGCTCGAATAAATTCCAGCCGAGAGGCCGTTACATACTTGTTTCTGACGTTTGTTCTCTTAAATAATTATTTTCTGAACGCTACATTTCATGTTCCTTCTAATATTTTTTCTACTCAGCATTAGTAAATAGATAGATAACATTACTATCATGTTATTAGACCAGTACTTTTTTCTTTAAAAAGAATTAACATGCGCCAAACAAAAACCTACCCAGGTCGGCAAATAACACTAGACACTAGCATTGAATAAACATATATAGAAGGTGACACTCCACAACTAAAAGCGCAGCCGCATGGCCGGTAGGGTGTCCCGTGAAAAATTTTTTCGGAGAATCTTAATGAAAGACCCCTCAAAAGTGTCGTATTGAACAGCATATTACAGGAGAAATAATAAAATAAAAATTGGAGGGTACTTTTGGGGCTCTACCGCTCGTTGAAGTTTTGAAAACTAATCAAATATTCATTGTTTTTTTTTGTTTCCCTCATTTCGTATAACAACAATTCCTTAAACCTGTCAACTTAACTTCTTTTAGTAATTTGAATGTTTTTATTTGCATTTGAGAACTTATTTTTATATCATTTGAAAGAATATGTTTGCCGCAAGCGGATCAAAGATATTTCAGTAAAACTGTGATCGGTATTGCTAAAAAAAAACTGACGCCATTAAAATAAAAAACCACTAGATGAAAAAAAAGTAGTGAAATCTGTATAATCAAATGGCTGCCTCTACTGCTTTACCAACGGTTAAAGACGATACATTCGATACAGTAGAGTTAATCGCAACCATAAAGTTAGTCAATACTATACAACTAGTCGAGACAGTAGAACGACATATATTTTTATCAGTCATCTTAAAACACTTCAACGTCGGTCACCGTCATCAAGTTAGCAAAATTCTACTTGTTCTATACAGTATGTATCAAGAGTTTGTGATAGGTATGCATTTTCAGTTCAATTTCGATCTCCTCCAGCAGTTGCTACTGCAGTCCTGTAGGAGAATGGAATAGTAAATAAAATTAATACGAGATTCGTCTCTTGTAATTTATGAATATATGAATTTGTCACACGACAACTTATATGACTTATAACTCTCAACCAGCCAGCTGAAATAGATGGGACCAACGATTTAACGTCTAAGATGAAGCGCACTTAATCATCACAAGAGATACTTTTGAAGGATTTGTCTGTCCCCGCAAGGCACAGTACCTCTGAGAAAAACATTTTCTAAAGTGCCAAAGCTAGGATTTGATCCCAGACCTCCAGCATGAAAAACCATAGGACAGTTCTAGCAGAAAATATTTAATTCTTGCGAAACCAGAATCAATTTTCTTAGTAATGATTGAAAATAATCAAAACAGGTTACTTTCCTTCCATATTAGCCAATCGAAAACGTGAAAAATGGCATATATAAGATAGTTCACAACTGCAAAAAAGTCCTAGGGCTTTATGTAAGTTCTAGTATTTTTCCAAACAATAATAAAATTTTTGTTGAGTACATAATGAAATGTTTCGTGTCTGTGTGGTTTTCGGTAAGAAACAAACCTTCCTTGATAAATGTAATGTAAAAATAATATGCATTCAATATGTTCTTAATGAATTTTTCTAATTCATGATCAGAGCACATACGAGTAGAAAATATGCAATTATTAGAAGCTACATATTATATTTTAGGGCCGTGTTTGTATTGCTTCACTTTATTATCAAAGAATAAATTCTGAACGTTTTAGTCATGAATTAGGTACACTTCATAATGAGGTTTAAACTATTTGCTCCCTCCCTTCATCAAATATATATTTTAGTGCCATCCTATGGTCGCATTATGATTCATTTGTGAAAAAAGTGAGTTGACTTCATTTATACGGATTAAAACGAATTCAGTAATAAATTCTCTTTTTTAACCATAAATTTTGAGTATATTTTTGGTTTTGGAGACTTATTTCTAACTTCCGAAAATATTTGAATTGTTTAAAACCTTTACCTTAACTTAAATTTAACTTATAAATGAAAAAAATTTATTGGAATAATACAAAAAGAAACAAAACAAAATGTGCATCTTATAGTTTTTTTGTAAATTTTCAAACGTCGCTAGAGGCATAAAAGTTATGTCCAAATAAAAAAGTACGTACATATTCTGCATCTACGCGCTAATATGCAACTTTTGATACCCCTTTCGACGAAAAATTCGACAAAAAATTGTTCTCCATACAACGACGGGACACCCTAATGGCCGTGCCAGAAAGGAGAAACGAAATAGCTGATGTAGGGTTTTTTGTGTACACAAACCCATTTTCAAAAGGATATTCATAAATTTAATTTTCCCTTTTTATATTGGTATCCACGACGACCATGCTTCAATAGTTTGTTTTGTTTTTACAATTTTCAATCCCGCGGAAAGAAAATGTGTCTGTGTATATTTCTTTATCGTTATAGATTGTTTTTAATTTTTCGTCTACATGAAGATTTCAAGCTAAGGTGAAGATTTGTTTTGCATATTGAAAAATAGAAAAAAAAAACTATGTATTTGAGAAAAGTTTGATTGAAAACTTTATACGTTGTATTACGTTGACTAGTAAGAGACTTAATTATTTATTTATTTTTTTTTGTCAAGTGACGGTTCAATTTTGTGTTGTTTTTTGTACATTTTGATTTTTGAGAAAGATGTTTTTTGTGAGTAAGGTAGTTAAGTATTGTAATTCGCAGGGGACAATGTTTTCTTCAATTATTTAAGATGAAAGAGGCCGTCAAATTATACTTTTTAAATACAGTGGTGGCCTATAAAATGTCTAGAGTGCATTCGTTATATCGAAAACATTTTTTTGTAAAATACAAATTCATTAAAATTCTAAGCCCCGACAAATAGGAAATAAGATACATTAATCGATTGAAGCAATTAACCGTGAAAATAGGGGAGCATGATGTATACTCTAGAGTAAAGATTTTAAGGAACAATAAAACCCCAAAGTTTAGCCTGTCAGAATAACACAAAAATATGCAAATTGGAGATAAAAGAGTAGCTTGAAATATATTCAATTTTTTGACTTTATCTCCAATTTTTACATTTTTATGTAACTCTAACAAGCTGAACTTTGTGCATTCTATTGTTCCTTAAAGTTTTTACTCAAGAAAAATATGAACTTTTATCGTCTAACACAAGCAGCTTTATTTTTATTATACTGCTAAATTAACCGGATAATTTAAGCCGTTCGGGCCGACACGATTTGACAAACAGAATATTAAAATAGGTGTGCAGCTTTACTCATGCAGCAAAACATTTGAGACACATTCCAGAGCTGCATGCACGATATCTCTATGTCTTAATTGAAAGCTACGCATTATTTTCGACATAAAACCTAGTTATTATCGGCCAACGATATATTTAGCCACTAAACATAATGACAAAATTACATTAATTGAATACAAATTTCCGAATCCAATCGGTTTTTAAGCTTTGATAAAAACTACTTATCTCAACAAATTTGAAAAAACCCACAATAGCTATTCTATTGAACTTAAAGGCCGAATTTTCAGCTTTTCAAATTTCTGACAAAATTATTGCTTAAAAAAAACAATAGCAAACCAAAAATTTTCAGTTTTTCATATGCACTTGATTTCCATTTGGAACATCAAAAGAACACATGCAAACAAAGTTTGTATCAATATGCTTAAGTTTAGTGAAATGTAAATTCAACGCAAAGTTAACATACAAAAAAAGGTCTAGAATCAAATTTTGACCATTTATACACATTTTTATAGCTGCCTTGATTTTTAAAACGTTTCATTTATCAATTTAGTCAAAAAAAAAATGTTCATAAATTCTTTATTTGCAAAGGATTTAATAAAAATCTTTAACAATTGAAAAGAATCTATTTCATTCAAATTTGGTTAAGAATGTGTATGAACGAAAATCAAAGATATTCGGAATTATTCGCGTAAATATAATTTAACGAACTAAAACATTTCATTCTAATCCATTTTTACTAAATTTAACGGTACACTATGTACATATGTAATTGCAAACCTGGCAGTAATTGTATTTTTTTTTTAGCTTTCTAACTGTTTGGGGCTTTATAGTATTTTACATGAACTTGAACTTTTTTTAATTAAGCTTGCAGTCCACAGTTTGAAAATACTGTGTATCTCATAATACCCCTCCTTTCCATAGCTTAAATAAAGTGGTCCTAGAATGTAGCTTCAAGTCTCCAAATCAGCAGTAATCTTTCGGTACTGTTATTGCAAGAGCACTTCCGGCAGCTTTTAAACCCAGATATGGTTGCACCACCCTTTTTATGTGCAAAACCCTTTCTTTCTGACGCTGTTCTAGATGCGCCGTTTACTGATGCAGAGCTGCGTTGTACAATGAACAAACTAAAAGATGGAAAAGCACCCGGATCTGATAGAATTACGGTAGAGTTCCTGAAATATGGATCGATAGACCTTGACGGAAAACTTACAGAGGCCTTCAATGAAATTCTAGGAACCGGAAACATACCACAGCAGTTTAAGGAGTCAATTATATTCCCCATTCATAAAAAAGGAGACATGGCAGATCCAAAAAATTACCGTGGAATATCCTTTCTCAACGCCACATACAAAGTTTTTGTCTCGGTTTTGAATAAACGCTTTTGTGATTGGATGAATCGAAATTCGAAGCTTAAGGAATTCCAGTCAGGCTTTCGAGGCGGCTATTCCACTAGTGATAACATCTTTATCCTAAGAAGCATAGCGGGAACTTATTTAGAACAAAGAAAGAAGTTATACGTATTCTTCGTTGACTTTAAGGCAGCCTTCGACACAATTGATAGAAGAGCGTTGTTTTACAAACTCTATAACGCCGGTGTGACATCAAAGTTTGGCCGAGTCTTGAAGAATCTCTATGATGGAAATTACGCTACGATATGGAACGGTGAGGAAATGTCGGATTGGTTTGAAACGTCAATGGGAGTAAAGCAGGGATGTCCGCTAAGTCCAAATTTATTTGCTTTATTCATCGACGATCTAATCGCCAATCTACCAGGTGGGATTGAGTTTTCTGGAATGGTGATCAAAGCTCTCTTATTTGCTGATGATGTCGTGCTTTTTGCACATTCACCTGTAACATTGCAATTAATGATCAATCGGCTTGATGTGTACTGCAGGTTGTGGAATTTGACGGTCAATTTAAGCAAATCCAAAGTGACGGTCTTTAAGAAGGGGTCTGGCAGAATGTCCAGGAATGAAAAGTGGCACTTAGACAATGAAGCGATCGAAGTTGTTAGATCCTACAAATATCTGGGTGTTATCATAACCAGCAATCTAAGCATTGAAAAACATTTAAAAGATAAACTTATAAAAGCTAAAAGTGCTATTAGCGCGACATGGAAGAAATGCTTCAAAAACAGCTTAATTTCCCATAGTGTTAAGTACAAGGTTTTCATTGCTGTTGCAGAACTTGGGGAAACTTGGGGTTTTGAAAAATACGAAACGCTTGAGAAGTTGTTGAGGTTTTATGTAAAAAGATGTTTCCAGCTACCAAGCAACACACCAAACTACATGATAAACATCAAAACTGAACTGTCACCCCTATTAATCAAAACACTGAAGCTACATGTTGACTATTTATTGAAAGTGCTTAATATGCCAAGCGGCAGATTGCCAAAAGTAATAGCCTTGTATACAATCCAGAAGAAGGGACTTTGGTATGAGAAACTCAAGGAGCTTGCAGACTATTGTGACGTTAACCTGAATCTAAGCTATCAGATGAACGACAGAAAGGTTTTAAAAAATGCCCTCTATGACTTAGTATCTAAAGTTGATGAAAAATATAGGGATGACTGCGTATCAACAAGACGACTTCTTCTGTGCATAGAGCAACTTACAGCATACTTAAACATTACCTGTGCGAAAAAAATTATTTTCGGGCTGAATACAGTCAAAAACTAATATCAGCAATATTTAAAATGAGAGGAGAGTTGGTAAGACTGAACTTCAGACCACATCGTGAAGAGTTGCCAGTTATTTGCAGCCTGTGTAACCTGGCGGTAAGAGAAGACATCATTCATTTCATCGGAATATTTCCTATCTTGAAGGAAGTACGCAGAAATTTTCTTGGCAGCGACATGAAAACGGAAGCGGAAGTGCTAGCGATACTGAACTGCGAAGAGGATGTTACCCACTTGTACAGATTTTATATAAAAGCAATCTCTTATAGGAACAAAATTTTGAACGAGGAGTTCTAAGAAACCATATAATTATTATTAGATACATATTTATATAATTATTTGCTTTCACTTGTGGATTCTTCTTTATTAAAAAAAAAAAAAAATCTCCATTTTAATATGTACATTAAATAATGTCAATCGGGGCAGACGGCAAAGCCATGCTTTAACGATTTTTGTAATATATATGTAAATTGTACACTTGGAATAGGATAATAAAAATCAAATCTAATCTAATCTCAAATCTAATGTAGCTTCTTTTATTTCCTGCATTTTAAGATCTTTACCTTGACAATCAGATCAGTAGACCTAAAACTTTAATATTGTATCTAAACAATGGAGCTTTCATATCGTGAAAAACTATAACCCCTTTTTTGATTTAAATAATTTTTACATTAATTGAAATCGTTACTCAAATAATTTTCATCTGCATGCATACATATGTATGTACATACATATGTATATAGCTAATTAAAAAAAATCTTTGTTTCAAACAAAACACAAATACATTCGTTTCCATAGTAATACACACACTTTCTGAATATCATACGAAAGAAAAACTAATTGATAGAAATTACAAAAACAAAACTGAAAAAAATCCTTTTCAAATAAACGACTCTATAAAGAATTAAGGAAATATTTCAAATTGAATACACCACCCAATAATAATATTTTAGGCGGCCGCAGCGCAGCCGCCCGATTTGGTGGAGTTTTCCCCGAGTGTCACCTTCTATATACATATGTTTATTCAATGACACTAGTCAACTGCTTTAAATTGAATGAAAAACTAAAATTTATTTTAAACGGCTAAAAATAACTCTTAGCAACAAAATTAGGTCCATTAATATGAAAATAAGGTATGTAGGTAGTCAAATTATAATTTATTTTATTCAAAAAAAAAAAAGTTGATTTTATCGACAAATATATATGTAACTTATTTATCACTGAATCGATTTGTTTTCGTTTCATTATAAATTTGGGAAAATGAAATTAATCAGTTCAGTTTTTGCTTCAAATTAGCCATCGAGTTTCACTCTAATAATTTTTTTGCACTAAACGCCATTAAAAACTAATTTTGTTTTAAATTAAATTTAAAATTGTTATCAATTTAATAATCGGAAAATATTGTTAAACTTATAACTGAACACTTCATATTAATTAATGTCGCATCTGATATATTTATAGATCTCATGGTACATATTAACAACAACCCACTCTGATGGTATACCTGTACTTAGTTCTCTTAATTGGTACTTTAAAATAAACAAATTGTCATATCAATTGTGAGATATTTGACATTTGAACACCAAATTGGTTTAATCTGTTTAATTTTGTAATTTACGTACCATACCTGCTTATTTGTATGTAATTTCAAATTTACTTAGCTAGATACACAAACAGGCTGCTGGCTATTTGAAATGCACTGTCAATTCTGATTTTTTTTCTTAATCATAATTTCAGGCTGAAATTTATTACTTTCTATTGCTGTCAGTTTATGATAAGTAGCTATTATTGATTCATGATGGATTTTATTTAAATACATAATTTAAAATAATATTGTGGTTGATTTAAATCAAATAAAATTTTGTAATATGAACATACATATGTATATGTATAATCAAGCTACTTAGGTTCTGTGGGTATGTACATATGTATGTTTGTACATATGTACATAAATGCAATTTAAAGCAAAATTTTGAAATATAGTCCTTAAATGTTGTAGAGATTTAGTCATTTTTTTTTAAATTGTGTAATTGGGTTCGGAAAACAAAAGCTGAAAAAGAAGCACCGCAAGTTTTTTGGTTTGGCTTAAAAGCTCCGAATGCCTACATATATACAAGTCCAATTTAAAATTTCAGAAAATGAAAAAAAAAAAGTGTAAAGGGTGTTTTTTTAACAGGCCGCATATTCTCTTCCAAGGCGCCAATCGTCTCGGGGTTATCTGCAAGCGAATTCACATAACCCCACAAAAAATAGTCCAGCGGTGTTAAATCGCACGGTCTTGGAGGCCACGCCACAGGCCCACGACGCGAGATAATGCGCTTGCCAAAAGTTTCCTTTAATAAATTGATTGTTTCATTGGCTGTATGACATGTAGCGCCATTTTGTTGGAACCAAAGGTCACCCAAAACAACATCCTCCAATGCAGGAGTCATTTATCATGGATGGGCACAGTTCCAATGGCGGATGGACTCATTCGGGTCTTCTTCGATACTCTGCTCCACAGCAGCAATAGCTTCTTCGGTGCGCACTGTGCGGCGTCACTGAGGATTTGCATTATCCACTAGAGCAAACATGGTGCGAAACCGATCCATGGTTGCTCGAATTTATGCAATTTTGCGGTTATGTCAAGCGAATATTGGACGCAGTGCGCGATGCGTCGCGCCAACCGAAATTTGCACGATTTGCAAACGTTGTTTAGGAGTAAGTCTATTAATTATAAAATAGCAAACCAAATTGAGCATAAATCAAGTGACGGCTGTCAAAAAAACCACCCTTTACATGGAAAAAAATTAAATTTTTTCATTTTATTGCATTTTTAAAAAGAAACTTGCATTTGGCCCACCCTGTGAAAGGAGTTTCATATCGATGTAAAAACGAATTTGTTTTCCGTGTGATGGTGATGGTATTAGAAAGCTTCTTCCATATTTTACCAATTCCGTCAATTCTTGCGCATTTCTAATTTTTTTTATTTGTCTTTGCGGTTTAAATGTCCTTAAATTAAAAATGCTCCTTAGGTTATGTTCTATTATAGTCGTTCCTCAGTAATTATAAAGCTTGAGGTTATAAAAAACTTAAAATTCTATTCTGACAAAGTGAACCGCACGGTAGGTACCTACTATAATATGTTTTATACGTTAAAATAAATTAAATTTCTGTTTTGTTTAAACAGAAATCACATCTATTTTATATTTTTTTTTCTATATTGTTAAATCACTTCCGCTGGTAAAACAAAAATGGAGAAAGAAACAAAAGGCAAAAACGTAGACACGAAAATGAAGGCGAAAAAGGAAACATCAACTCTTACAATCGTCTTCTTATGTTTTATTCATTACGATTACTTTTCCTGCCAGACTGGCTTGGCACTTTGCTTTTGTCAAAGTCAACAAAGCAGTCAACAATCAACAACTATATCACCCACACCCTCAAACGCCCGCCATCGCTACATCTAGAGCTCCTTTGGTTCCTTATATGCCAAAGTCAAAGTAAGAAGTGTCAAAGTACAAACGAAACAAAAAAATTAGTCCCCCAGTCCAAAATCAACTATACCATTAGTTTGACTCGGCATCGTCGTCGTCGTTGCCGGGGGCTCTGACAGCGGACATGAGGGAACAAAACGGGAGCAGTGCTTTAAGCTATTAGCAAGGTACCACCAACAGTAATTGTGATTGTGAATGGTAAGCACGATTGTGCAAACACAATACAAACAATGTATCGGAAGGAAGAAAACTAAGGTCAAACAAGAGGCATCAAACCTATGCTGAAATAACAGAACTGTGTCGCATGTACTTGCTCTAAGACAGTGCATATACTGCGATAAACTGGTTTGGTAAATAAAACAAAAACAAAACACATTTTTTAAACTGTGTTTGTAGTTTGAATTTAGCGACAAAAATAAGGTATACATTGTTCCAGGGCAGAAATCAGAATTAATCTAGAATTTCAACTGCTAATTTTTGAACTCATCAATGACAAACAAAAATTATTTTAAAAAATATGTATACCCCTGTTTTTATTTGAGTCTTGAATTGTATACGCAAATAAAGTATAGAAAACGTTTCTGCATCGCCTTGGCTAATTATAACAAAATCTATGCCCTCCACATTCCACATCATTATAGCACAGCTTTAACACAGTGGCATTAAATAAGTCGTCTTACTCATATTGGGTGCTTTCAACGCATCTGAATTTTCAGAATTTCGAACTTTTGGAGCTTCTGATTGGCTATTCATAGAAAAAGTTTCGGGATTGTTACGAAATCCCGCAGCACATAACCCCGCAAGCACGAATTCCCGCAGATTACAAATACAACAAAATCCCACTGCGGGATTTTCAATACTTTAAAAAAAAAATAAGATTGGAAGAATATTGATAGTAATTTCGAATAAAATAATAAAGGGTCCGCCAAATAAATTTTTTTTTTTTGTAAATGGCGCAAAACATCGAGTGTAGCTTCGGCTGTGTGGCACGTAGCGCCGCCGTCCTGTTGAAACCAAGTGTTGCCAATATCCTCCTCTTCAATTTTTGTGAACAAAAATTCGTTCAACATGGCCCGATAACGATCGCCATTGACTGTAACGGCCACTCCTTGCTCATTTTCGAAAAATGGCCCAATTATGCCTTTGGACCAAAATCCGCACCAAACAGTGACTCGTTTTGGGTGTATCGGCTTTTCAATGTATGCGTGCGGGTTTTTTGTGCCCTAAATGCGACAATTTTGCTTGTTTACTACCCGCCAAGATCAAAATGAGCTTCATCTGAAAAGATGATTTTTTTTGCAAAATCGGCATCTTCTCTAAGTCGATCGCAGGCCCACTTAGCGAAGCGTATACACAACCATATTCGTTCAGCGGAAGGATAAAACTAATTATCTGTCAAATCAGACATTAGCTAAGGGTTACCATTCAGGAAATAAGCACTACTTGAAAAAAAAACGTTAGATGGCTGACCCTTTACAATTGGAAGAATGCTGGTGATTTCGAATAGGTAGGTACTTATAATATTTTGCTGGACGGACCTGGACAAAGGTGGTTCTGGACCTGGACAGAGATGGACATTTTTTTGTTGAAAAAATTAAAAAAAAAATTAACTTTCCTCAACTTTTTTTTTGGAAAAATTAAAAACCAACAACTTTTTTCCTAAACTTTTTTTTGTGTTTTTTGGAAAAAAACATTGATATTATTGAAATATATTTTGTTTCTTTTTTGAAAAAAAAATTAAAAAAAGTAAAAAAATTGAGTTTTTCCTAAACTTTATTTTTTATTTTTGGAATAAAAAATTGAGACTATTGAAATATATTTTGTTTCTTTTTTGAAAAAATAAAAAAAGTAAAAAATTTGAGTTTTTTGAAAAAAATTAAAAAAGTTTCTTTTTAGTTGAAAACTGTTCACATTGGCGCCTGCCTGGTGACTGAACATACCCTAAGCGGAGCAACAGAATTTCGTAAGCGGTACAAAGCCCCCCAAAGAAGGAGTTAAAATCCTTGGAACCAGCGAAGTGAGCCTAGCAAGGTACTTTGGTCCAAGAAAACACTTTTGTCCAAGAAAACTGTTGACATTGCCGGCTGCCTGGCGACCGAATATGAACGGGATCACCACCCGAAGAAGGGAGTAAAGATGCTTGGAACAAGCCCAGCGGGCCTGGCGTTTGAACTCAACATACCCTAAGCGGAGGAAAGGAGTTACGTGGGCGGTTAAGAGAACCGATAAAGGGAGTTAAAAAAAGCAATTTATTTTAAATTTGTTAAATAAAGTTTATGAAGAATGTTTTGTTTCCAAAAAAAAAAACTGTCCTTTGTTCAAGTTCCAGACCCGCCAGCAGAACTTTTATCCTGGGTTCAGATCGACTTCCAGAACCTTGTTAAAAAAAATAATGTTCCTTGTCCAAGTTCCAGAGTTACCTCCAGAACTTCTGTCCCGGTTCCAGATCTAGTACATTACCAAAATATTTGGCAAAAAAGCAATTTTTTTTTAATTTGTAAGTTAATAATTTGTTTCCAAAAAAAAAAAAATTTTTCTTTGTATAAGTTCCACACCGACCTCCAGAACTTTTATTATGGTTCCAGATCCACCTCCAGAACCATGTTTTAAAAAAAATGTGTCCTTTTTCCATGTTCTAGATCCAGGTCTAGAACTTTTTTTTTTAATTTGTAAAAAAGTTATTTGCAAAAACAAGATTTGTCCTTTGTCTAAGTTCCAGAATCTCCCCCGTCAGACCCACCGCCCGCCCTCGACCGACCAGATGTGGTCGTTCGTCCAGAAAAAATTAAAAATTAATTACGGGAAAGAAAAATTTAATGCGCAGCGGGATTTTGTGATACGGAATTTTGTGATGCAGGATTTCGTACCCAACCCAAAAGTTTCTCAGAATTCTCCATCACAATATTGTGAAATTATTTTTTCATTGAACTAGTAGTAGTATAGTAGTGTGTTTTTATTCAAAATTTCATATATATATGCAAAAATACATTTCTTTTTTGGTAATTTTACCAATAATTTATGGCAAGCTAAATTGAGAAAAATATGTAAAAAAAAAATAATTTTGATTTATTTTCATTAAAAAAAAAAAAAAAATAACACAATGACTTTCGTCATCTGTCGCGATCTTATACTATTTTTTTTAAATTTACTGAGTCTTGCTATTTTTTTTTGTTTCTGATTAAGGTCCAGTTTTTCAGTGCATGAGTTAACTCCAAGTCAAATCAGAGTTAGTTAATCCTGCGAATACTTTAATTCCGAGTTTACTCAAAAAATCAGTTTTTCATTAAATTCTGAGTTGTCAAAAATCTTTTGAAATCGAAGTGTGACGGTATAGAAATCAATGTTTCGCTTTCGAATTCGAGATGGTGGCCACTATGAAAAACACCATTTCTATAGTGTCGTACCTATATTTGAAGATATTTTTGACACGTATCTTTCAGAAATGCCTATTAATGTAATCCAGAGTTAACTCACCAAATTTGTTGATTTACCTCGGCATCTAAATTGACTGAAAAACATAATTCTGAATTTTCTGAATAATCTGAATTTTCAGATTTTGTGATTGAATGTGCTCATTCTCAAATCATGGCCTTTTACCTATCTTCCCCGACAAATACGAGGATTTCAACAATGGAATATAAGAAGGTACACAGGTTCAAGAATATTAATTAGATTTAAATTAGGTTCTTTGCGGTACTCGATCTTTTTTCGAGGAAGAGAAATAAATAAAAAAATTTCAAACTAAATCCATCCCTTCATTTGCAGTTTAGATTTTCCAGCAACAACAAAAAAGTAAAGAAGGCTTAACCCGAAACCACACATGTCTCTTGTGCTGTGTTGTGGAATTTGGAGTGGCCTGTTATATCGCTGAGCCGAATGTGCGTGCTATGTTGCAAACTGTCAGTTTTTTTTAGATATTTAATTGTTTGCTTCCCACCAGTACTGTCTTTTCTTTTCCGCACAGCGTGATGGTATGTCGCAATCGGAACAAGATAGATTCCAGCACAACACAACACTCCACAACACATCAGACAAGACGGTTCTACGCAGATGAAATACGCAATAGCGACTTTACACTTTACAACACAGCACATAAGACAAATCTGTTTCCGGCTTACTCATGAGCTGCTCCATTGTGCAATACCGAATGAGCATTTATAAGACGCCTTCGCTCATGAGTTGTTGGCTGTGTGTATTTTTATTTTTGCCTAAGCTCACGAGTGCTTCAAAAATTCAGATATTTTGAATTCTAGTTTTTCCTATGAGCGTGTTACTTATAATTAAGAGAAAAGTATAAATAACATAATGGCATCCTTTAATTTAACGTTTCAATTTGAATTATCATGTTTTTTTTGGTTACGTGTGCCGAGCCATCTGTTTAGAATTTCACATTAATTATTTATGTAAATTGATTGCATCTGACTAAATGAGTGTCAAAGTTTGAATATTTTGATGATTTGGTTGAATTTTTCACTTACGTAGCCAACATCGACGACCTAATCCATATGGCCAACTTAAGTGCCACTTTCCCTGACTGTGAAACTGAGCCCTACGCCAGCAGAATGGAGGGGACCAACAATTTTCTGCAAAACTAAGTTGATACGATGGGAGGCTCTTTTCCAAGACAAGACCTTCTCTTGGAGTATTTATCTTTTTCTTGTTTCAGGTAATATCCCCTGCGGTGGCGTGCTATAGTGTGAGACTCAAACCATTGCGCAAAGTGTGCACGATTGAACAAATTTCGAAATGTCTTAAGAATCTTGCTGTATCAAAATCTGAAAATTTGGCATGTCAAAATCTTTAATATATCTCAAAATTTATAGTCTTGAATTTAGTATTGTAGTCAGAGAAACCTATTTTTCAAGTGCTATTTCAAGATACCATTGATTCTGAAATCTCTTTTTATTTCAAGCAATATTGATTTCTACCTTTTTATGAACTCCTTCACCCCCAACGACATTGCTGTCTCTTTTTTCTATACTGCTATCTTTTGTATGCCTCAAAAGAATTATGTACCTTCCTCAGCCTGGTACACAAAGAAGTTACGTGGTCTTGGTAATCTAAGAAATAAGTTATAGAAAATCTAATTAAAATCCCATAATCCCTTAGAGTATTCACATTATTAACAAGCTTCCCCCAATTTTTCATTTCTTTCTGAATCCCTTTACCGTGACTCTCTTGACACAATTTATATCAGTCTTATCACCGAACCAAAGCGGTTGTACCAATTAATAAATGGTAAAAAAATCGTTTTAACCAATAAAACATCTTCAGATCCCCAAGTTATTGTTTAACTTTTTGCTAATTTCTTTAGTCAATCTTAGGTATGCAGTGTTACTGTCAATAATAATCTTAACTCTGATTTTTTAGCTACTTCTTGTTGAGTAGTCCGCATACCTCACTCGTTTCTCTTGTTGTTTGTCAATCCTCGGTTTGTTAAAAGTTAGACTTACTTAAAGATGCCTTTTCTCCTGGTCCAGATGGCATCCCAGCCATTTTTCCTTAATAAATGGGCTATATGTGAATGACTATGTGAACCCCTCACAATTCTTTTTCAACCCTCACTTTCGCAAGCAGTTTTCCCTACTTTATGGAAAAACTCATTTATTTTCCCTATCCATAAAAAGGGCAGCAAAGACTGAAATATTAAATTATCGTCCAAAAACTAAACTTTCCTCAATACTAAAGCTCTTTTAAAACGTCGTCTATGACTCTCTTAGCTATTACTGTAGATCACCTTTACAGCAAATGGTAAGTGTATGTCTTCAACCAAAAATCTTACTCACTTTGTTTCCGTGTCACTTTGTGCTCTCGAGAAAAGCTATGATGTTAATGTGATTATAGTACAGACTTCAATATAGCTTTCGATAACATTTCTCATCGCATTATTTATATCAAGCTTAAAGCCTTTGGTTTTCTACCATTTTTCATACAATGTGTCAGATCCTATTTGGTGTCCATCAAAGCAGTCATCTTGACCCACTTCTATTTGTCCTCCATAAATGATATTGGGAACATCATTTCTTGAGTATGCCAGTCAGGTTTGGTATTGGTCACCTTATCTATCCACGCAATCACATAGAATAGTAGCAGTTTCTTCGGTTCGCTCTACGCAATCTTCCTTGGTCCGATTCCTTTTATTTACCCCTTACAAAGACCATCATCATCATCGTCGGCTCGACAACCGGGGTCCGGTCCTGGCCTCCTTCAACAAGTCAGGCTTGTTGTTGGTCTCGTAATTCTTCTTGTTTTACGGAGCAGGGAATTAACCTGTTGCCAACCTGTGGAACCAGCCTGATCATATTAGCCAAACCTTTTTAAAGGCTTGTTTCTAGCGGTCGCCGCGAAGAGGCTATGATCACACTTCCACCAGTCCGAATAGTTACGGCACGTGCATGTTTTCGTATGCTACATGTTATTCCCCCTATTCGGCTGATGGCTGACCGCTTACAAAGACCGCTTAAAATTAATAAACTTAAACACCCTTGCTAAACATCGTGCTGTTGCAGATGTAATCTTCATCCATCAAATATTCACTGCTCCCATAGATTCTCGCGAAATTCCGAACTGATTTTCCTTAACACTAATCCACGTAACCTTAGATCCACTCCTTTCTTCAGACTTCCTATATTCACCGCACCAACTATGCTCATTTCTATCCAATCACTAGAATGTTGAGCCAACAGTACACAGCATATCCATGACTTTGATCACAACTTCTCCTACCTTAGAATGAACATATACATACTTAAATATTTATTTTAAGTTAAAATAAGTTTATTAATGATTTAATAATTTAATTATTGTTAATAATATTAAATTAGCTGAATTTAAGCGAACAGAATAAATGAAATTATATTTGTTCTAAAAATTGATGATCACAAAGTTCGGGTATTATCTAGACTCTAGAGAACCGATTACGTTCGTTCTCTTCACCCTATAAAAGCTGTGGTGAGAGGATTGTCTCCAATTTTATGGACATACAGTTGTATTCGAGTGCATTGTAAATGGGTAACCAAACAACTGAACCATCGAATTGATTTGTAAACACCCAATCAGTTCAACGCCATTCCTTCTTATCTTCCCCTTACTTCTACTGCTTCGTATCGCTGCCGTAGCATTCACAGACATTATAAATAAGAGAACTTTATTTAAAAAAAAAAAATAAAGAGTGTTTCATAATGTTGATGGTGATGACTACGCTTCATTTCTTCTTTAATCGAAAGCAGGTGCTTAAAAATATTTTATTTTGTTTGTGAATATCCTCTTAATTACCAACTATAGGGAACAATTAAAGAAGGATTAAAGAAAAGTCACGTGGTACATACATTCTGATCGAATTGTTTTTAAGTCTCTCTAAAACCTAAGCAGTCGGACTTACTATACCAAGAAGTAATAAAAAGTATCCATTCTCTTTTATATTGACAAAAATTGAAATCGTCGCCTAACGTTTCACCTCTCGCCACCGGCGGGTGGCGGCCGTTCTCATGAAACTTGCGAATCTGCGTTAACAAATTGATTTTTTTGTTCAAGGACAGCCGCATTTCCCTTAACGTGTACACCCTAATCAACTTTGTTTTGTCTTTATCACAAGGTAGTCTCATTATAAACGCTGCTAACTCACTTGTTGAAATAACGACACAAACAATATAACTATACTAACTAACCTACCCCATGCAGGCCCTCTTAAGTGATAGAGGCTTCCTTGCTCCAAAAGACATCGAGAAACTTTCCAAATTATTTGATAATCCTCCGAGACAAATCAGACCCTTACATTTATACCCAAATAAAGTCTCTCACAACCCCATCCCTTTCCCGGTCCCCCAAATCCCCCTTCTATGTTTAAATGGCTGTGTAACTAGTTGATGTAATGGGACTTTGGGGGCTTGTGCCGAAACAAGAAGACAGCAGAATCGACAATAATTCTCATTAAAAAGGAAACTTTTCGCATGCCATAAATAGAAGTAAGGAGATTACTACAACCCCTAAGCCCCTTCCCCTCCCACTTCCCCCTTCCCCCACCCCTCCCCTTTCCACGCCATGTCTTGTGTTGGTACGACAACAAAAATAAAGGATAACTAATTTTCTTTGTTTATTTTGTAAAGTTTATGTCAACATTCTGCTATTGAAGGTTCAATTTCCACACCATTTTCGCATCCCTTTTCCTTATTTTGTTATTTGTTTTATTTTTGTTCTTTTTATGTTGGGTATAGAATAGAATGTCTTCTGTCAATGAGCCAATTGACTGTCATATTCTCTTATAACATAGTTTAACTTTTTGATGGCCAAATCAATGTCCAAGTCAGTTATTTGCTGGTAAAGTACCATTCGTGCAAACTCCCAGTCTCTCGTGCTAAGTTTAAGGATTATTCCACAATTGGGGTTGCTTTTGTCCACAACAACTCCAGCTGCTATCTCCTTTTCGGTCACACATCCCAGTCGAGCAGCAAATTCACTGGCAGTTACTTTTTCAGTCTTGATATGTATCAAAAGGATATTTGTTTGAACATTGTCAATATCGACGGTTATAAATGGACTTTTCAACTTGTGGATAGCTAGAAAATAAAATAAAATAAAATATGGTTACATTTATGTATAGTTGAAAATAAATGTGTAACTTAAGTAAAAAGTTTATTTATTTTAAAAGTAATAAATCGAAATTGCAACGCTCGAAGTAATGTTACCAAAAATATATTAGAGTGTAAATAAACGGGACTAGATTACCTTCGGCAATGCGATACGTTCTGCGATGATGTTCGTGCAGGACTTTCACACCGCTGTTCAATGCAACTAAGCCAGCTGCAGCAAGAATACCAGCTTGACGCATACCACCTCCAATAGCCTTTCGCAGACGTCTTGCTCTATTTAAAAAAAAAAAAACACATATTAACTCATAATTAATTAATTTTTGCGTTTTTGGACTTGATTTAATGGTCAAAATCATAAATCATATGCATTTTTCCATACAAAATAATGTTGTCCATTAATAGCTCGAATAAATTTAAAACTTAACCTTGTTTTTGTAATATTATTTTAAAGGGTTTTCCAATAAGAGGTGTTATTTTGATATTCAAAGAAAAATGGCATTTTTTGAGATAAATGATCGGATGTTTGTTTCATTATAAAGAGGAAGGTATGCCGTTAATAATGAAATACAACATCAGCCAAATGGCCGCCACGACCACGCTTACAGGACCATATCCTTTTCATGAAATTTTCCATAACCAAATCGCAAAGTGGCTGCCCTATGTCCTCGATAGCCTCACGAATTCCATCTTTGAATCGAGGCTGGGCTGTTGGCGTAGACCTTTCACGTGGCCCCAAAGGAAGAAGTCGCAAGGTGTTAAATCACAAGATCTCGGTGGCCAATTGTGATCACCTCTTCGAGAGATAACACGGTCCGGAAACTTTTCCCGTAAAAGATCGATGGTTTCATTGCTTGTGTGGCACGGAGCGCCGTCTTGTTGAAAGTAAACGTTGTCCAGATCAATACCATCGAATTACGGCCATAAAAAATCATTAATCATCTCTCGATAGCGCAATCCATTGACCGTAACTGTTGCTCCAGCCTCATTTTCGAAAAAGTAAGGTCCAATGACCCCGCCGGACCATAAACCGCACCAAACAGTCACGCGTTGAGGACGGAGAGGCTTTTCAACAACAACTCTTGGGTTTTCCGAGCCGCAGATGCGACAGTTTTGCTTGTTGACGTAGCCTCCGAGGTGGAAATGGGCCTCATCAGTCAAGATGATTTTTCGATGAAATTCCGGATCATTTTCATGCATTTCAAGGACCCAATCAGCAAAGACACGACGTTGTTGATGATCAGCCGGCTTGAGTTCTTGTGTTAACTGAACTTTATAAGCCTTAAGACCCAAGTCTTTATGCAAAATACGGTGTTATGACGTTTGTGGAATGCCTAATTCCAAAGAACGACGAGGAATGGACAAACCTGGGTTTTCTTCAACACTTTGGGCTACAACAGCAATATTCTCAGTTGTTCTTGAGCGACGTGCAAGGGTTTTATTCTTCACATCACTAACTTGTCCCAACAGCTCGAATTTGTCCACCAATTTCTGTATTGCGGTCCGACAAGGTGCTTCACGACGACCCAAAAATGTTTTAGTTTTACGAACCGTCTCTGCCAAATTTTCACCATTTTTATAGTGAATTTTAATAATTTCAATGCGTTGCTGAAGCGTGTATCGTTCCATTTTTATTAATGGCGTAGTTTTTACTTGTCAAATGTCAAAAAATGACAGCTTCACAAGTGACAGCTACCGAAATAGCGGGCTATTCAAAATAACACCTCTTATTGGAAAACCCTTTATAAATAGAAGTTATCTACATAGGAAGCTGGTAGTTTGTTATTAAGCTCTCTCTTGAATCTTAAGCATGATATAGGTACCTTCATTAATCTAATTCATTTGGAAATCCGCCGCCTATTTTTACTTTCTCTATAGGGCAAGTATTGGTTTCGTGTAAAAAAAATTAGAGGTTGTACAAAAAGTGAGTTTCGTCTTGCCATGTCGTCCGTCGTTCTGTTCGTCTTAGCGTGTACTGTATTTCAAGCTAGAGCCTAAACGGTTCGTCCAATTCAGTTCAAATTTTACTAGAGAGCATTTTGATGTGATTTGCCTATCCCCCAAGAAAAAAATCGAATTTTTGTTTTAGCTCTCGAAAACTTCTCTTACCATTTTGATTTATTAACATTATTTCTGAAATGAATGGTAGTTGTAAAAAAAATGTGTTTCAGGTTTTTGGCAAACATTTCACATAACTGCTATAGGAGTTCCACATTTTTTTTAAATAGTCTTATTTTTGAATTATTCGCAATCTGATATCTCTTCAGTTCCAACAATTTTATATTTAAAAATTTTAAAAAAATAATTTTTTTTAACCAGACAAAAATCAAACAAAAAAAATTAATTTTTATAATTCTTGTGCAATCCAGTCGTACACATTGTAGTTATGTATATGAGTGCATACGTATTTTATCATCAATTTATATGAAATTTTTGAACTGAATTTAATGAATATTCTTCATTACAACCTTTTATTCACAAACATTTTGTCCTTTACACATCTTGGGAAAAGATGAAAATTTGAAAATTTCTTCGAAGGTCACCTTTTTTATACTTTCCTTAGTTAACTATCTTAGAAATCTGAAATTTAATTATTTTACGTTTTCTTGAGTATGAGAAGCACGACCTTTGTATTTGCTAATATTGTTTTAAATATTAGCCTACTGTCACGCCCTAGTTTCGTATGATTTATTTTTTTCCATATTTGTCGACTGTAGAATCTCAAGTAACCAAGTCTAATTTTCTCAAATATTAGTTTTGTTCTTACTAAACATCCTAAGAAAGTTGAAATTGTGAAATTAAGATATTTTGAAGGCAAACCACCACATGAAATCAACCAATTATTATTAGAAATTTTGTTAAAACTGAACAAAAATATAATAAAATTTCGACTTTTCACATTTTTTGCCTAAAACAAAGTATAGGTAAGGTTATATGTCTTGATATTTTCAATTGTTAACCTTGTACGCAACTTAGATATGTGTCAACCCGTGTGAAGGTGGGGCGGGCCAGTTATTATTAAAAAAAAAAAATGAAAACAGAGTAAAAAATAAGGCCCTTTATGCCAAAACGTATTAAAATATCAATTAAATTTGTATGTTCTTCAGTTCAGTAAATAATATATTATTACTATTTTTTTTTTTTTTTTTTTTATCAAAATTTATTTATTCAGTTTGTAACAATATTTCTTAACATTATTTAATAATCATGCATAGTTCGTATAATTCAAATATAAAAAATAGTTAATAGTTAGGTTAACATTTTGAAACAAGAAGAATAAATAAACGGCATCATTCTATAGCACGAAAGTGGCTAGAGGCGAATGATCCTTCTTAAATAATTAGACATTTATAAAGAATGTGTGTGGGGATAAAAATTAAAATAAGGAAAATGCAAGATGAATGCAAATCAAGAAAGAATATACGATTATTTCAGTTATTACAAAAAATAAATGTGTAAATTTATAAATTGAACTAATTAGAGCAAAACAATAGTTTGCCTGCAGAATTATCCAGACTAAAAAGCCAAGTTTTAACTTTTCTTAAGAATAATGTCAAGATTCTTATTATTTTTATATCATGTGGTAATTTATTAAAGACCATAGGTGCGGTTGCCGTATAGAAATGTGAGAAGTGAGTTTTATTACAACATGGAATTGGAACAAGTCCCAAGTTATTCACTCTTAAATTATACAAAATTGAACTCCTGAGGGTTGAACTATAACCACTACGTAAAAAGAACACTTTAAGGACCTTAAAGACGTATAGATGGTTTATTGGGAAAATCTGAAGACTGCAAAAAAGAGGTAAACTGTGGGTTAATCTATGACTTTTGCATATAATCCTAATTATGTGCTTCTGTGCTGTTTTTAATACATTAATTGAGGTATTGAACGTCCCACCCCAAGATGCTATGCCATATTGTAATTTCGAGTGTGCAAGTCCTTAGTAAACCATTGAAAGTATTTTACTTCAACAATGTGGTTTAAGTAAATATAACTTGCGAGTAACGGCCAACATATGATTCTTAAGTTCATCCACATGGGCTTTCCAAGTAAGGTTTCTGTCTATTAAGACTCCCAGATATTTGAAACTCTCAACTCCAAATATTTGGAAACAGCTTTTGGAACACGAAAAAATATCAACATGATTCTGCTTACCGCAAGAATGAGCGCAGAGGGATAGTTTCCGGCACGAAGAAGAAAGAAACGTTATGTCACAGTTGACCGGACAATAAGGGTCCCTTAAGTT
This sequence comes from Leucozona laternaria, assembly GCA_932273885.2. Taxonomy (NCBI): domain Eukaryota; kingdom Metazoa; phylum Arthropoda; class Insecta; order Diptera; family Syrphidae; genus Leucozona; species Leucozona laternaria. Next base: position 229,413,158 of record OW026366.1, read on the forward strand.
ACTCACTTATTATTAGTTAAGTTTTCTCACTTATTATTAGTTCATGTTTTGCGAACCATTGTCGAAGTATTTGTAAGTCCTTTTGAAGATATATCACAGATTCAAATAAGTATGAAAATGCCATGTCATCGGAAAAAGCTGTAATGAGACTGTTAAAATTTTGTTGGAATATGGAATTTACGTAAATAAGAAACAAGACTGGTCCCAAGACTGACCCTTGAGGTACACCAATATTAACGGATGTAGAATCACTAAAAACACCGTCAAGCTTTACTCGTTGACTTTTATCTGAAAGATATGATGAAAACCAATTATAAATTTCGCCTCTGAATCCCGCTTTGTAAAGTTTACTCAAGAGTATTCTGTGATTGACCATATCAAAGGCTTTAGTCATATCTATGAACAAAGATAAACAATTCAAATTATTGTTAAAGCTGTCATAGATTTCACTACAAAGCTTTAAAATTAACATAAGAATTACAATTGCAATCACTTTGCGGAAGAGAAGATTTTGAATTTGAAGCAATGGATGCAAAAAACTTATTGAATTGATTTGCAATTTCCAATGGGTTCTGAGATAAGCCCACCTTCAATTTCAATTTTACTTATTTTTTCATTTTCATTTGATTTGTTGAGAATACAGTTTACAACTTTCCACTTATTCTTTATATTCCCTCTACACTTTTGTAATTTATTCGAATAATAGGATTCTTTACTTGATTTTACTTTTTCTTTCACTTGTTTACTTAATTTGATATAGAAGTTTTTGAGATTTTTATTGTTTGGGTGGTGCTTACACTTGTTTCTAATATCTTTTTTTTTTTTCTTAATTTTTACGAATAAACCTTCATGTATCCATGGCCTTAGACGCTTTAATTTAACATTATTACGGGACTTCACTTCAATATAACTTTTTATATGACTTTGAAAAATGTTTATAAATATATCGTAAGCATTAGAAGGATTACTTTCAGCATACACTGGACCCCATAACTCAAATCTTAAACAATTAATCAGTTTTTCGTGATTGATTCGTTGTGTCATTTGAAAGGGTATATATTTATTAACTACTTTATCATAATGGAGTTCCAAGGACAGGTTAACCATGCAATGATCTGTTATTTTATAGTCAAGAACTTCCGCTGACATTAAGTGCAGGAATTTTGAACTCAGTCTTACAAAAATATGGTCAAAAATAAGACTTTGATGTTTCTGTAATACGTGTAGGTTCCCAGACCAAACCCTTTTAACCAAAAGATGACATTGAGACAAGATAATTGTCCGTATCAGAGTTATTCTTAAGAATATCAATGTTAATATCTCCTAATACCAATAGATTCCTCGTCTTTACATCCTTAAGTAAGTTATTTAATTGATTTATAAATAAATATATATATATTTATATATATATAAATACCTCACAATATGATGTTTTTTCGTATTTCAACCCAACTTATACACTCTAGTTTGTTTTGTTACTTCTTACGCCAATCACCCTGTACGTATAGAATATAGATTGATATTCAGAATTGAAAAATAAGTGGTGGAGAATTTTTAAATACACCCCTGATAAAAATAATAATGATAAAGGTGATTCTGTGAAACAATGGTACACTCAGGCGTATGCTTACCATTTTTTTTTATTGAACTTTTCTTTCAGTCTATGTTTGTGCTCACCTATAAGTTTGCTATTGTCAATTGTAACTTGTACCACAAAACTGCAAATTCAACAATTATACAAGCAATTGCCAACTATGCACACTTAACAAGTAACTGTTATTTCTGTACCACAAAGAATATTGCTATATTTGTTAATTTTGTAAATTTCCTTTTTTTGTACTATTCAGTTAAAGGAGTTACCACCTCAAGACGGCAAATAAATGTGACGGGAAATGAGTGTAGTGGCTAGGGTAAGGGTGATCGTCAACATCCGCGGGAAAAAATGAGTTCTTTTTGGTGGCTTTTTTTTTAATAATTATGTGATACAAACAAATAATAACACACAAATAAAAACGTAGTAGATTCCTACAGTCAGTCAGGAAAGTCTGCATATAATTTTAAAAAATGCTAAACCAATTATTAAAACAAAATTAAAATTATATTTTTTACTTGCGATATAGGTACTATATGGGAAGTTATGGATTCGTACAAAAAATCGAACTCGAGATTTTGATCAAACTTTACATTACGATGATAGAGAAGTCAAAAAAAGTGGGTCTCGCAAAAACGTCCGTCTGTCTGTCTGTCTGTCTGTCTGTCTGTCGGTTCGACTACAGCTTAAACGGATGGGTCGATTTTCTTTAAACTTGGTACCTAGCGTTTTTTGGACATTCCCCCCACCCGTTTTTTTCTCTTTTTTTTTAGGACCAAAATTAACAGTAGCTGTCATACAAAATTTCTTGGCCAAAAAGGAAAAACTTATTTTTCTCAAATCCAGCGCTACAGAATTTGTTTTTAAGAACTACATAAATTTAAATAGTTATAAGTTGCTGTTTAATAAAAAAAATGGTTCCGAAAAATGGTTATTAATGGTACCTCCCAAAGAACCATTTTTTTGATTTTCGCTTTTCTCAAAAACGGTTAAACAGATTCTGATCAATATTTTTATGAAGAAGTATTGACACATTCTAAATAATATTGTGTACCAAAATCATCAGAAAAAATATTTTTTAGATTTTTAAAAAAGTTTTAATATTTTTTTTTGAAAACTCAATATTTCAAAAACGACTTGGTCGATTTTCATTAAACTTGGTAAATAACAGGTTTTTAACTTTATCTAGAAGATTTTTGACAAAAATTATTCTAATACCCAAAAATAACGGTGCCTCCCATACAAATGTTAAAAAACCGTTATGAAAAATATTTTGTTTCTCAAAAACAACTCCTACGATTTTCATAAAAGTTTTTTTGTGTGTTAAAATTAGTACGATCTACCATTTAAAATTTTTAAAGTTTATATTTTACGTTTATTAACAGTACCTCTCATAGAACGGTTTCTTTGATTTTCGACTATCTCAACATCTGATCAACCGAATAAAATTAGATTGTGTATACAGAAGCTTGTAACAAATATAAATAAAAGTGCGTATCAAAATTTTCTAAAAAATGATTTTTGGATTTTTAAAAAAAAAATCAAAATTAATTTTTGAAAATTCGATATTTCGAAAACTGGTAGCAGATTTTTTTGTGAAGTTCATTTTTTAACGCAACATTAATAAATGCTTTAAATTGGCCTACCAATTATTTTTCTCAAAAATGTTAACGAAATTTTATATATAAAAAATTAATTATTTTTAAAACCGCTCCTACGATTTTCAAAATTTTTTTCTCATAAATAAAGATTTATATAAGAAATCAGATGGTGTACATCGCGTTGGGTTAAAACGGATTCAAAGTATCTTAATCAATTTCTTTCTAATTTTATTTATTTAAAACAATTAACCAGTTTAAATAGTATAATTTCCTTTTATGCATATTGCATATGTGCAACACTAGCCTATATTGTTAATTTTTGTATACTCACATAATACCACCTGCAACTTAACTAAGATTTGGAAAATGGATAACATATATACTCCTATAGCTAATTTATTTCAGACTATAGAACTATAGACTATAGATCGCGCATAAGAGCAAGTTCGTGCGACCCAGTCGTGCATATTTTTTTACACTACCTTCATAATAAATTATTCTGAAAAAAATTATTTATACCTACTACAATATACACTAAACTATGTATTATCCAGTTAAAAATGTAATTTTGTTCTTAATATTTGGTTAAAGATTTTCTTAAAATAAATACGTATCGACTGTTTTTATGTTAGAACAAAATTTGAAATTTATTTATTTATAAATTATAAAGCCTTAAAAATCTAACTTGTAACCAGTTAACAATTTTCAATGCGCACGTTATGTTTTTTAACTATTTAACAATTATTTCTTCAATTTCAATTACACTTGTAGTTTTGTGGTACAGAACCGTGGGAAATTTTCAATTACCCAATTGCTAAGATTTGTTTGTACAATAGTTAAGTTTCAAGTTGACTCGTAGTTTGTTAAAATCTTGTGGTACAGGCTCTAGGTAAAGGTAACCTTTGTTTTAATCTTATTTATGAAATTTCATGAAATAATGAACTCCTTTTACCCGACCTTCAAATAAGTGCAGTAACTACTATTCACGTTATAAAATTTAAAAAGGACCCCGAAACGAAAAGCTATAATTACTAATTAGTTAAATACGTTTTTGTAATTATATATTTTAATTTCAATTAAAATAAATGAATCAAGCACTGAACGATACAATTGAAAAATTTTTGTGGCTGCGTCTTTTTACCTAAAGCCAGACATAACATATCTCAAAAAGAAATCACTTAAGTTCTTTTGAAATGTGTTTGAAAAATCATACTTAAATGTTTTAATTCCCCATCAAGTAAGTACCTACGTATATTACTTTGAGTTACCTTCTATAGTAGGTACTTTAAAAGTTACTTCAAGTCGCTCTACTCAGACAATTTGTTAAAAAGTTATATCTGCTCTTAAAAACGCTTCAAATATTTTGTTTTATTCTTCAATGGCTTTTTAGCTGTTTTTTTTTTTTTGTGTTGATGCCTTAAGAATATTAAGACCGAGTTTAATAACCCTCCTCTTCACATACGCTTCACCAAAATTAAAAAGAAATCCTCAGTCATTTGCACAAAATTAAAAAGCTAAGAACCATTTAATTAATATAAAAGCCAATTTAAGCAGTTAAACCATTTGGTGGTGGTGGGATTTTCAAAGAAAAAAAATCTCCTCTAGCTTGTTTCAATCTAATTTCACTTCTTCCAAATGCTCTCAAACCTATAATACACACATAGAGACGTCTAGAGTAAAAGAAACTTCTTAAGAGACTACAATAAGAATTGGAAACGCAAAACAAAGCAAAAACAAAAAAAAATAGAAAAAAATTAAAACGATTGTTTAAAAATTGTCTTTGTCTTACTCATTGATAAAATCCTTTGATCCAACCAGCATCGACCCCACCGGCGCTGAGAGTCCTTTGCTCAGACAGAAGCACACCGAATCGATGTCTCTGGCGATGCGTTCCACTGTGGTGCCCATTGCCTCAGCTGCATTAAACACTCTAGCTCCATCCATGTGAAGAGCAATGCCGCCACTGCTGCCAGTACCATTGGTACTGCCTCCTCCATTGCCAACGTAACATCCTCCGTTGGCTTTTGTTGAGTTTTTTTTACAAACATCCGCAAGTTGGTCCAGCCATTCCAGTGGCAGGACTCGGCCGCCGCACATGTTGTGGGTGTTCTCCACGATTACCAGCGCTGTACTGGGCTCATGGCAGTCGTTGGAGCGGATTTTCCGTTTCAGTTCGTTCAGGCAGAACGTCCCATCTGGATTATTTTTGATGGTAGCTAATTGCACACCGCCTATGTGTGCAGCGCCACCTGCGGAAAATGTCCCCATAGAAATGAAAAAAAAAAGAACAAGCACGAGATTAGCTAGAATTATGCGGACCTAGAATGTATGTGTGTGTGTTTGGAATGTCGTGTTAAGCGGTATACATATATACTCTAAGGAAGCACTTATATCTCAAGTAGTAGAGAGGGAGTTGGGAACAAGGGTTGGTGGCAACAGGCGTGCGAAAAATAATTACAAGCACTTAATAACGGCACGGCGGCGGCGGCGTATGGTGAGGGAAAAGCAGAGTAACCATCAGGGAGTTGGGATAAGGAGTGCCTCAAAAGTTA